>JANAVB010006400.1:1606645-1931900 GCA_029216955.1 Iris pallida
CAGGTTTTTGAGATGGGCGACGGAGACGAAAAAGGAGCGTACGCCAAAAGGGCTTTTTGTTTTTGTTATAATGATATATGCGTTTCTTTCTCGTGGGGTGCAAGATTCGCATGTTTGGTAAGGGTATCTTTATGAGGGGATAGGGATTTCGACCATCTACCAAGCAACAATGTGTCCATTTCTATTTAAAGATAAAACACAGTGTATATATATATATATATAATATATATATAATTATATATTAATTATATAGATATATATATTATATAATATATATATATACACACACACACCACGTGTCTTACACGTATTTTAATATATTTTTAATTAACTTAGGAAAACACTTTAGGAAGACCAAAGAGTAGTCTTCGTAATTAGTAAGTTGTCCTTATTAAAATTAATGAACTATTTTTTAATTTGTATAGACATGTAAGGTATTTTCGGAATTCAAAAGTTTCACCATCAAATTTTCCTATATATATATATATATATATATATATATATATATATATTCTGCACCATCGGGATCGGGAGGTCCGTGTGGGGTCCGTGCGCGTGCCCGTTCGATCCAACGGTCGAGGACGACGAGGCTCTGCGGATCAAAAGTGGGCGCAGATCAAAAGTCCTGGGGAGAGCTCCACCCCACCCCCCCCCCCCCCCCCCCCGCACCATCGGATCGGGGGGCGCGCAAGTCCGCTCGATCCAACGGTCGAGGGCGGGGCTCCTCGCGGGACTTTTGGTCCGCGCCTATTTATATATAATCCAGATCAAAAGTCCCGCCCCCCTGCACCATCGGATCGGGGAGAGAATGGGTGTGGGGGGGTAGGGGGAGCCCAGTGGAAGGTTCGGATCGGGAGCCCTGTGGAAGCCCCATTTGTCCCTCGCTCGTTGGATCGAGCCAACCCCATCCCCCCCCCCCCCCCCCTCAATCCGATGGTGGGGGGGGGGGGGTCTCCGCGGATGAAACTTTTGTTCTGTATATATATATATATATATATATATATTATATATATATATATATATATATATATATATGTGTGTGTGTGTGTGTGTGTGTGTGTGTGTGTGTGTGTGTGTGTGTGGAAAAAGCTACTTGTTATATATCCTTCCATATATGCTAGACCACAGCCGCCATCCGAATACTTGCTGTTTTGTACTGCTAGGAACCCCGATTCCTTTCGGCTATGGTATCTGCCACCTCCTCTCGCCAGCTTCGAGAACCATGAGTCTGTAAGCTGAGCTGAGAATATTGATATTGCCAAACGGATGATGAGAAGGAACATCGAAAGAATAAGTGCTCCATAGATTCATGGTCTTGCTTGCATAACTCGCACATGGGTGACAGAATCTGCACATCAAATCTCACTAGGCGGTCCCGAGTAAGCAACTTCCCAAGATAAAGTTTGTACAAGCAAAATTGTATTTTGGAGGCCACCCCTTTGGTCCACACCATATGAGCCAGCTCCGTGGGAGGGTGAACCTCCCTAAGAGATGCGTACATGATCAATTGGGAAAGATATGCTGGTCGGTGTCCGTCCATACCCATCGGTCCTCGTCCGTACTCTTAGTATCCACCTGGACCGCTTCAATCTTCTGCCGAAACTGTCTCGTCATAGGTTGAAGGTCCGCTCGCCACACACCCCTCCCGAAGAATATCACTCACCCGGGCCCTCCTTCCCGCCGTTGGCATCGCTTGCCTACCAACTCGATCCACCAAGCTCATATGGTTTATCCAAGGATCCCACCACAGATTCAGTAGTCTCTCCATTTGAAAATGATCTGGAGATAAGTCCCTTCAAAGTAGTCCGATGTGAGAAAAGGTTCTTCCAAGTAACGGAGTCATTGCTATTGGCTCGAATCTCCCAAAAGGACCGGCTCTTCATATACCTCCCCTTCATCCATACCGCCCACAAGGAGTTCTGGGCGAGGAATCGCCAAGCTTGTCTAACACCCGCCGTATAGCGTAAAGTCCTCAAGGACTGTAGGCCGACACCTCCCTCCTCCAGAGGTCTGCATAGAGTCGTCTATCCTATAGAGTGAAGTCCTCATGTCCAGATAAAGTTTGCATATAATCTTTCAATTTTCCTAATGGTTGCAGACGGCAACATGAGAGTCTGCAACCAGAATTGAACAATGGATAGGCTCTGGGCATGCCACCCCTCCAGCCGTCGCTGAGCATAGTCAACCAGACTTTGACATTCAGTCTCTCTGGTGTAGTTGATAGATAACGGAATTCCCAAGTATTTGACCGGTAACTCCTCATTCTCAATACTAAGAAGTAGCGTCTTCTCTTCCTTCTGCTGACAATGCTTGTTGAAATAGGCCATACTCTTATCCTTGTTCAGCTGCAGACCAGTCAGAGAGCCAAATCGTTCCATGACCCCCTTCAAAGCCATAATCCCATGCCGCGATGGGACCAGAAAGACCAACAGGTCATCTGTATAGATAAGATGGGATACCTGAGGATGCACCCGATTGTACAGTGGGGTGATCTGGCCTCTATAGACCGTCACGTACAAGAGCGATGTGAAAAACTTTATGACTAAGGTGAAGAGGTATGGCGATAGCGGATCCCTCTGCTGAAGTCCTCTTGAACTGTCGAAGAAACCGGCTGACCCCTGACAAGGATAGAGAAAGAGGGAGTAGATATGCAGACCCGTACCCTATTCACCTAAGTACGGTCAAATCGTATAGCAAGCATAATGTGGCACACGAATTTTCTGTTGACAGAATCATATTCCTTCTTCAGATCCAGCTTAAGACATACTTTATCTCCTCCCGGTTTGTTGAAGTCCTGGATCAGCTCATGGGCAAGAAGATTGTTATTAGTAATAGACCATACCTTCACAAAAGTCGCTTGGTTACTAGACACCAGGCCCTGCATAATCTGTTCTATACGTCTGCACATCATGTAAGTGATAACTTTATAGATAAAATTGCAGCAGGAGATAGGACAAAAATTACTAAGAGTCTTTGCTCCTTCCTTCTTCGAAAAAAGTGTCAAAAGTGTGATTGAGCTCCTTAAGCAGCTTGCCATTGTAGAAGAAATCTTTGACGATCTCAAGCACCTCCTCCTTCAGAATATCCCAGTGGACTTTAAAGAACTGACTCCCAAAACCATCTGGGCCAAGAGATTTATTCGGGTCCGCATGACGTACAATAGCTTCAATCTCCTACATAGTAACTGGTGCCAGAAGTACATTGTTATCCCGAGGGATAACCAGCCTCTTGCAAACAATCTCCAAAAGTCAGATAGATAGATAGTTTGATTGTAGAGCTCAGTATAGTCCCTGACTGCTTCGTCCTGTAGTGCAGTAGCGTTAACCACCTCTTAGCCATCAGTCCTATATAGCCTAGAGATATGATTATGATGTTGATGAGCCCGGATGATATCATAAAAGAACTTGGAGCCCTTATCGCCATCCCGCAGCCAGCTGCACTTGGCTCGTTGAGCCAGCTCGATCTCTTCCAGTGTACGGAGTGCCCCGACTTCCTTACACAGGTCCTGTTCTGCCGCTGCTAGATCGCCATTGAGGATGTCCTCCTACAAAGCTATTTGTGCCTCCCGAAGTTGGCCCTCCTTATCTGAGAGAAGGGTATGCCATGAACTTTTCTTTCAGAGTTTTAAACCCGCCTTCACCCGCTTCAGCCTCTGAGCCATGCGGAATTGAGGATTTTTCTCAACGGGATAGCCCCAACCCGCTTGGAAAACCTCCGCATAACCCGACATACAGCTCCATTTGTTGTTGTATCTGAACGGATGTGCCTTTTGCGAGACAACCGTCGTTAGATGGATGCAAACTGGCGAATGATAACTCATGCCAGCAGGGAGGCACTGAGCAACTACATCCGGGAATATAGTAAACCACTCCTGATTTCCCAAAGCACGATCGAGTTGGCAAGCAACTCGTTTTTGAGTGGCCTTATTATGCCAAGACCAGATATAACCAGTTCTCTCCATCGCCTGCAAACCAGATCGCAGAAGGCAACTTTGGAAATCTTACAGGACTCCGTCGGGTACACGCTGACCCCCCCACTTTTTGTGACTGAAAAGTAGGGTATTAAAGTCTCCCATCAGAAGTAACGACACATGGAATAAATTCTCAGTTGCGACACTGATTTGGATAATCTCCTCCCATAGAGCTTCCAGCAGCCTCATATCATTGTTGTCATACACCGCACCCAAGATGAAAGCCATCCCCCCTTATTAGTGAAAGACATAGCAATAAGCTGATCTGACAGATGAATTACCTGTCTGTCCCAGTTTTTACTGTCCCAGCTTACCCAGATACGCGCCACCCCTCCTACATCCAAGTTATTCACCTAGCACCACTGATGTTGGGTCCTCTGTTGTATCAGTCTAGAAGACTTAATTTTAGTCTCTAGTAGTGCTACAATAGAGCAAGCTTCTCGCCTCAGTACCTCTCTTATCTCCTTTCATCTTCCTATCGTACACATCCCTCGGACATTCCAGGCTAAGATAGACATTTAATATCCAGGGGATGCCCCTCAACATCTCCAGAGCCACCATTAGGGAAAATAGCATGCTCCATCATCTGACCCTCTGCCGCTGCCTCTGCCGCTGTGTCTACCGGAGAAATCTCGAAAGGTGGACTGAACCCGCTGGGATCACCTCTATTGTCACAATGGTCATTCCATCTAGGTTGGTTACACACAGGTCAGAGGTGCCCGTATTCAGAATCTCCATCGCCTACTGCCCTCCATCCTCTCTAGGTAGTATCGCCCGACGCTTCCTACTTGTGCTCTTCTCCGGCTGGTGGGTACGGTCTTCTGTCACCGTCTTTCGCCACGCCCTCTCGGACGGCCTGAAGACTTGTTATGTTTGGACTGAAAAATAATAGTCTGTCCGGGATCGAATCCGTGCATGACAGCAGTAGTGCCCTCTCCGCTTTCTCCCAAGGTCTGGCCATCTCTCTCCATCTCCATTCCAGTCCTAATTCCCGCTTTAGGGCCCTGGTGGTCACCTGCATCATTCATGTCTCCACGAGGCTGCATCACCCGGTCCACCAATGAGAAGAAAGGATTAGCCTGAGATGTATCGCCCCCTGCACTTGGTTGCACCCCCTCCATCATAGAGGTAGACGCCTCCTGTAGGCAAAGAACCCCACTACCTGCGCGTAGACCTCTATCTCTGGGAGTATCAGTTATCCCATGTCCTTCCACATCCTCGATCTCCCCTACCAGACACCCTTTAAAGGGATGCCCAAAACATTTGCAATGGCTGCAAACTGGTGGCACAAACTTATACTGCACAGTCTGGCGAGAGACTCCACCAGAACGCACCTCATACTCAAAGAAAGGCAGTAGGTCAGCAATCACATCTACTTCAACAAAGATCCGTGCATATCCCATACGGGTCATGTACGTCGTAGCTTCATCGGCCTTGATAGGTTTGCCTATGACACTGGCAATTTTTATCATCATGGAGATGCTCCAATGATTAGCTGGTAAATTCGGTAGTCTGATCCAAATTAAAACTGTGAGGAGAACTTTTCGCTCATAAGTCGACTCCGGCGTCCATGCTTTCATGATAATAAGCCTACCATCAAAGGTCCACAGTCCTCCCTGGAGGACCCGTTCCATGTCCTCCTGCAAGTTGAAACGCACGAGATATAAGCCATTTTCTCGTAAGAAAAACTCCATGCCGACCCTCGGTCTCCAAACTCGTATCGCGTACGCACGGATCTGTCCGTAAAATGGTCTCGAGACAAGCACATAAAGGATGACTGAGTTGCGCCAGTAGTCCGCGGTCTCAGCAAGATCTCCTTCCGTCAGGGTCGCCC
Source organism: Iris pallida (assembly GCA_029216955.1). Taxonomy (NCBI): domain Eukaryota; kingdom Viridiplantae; phylum Streptophyta; class Magnoliopsida; order Asparagales; family Iridaceae; genus Iris; species Iris pallida. The sequence continues at coordinate 1,612,450 of JANAVB010006400.1, forward strand.
GAAGTGTTGTGCCCACCATCTTCGGTTGAACATAAGACATCTGTACTGACAAGCTATTCACCCCTACATTCGACATACCCGCGTAGGATTTCGGAACCCGTGCCTTACGTTGATCTCCAGCCACTTGTTTGCCTTTATATCCACTGCCGACTATCGTTGTTGAGGCATTGGTGGTATGGACACATTGTCAGGTAATTGACGAGAACTCCCATCCAGCCTCCTAGCCCCTCCGAGCCTGCACTACTAACGTGTCTCTGGTCACCACCCCTATGATTGTCGTCTCCCGAGGCCCCACCTGGCGGGTGAGTTTCGACATCCCCTTTCCCGTTACGCCTTCTGATCACCGTTGTCCATTCCGCCTCCTCCTCCGGGCCTGTATTATTAGTATTACGTCGATCTCCATCTCCGAAGGTGCCCACGCCCTCTACCGGAGCCCGACCCACGTGTCCACCACCCCTAGCTGCCGTTGCCGGCCCGTTTTTGGCCATTCCGGCGATCGCCGGACTGCTGCCGACCTCGCCGTCGATGGGGACGTCGCGCCTGGCCGCTGCGCTGGATCCAGCGCCGCCCCAGGCCCCCAACATCCCGCTGCCAGCTATTTCAAAAGATCGAAGCTCGACTGCGCCGCCAGCACCCGTCTCGTCGCCGCCTGCACCGCATCCGCCGATGCCCGCGCCGTCCTTGGACGACCCTCCTACTAGCGCCCCGGTGGACGCGCCGGGGTCCCAAGTTTGGGACCCCCTCTCGATCGCAGACGTGAGAGAAACCCTAGCCGCTCTTTCTTTCTTGCCGATGTTGGAGAACGGAGCCGGACCACTCGTCATTTCTGAGATCGGCCGCTGGATAATAAGAGCGGCGGCGGTAAAAAATGGAGCTTCTTCTCTCTCTTTTTATCGAAAGCCGTCAAAAACCCTTATTATATATATATATATATATATATATATATATATATATATATATATATATATATATATATATATATATATATATATATACCTTCAATTAATTTTGTGTTTTTCAACTTAATACATTAACTTTTTCAACAACTTTTTTTAAACCAAAGCCCGTAGACTAAAGCCACCCAGCCGGCTTTGGTCCGAGAACCGTGGACAAACGCCACCTAGCTGCCCCCGTTGGGGCTCGAACCTGAGACCTTTCTCCGACATGCCAACGGTCTTACCACTAGACCGCGTGTCATTGGCAACTTTTTCAACAACTTGATATCTTAAAAAAATAGAAAATATTCATGTCCATTTCTCTCTCTCTTCTTCCGCCACCGTTCTTCCACCCTTGGCTACACCACCCTCCACCCTTTCTCTCTCCCTAGGCACGTGCAGCCAGCGGTGGCGGCGACTCCGCTAAGGGGGGGGGGGGGGGGGGGGAGGTGGGGAAAGGGGGAGGGGTTGCGGTGGGGTTGGATGGAGAAGAAGTGGTAATTTCGTCATTTTCCTAAAAAAATTATTTTAAGTTAAAAATATTAATAGTTGATGGTATCAAATTGTTGAGTATAAAGTTCTTAAGATATCAAGTTGAACATAGTCAACTGTTGAGAGTATTAAATTACTTTTAAGCCTATTTTTTATTTTATGAAAATAAAAAATCAATCATCGTTATATTAGAAAAAAATTAAAAATATTTCTTAGTTGCATAAGCTCAATTTGACTAAAAGCGTGGTACAAATATCATCAAACATTAAAAAATTTAAAAGGCTAAATTACAACTTGTTACCTTCAACATTCTATTTTTCCAACTTAATATCCTGGAATTTGATAGGTACTAACTTGATACCTTTCTCAACTAATATTTTCAACTTGATACCCTTCGTAACCCTTAACACTTAATTTCAACGTTAAAAAAAATTCCTAAACTACCCCCTCCCCCTCTCCATCTCAACACCACTCCGCGTTCGCTGCTGCTCCCCCTCTGCGCGCAGTCGCCCCCACGCTCGCCGCTGCCCACCCCCCTCCCCCCCACCCACCCCCCACCCACACACACACATACTGTCGACGCCGGAGAAATGGGTTGGAGGGGGGGGGGGGGGGTGTTGCCCCATAGAGGAATTTTTTTAAGGATATTTTTGTCATTTTCTAACTATGTAACACTGTTTGAAAAAATAGTATCAAGTTGATGCCTATCAAAGTCTGAGGTGTTAAGTTGGAAAAGTAAAATAGTTGAGGGTATCAAATTATAATTTAGCATTTAAAAAAAGTAACTAGTTAAGCTACAAATTTGGCAGCTTTATTAAGGATGGTAGTTTTTCTTAAAAATTGTCATTTCTTTTAAATAGTTTTTATATGTTTTGTATTTGATTCTGATTTTGTAGGATAAGCATGTGCGGATTCAGAAATATAAACTGTGGTAGACTAGAGTGGGTTAGAATGAACTAGCTCGGTATTGACTAACTCATACAAAAAAAATTAGGGGAAAAAAATTATAATGAAAAAAAGAAAAAGAAAATTGGATCACCGTCCCCTAGTCCATACCTGGATCCGCCCATGAGGATGTCTGGATAAGATTGCTGATTTATTAAAAGATTTTAGTCTACAATGGGTTTAAACAACATTTCTAAGGCTCCATCTTGCATGGACCAAATGACAATAACGAAATTGCGAACAAAGTTGTAAATTAGTAGACATACAGTAACTTTTTTTTTTTACTTTGTCATTTTATATCATTTGGTGTCTTCTTATACGGATGAACTTGAAGTCCTAACCATGAAATTATTGGATAGAAAATCGTTTCTTTGACTTCTACAAAAGGAAAATTATCCAATATTAATCATTAATTAGCATATGCAGTAAAAAAGAGGAAATAATTTAGTAAATGTTCTCATTCAAAATATAGAAACTAGCATATACCTTAAAAAAAAAAAATTTAATGCCTTCATTTCTTTGTATGGAACAAATAAATTTTAAGATATATCCCCACTATTTAACTAAAATTTTGGCTGTTTTAGAAAGAAATGAAAATATTTGTTAGTTTTTTTTTTTTTAAATAATGAAAGTATATACTACTTTCTATATTTTAAACGGAAATATTTGTTAAAATATCCCAAAAATATATTTGAGTTGTTAAAGTAGAAGAGTTAGGCATTTTAGGGGTAGCAAGGAGGAGACACGTTGGCATTGTCCACACCGAGAGTCCGATTGCCATTAACGATCATAGAAATATCAAAGAGATAAATATGCTTAAGCATTTTTTTGAATGTTCCAAAAATAACATTCATCAAATCTTTTTTAAAGTATGAGATTTTGAACTAATTTATACAATTAAAAAAAAGATAATTCAATGATATACTATTTTTCTTTACCACTAAAACAAGAAGAACCTACCATCTTAACCAAAAGAGTTTGGTGTGTTTGACTATAGTTATATAATATTAGGTAGTTAAACAATTAATTAAAATTTATTTATTTATTAATTTTTAATTACGTGAGAATATACATACGACTTAAACGATTAATTTTAAATTATTTTCAAGTCTCTTTATATATACTAGTAAATTTAAGTGTATTGCACATAAAATAATTTTTTTTTCCCTTACAATATATATATATATATATATATATATATATATATATATATATATATATATATATATATAGCAAATGACCTCTAGCCTAGTGGTTAATAGAGATGCATGCGGCCCGAGTTGTCAGGAGATCGATTCCCGGTGGGAGCGTTCGCCACAATTACCTTCTTTCAATATATATATAGCAGATGACCTCTAGCCTAGTGGTTAAGAGAGATGCATGCGGCCCGAGTGGTCAGGAGTTCGAATCCCAATGTGAGAGATTCCAAAAACAATATAATTTACCTGATTCCAAATATATATATATTTATATATATATATATATATATATATATATATATATATATATATATATATATATATATTGGATTTTATTTTTATTTTTAATAATTAAACCCATTAGGTTGAGCTAAACGTGCTTCATAGCTAGACCGTATTGATACGTACGTGGGTCCTCAAGTACATGTGGAATTCACATGGATACACCAAATAAACAAGAAGTAGAATCTCGAGCCATCTTCCTTTGTTGGTGGTTAGTTATGGTGTTTTGTAGTCTTATGTGTATCTGTCCAATTTCTTCTTTGGTTTCATTGGTCATACATGTGGGCCTAAAATCTAAGCATCCAATGCTAGCTTGATACTTCCCTTTGTAGGCTCATGGGAATCATCAATTTTTATTAGTGATTGATATTTAATACTTAAAGAGTGATCCTTTCCCATTCCTTGTACATTTTTCCTTCAGATATTCTAGTGTGTCTCAACATTGTTATTAGGGTTATCCTCCACATGTACTTATAACACTCTCTAGATGATGATTCATGACCTCCAATTTGGTTCTTGATTCTTGTAAAGTATTTTCAATAACTTTTGATAGAGCATATAGAATATCAATGTTAAGTAATGTGGAAAGTTAAGAAAGATCTACTATTTGTAGATCTAATTGGCTCTTGGAACAACAATAATGGAGTTGTTGGCGGTTTCATGTGGACTAATTAGAGTTTAGATCCTGGATTTTATACTGGCTTAGAGTTTATGTCCTAACATATCCAATTGAAAACTTAAAACCCTAGACTGTTATTATTTGTTTTATTTTTTTCCATTATACCCTCTCTAGTCTATATACAAATGTTTCATTGTTAAGCATGAGAGGGTATTAAAAGTCCAAGGTCGAAACCTTCTAATGGAGAAGTTAGGATTTAAACTCTAAGCTGATATAAAATTCAGGGTCTAAACTCTATTAGCCCGTTTCCATGTAGGAGATGGAGATGCATGCTATAGTTTTTCTCCTTTTTTTGAGATGAACTGTGTAATTTTCTCCTATTTATAACAATGGATAGAATATGTCACTAAATTAAGATGGATTGCAACTTGTACGCAACCTATCTTTTTAATGTTTGATTAAGGGGTATTTGGCTGGATGTGAAATAAAAAGACATTATCATTTATTTATTGTTACAATTACACAATTTTTATTGTTTGGTTTGATGAAATTACAACAATGTTGCATCAACTTCTTCGATTACTGTAAGTTTTGTTGCAACCAAACTTTCTTCAACACCACTTATGGTAATATTCATTGTACCAATTATATCATTTTATATGATTCTCTATTCAAGTCACAACCAAACAACAAATTTTATTTAGAACAATAAAAATTGCAACCAAATATCTTGATTACATTATTTCAAAAGATATATATGTAGGTCACATACTTGCACGTGCAAGCAGACAACATATTACAACATATTTACAATATTACTCACAATAGCAAATGTTACATATATATGACATTTTTAATTACAGCAAACCAAACAATCTCTATTTTCATCTTTACTTGTAGCTAGGCATATGCATTTTGAGGGACAAGTAACACGACGATTTGAGTCGCACAACTTGACACCGCTACTGGGTGGCCTCCAATTTAGACATTACACTTGTAGTTTGAAGTATAAGAAAATAAATTGATGCAAGCTAGACTCAAAAGTGGCATAGCTCTTGGAATTGGTCATTGTTGCACCAGAAATATAAATTTGCAATTGGTCCCTCCAACATATCCCACTAAAGTATTCTTTCTTATGTGACAGTTTATGTGCCGTCTGACATGACAACTAACATGACAGACGACAATGATATTTTTAAAATTTAAACTTACATTAAAATTAATATTAAAATTAAAATTAACATTAAAGTAAACATTAACATTATCATTAAAATTAAAATTAGCATTAAAGGTTAAAATTAACATTAACGTTAACATTAACATTAATATTTAAATTAAAACTAAAATTAATATTAAGATTAATATTAACATTAACAATAATATTAAAAATTTTGGGTAATTAATTTTTGGGTTAGAATTTGTCATGTTAGCTGACATGGCAACTGCCATGTAAGGAGAGATAGTTTAGAGGGACATTTTGGAGGTACGAATAGCATTATTTCCAGTAGTAGATGAAGACTAAAGTTCATGTCTTGCAATCAACCTTATAATGACTATATATATATATATATATATATATATATATATATATATATATATATATATATATATATATATATATATATATATATATATATAAATAAATAATATATATATATATATATATATATATATATATATATATATATATATATATATATATATATAAATAAATAATATATATATATATATATATATATATATATATATATATATATATATATATATGTTTTAGTGAGTGTTATAGTTTATGTTGTGGAGCATTGCTTACGGAATAGTTAGGAGACTTCTAAAAATATACGACCTTTCTTTTTAAAAAAATATAAATATCTCATAGATTGTTTTTTAAAGATAAGCTATTTCTAAAAATAGATTATTATTTTTTATTATTTTTAAATATATCATTTTAAAAGATACATTAATTTAAAAAAAATATTTTTTAACATTAACATTAAAATTGAAATTAACATCAAAATTAAAATTAACATCAATGTTAATATTAATATTAATTAATATCAATATTAATATTATTTTTAATTTAAATTTTAATGATAATGTTAATATTAATGTTAATCTTAATCTAGATTCTAATTTAATGTTTATTTTATTGTTAATTTAATACTAACTTTAATGTTAATTGTATTCTCATGTTAATGTAAAAAAGTAATCTATCTTTTAAATAATCTATGTTTTAAATTAAATATATCTTTAAAAATAATATATCTTTTATCTTTTAAAATAATCTATGTTTTAAATTAAATATATCTTTAAAAATAATATATCTTTAAAAACAAATCTATCTTAAACATAATCTATTTCTACAAAAGACCTAAAAGGAAATCGATGTTGGCCCATTGGTCATGGTTAAACCTGATTTTAATAATTGATCAAACTCTGTCTCGACATACGAAACAATTCAGATGTTTACTAAAGATATTTTGGACACTGATCAAGATTGGATATCTACTCAGTTCAAGACCGAAGCTCTGTTTGCCACTCAAGACTGTATTTCCTTAAGCAATGTAATTTTCATCTTTATTGAGTCTAGGAATACATTGTACACCAAGTCGTACTGGCAAATAGGCTATCCGAAATCGTTTTTCCAAACTGACCTATCATTTTTAAAATGACCTATGTTTTTGAAAAATATCTACTTTTACAAAAAGCTTTTGAAGGATTTTCAAAAAGCCAAAACAATTTTCACAAAATAAACCTGACCAAACCCTGACAGAACTCGGCCAGAGTTCGGCCAAGGTAAACGTTATGTGAACGTTGGATTTTGAACTTGGTCTCCCTTCAGTTGCGGTTTGTGAGAAAGTGTTCTGTCCGAATTCTGCCCGAATTCTGTCAGAGTTCTATCTTTGGAAAAACTATAAATAGAGAGAAATTCTAATCATTTCAATACACCAATTCACTTTCATCTTCTCTCTTCTAAAGCTTACGTTTCTTCCAAAGAGTTCTAAAAATCTTCCATTTTTAAATTCCAAGCCTGTTACAATTCTCTGGTCAATTTATCGGTACGGTGCGGTCTAGAAGATTTCAGAGAAATTGTAATCAGAGGCTTGATTGAAGAAAGACTCTTTAAAACTAAAGTTGGTCAAGTTCTTCGTATCAAAGCTCGCGTCTGTATAAGTTGCAAGGACTTCGTATGAAAACTTGCAGGATTTTCCAATAGTGGATTCAACTAGAAGCTAGAGTTCTTTCGACTGGACTAGTCCTCACAAGAGGAAAACCAGTATAAATCTTTGTGTTTGCGTTTGCCTTCTGATAACTCTTTTTTTTACAGTTATTACTTTGTGATTATTATTATTTTGTGATCTAACTGCTAACAAGTTTTAATTTAGCAATATTCAGCTGCCTACTCTATTCACCTCCCCCCTCTAGAGTATTCTGTTTTACGATTTCGTTCCTAAAATTGGTATCAGAGCGGATTATACAGGTAAAGCAAGGTAAAACTGCAGTTATATTCAGTTATTTTTCAATTGTTATATAGATCACAATATTACACATGGCAACTGTGAAATTCACAAGTGAAGGCCAAGCCACAAACAGACCTCCACTGTTTGACGACACAAACTACACTTATTGAAAAACACGGATGAGTTTTTTATTAAAATCTCTTGATTTTGACTTTTGTTCTATAGTTATTGATGGCTACAAAAAGCCTCCTCGTATTAATGTTGATGGAGTTTTAGTTGAAAATACCCATGATAAATATACAGTGGATGAAAAAAAAGGGCCAGTCTTGACGCACGTGCTATTAACGCTTTATTTTGTACTTTAGACATAACTAAATTCAACAGGGTGTCAACTTGCACAACATCAAATAAAGTGTGGAAACTTCTCGAAGTAACCCACGAAGGAACAACACAAGTCAAGGAGTCAAAGATCAGCAGACTTACTCAAGAGTAAGAGACGTTCAAAATGAAGCCAAGTGAATCAGTCACTCAGATGTTTACGAGATTCTTGGATATTGTAAATCCTTTGTCTTCATTAATAGGCAAGGAATACAGTAACCATGAGAAGATTCGCAAACTTCTACGAGATCTCACAAAAAACTGGATTCCAAAGGCTACAACAATCATTGAAGAAAACGACCTCTCAACAATGTCTCTGGAAACACTCATGGGTAAGCTACTCACTCACGAGTTAGAACTTCAAGACTTTGAAGATGCCATACCAAAGGAGAAGTCAGAAAAGTCGATCGCTCTCAAGGATCAACATAGAAGAACTGTCGAAGATGATTCTGACGACAGCGACTCTGACTCTGAAGATCAAGCTCTTTTGGTAAGAAAATTCAAGAAGTTCATAAGATTCAACAGAAGAACAAAAGATAGCAACAGTAACAACAACGAGGATGATCCTATTTGCTACGGATGTAAAAAGAAAGGACATATAAAGAAAGATTGTCCAACAGCATCATTATCAACAAGAAAAAGCAGCAAATATGACAAAGGCTACCTGAAGAGATCTACATCAAGGAAGTACGCCAATACAAGCATATGGCATGAAAACGAAGCCAGCGATTCAGAAGACGAACAGTCAGATGACGCTACAAATGTATGCTTGATGGCTTGCGATCAGGTAATCACTAATCCTTTGTTTGATCCTTATGATGATTTCACCTTTGAGCAACAAGGGGAGGCTTTCAGTGACCTGTTAAATGATTACAGGAAACTGCATAGTAAATATAAAACCTCTAAGAAGGTACTCAAAGAGTACAAAGGTGAGATAGGAAGACTTATCGACCAATTAGCTGATGTTAGAAATAATGACTCTTCTATTGAGTCCAGTGAGCTTTCATCTATTAAGTTGTTGTTACACGAGACTATTAAGTTATCCGAAGAAAAAGATCAAACTATCATCCAGCTAAAGGAAGACCTATCTAAGGAGAGAAAGAGTCTCCAGTGTGCACAAGTCAGAATAGAAATACTTACATCTGACTACACTAGATTATATGACACCTCTAAAAAGTTGGAAATTAGTTTAGAAAAATGGCCTGAAGTTGCTGCTTCCTATTCTAACAAATGTCAATTACCGAATCATCGGAACACACCCAAACCAAACACTGTCAGACCAAACCATACCAAACCTATGTCCAAGAAGACTAATAGGCAGGCATTCTTCTATACTAGAAAACCAAAACTTACCAATCATGCACCTCACACAACTTTCAATACTCAACATGCTAAATGTCATTATTGTGGCCTCATTGGTCATATATCCTCTGCATGTAGAATCAGAAAGTTAGTAGATTTAAATATTTATGCATGGATACCAAAAGCTAACTTGTCAGGACCCTACAATAAATGGGTACCAAGAGTTTCATCTACAAATTGTTTTGTAGGTGGAACGCCCTTCACATTCTAGAAGCAAATGGATCCTCGACAGCGGTTGCTCACGGCACATGACCGATGATGCTTCGTTATTCGCAACACTGTCGAAGAAGAATAAAGAAGGATACTTATCCTTCGGTAATAATTTAAGAGGGTACATAATCGGTATCGGTGACATTGGTAAGGCTTTCTATCCTGTGATTAAAAATGTCTGTCTATTTACTGAGTTAAAACATAATATGCTCATCATAAGCCATTTAGCTGATCATGGTTATGGCATTAACTCTGTCAAAGACAAATGTACTATAGTTGATAGTTCAACTGGCAGTACTATCTTTGAAGGTATCCGGAAAGACAACATATATGTTTTCTATCTGTTAGAAGATGCTAACAAAGCAGGTAGATGTTTGATGGTCAAGAGCATTGAGAGTCATCTATGGCATATGAGACTCGATCATGCAAACATGGACACAATTTCAAAACTATTGACAAAGAAGTTGGTATGCGGCTTACCAGACATATCTTTCAAGAAGGATACGGCATATAGTAAATGTAAAAAGAACAAAGCTATCCGATCCGCCTTTAAAACCAAGAACGCTGTAAGTACCACTAGACCTCTACAATTATTGCATATGGACTTATTTGGACCAAGTAGAATTGCTAGTCTAGGTGGTAAGTTATATGCATTTGTCATTGTAGATAATTTCTCTAGATACACATAGGTATATTTTCTTGCACGCAAGAACGATGCTTTGTCAGAGTTTGTCACCTTTAGTAAGAAAGTACAGAATGAAAAAGGTTTCATGATTACTCGCATTCGTAGTGATCATGGAGGCGAATTTGAGAATGCAGAGTTCAAGCAATTTTGTGACACACACAGTTATTTGCATGAATTTTCCTGCCCTAGGACTCCACAACAAAATGGAGTTGTGAAACGTAAGAACTGGACTCTATTTGAAATGGCTAGAGAAATGATGAACCAGTCTAGTCTACCTAGATACTTTTGGGCTGAAGCTGTCAATACAGCGTGCTATATTCTTAATAGGGTTGTAATTCGACCTATATCAAAGAAGACTCCCTATGAATTATGGTTTGATAGAACACCCACTGTTTCATTTTTTAAGATTTTTGGTTGTAAATGCTTTATTCTTAATACTAAAGACAATCTGAGTAAATTTTATGAAAAGGCCGATGAAGGTATATTTTTAGGTTATGCAGCAAAGAGCAAAGGGTACAGAGTCTTCAACAAGAGAACCATGATCATCGAAGAATCAATTAATGTCAAGTTTGATGAACTAAATCAACATTTAGACGAAGATGACAATGAAGACAAGATTACACCAAGTACAGCTACTACAAAACCTTCACACAAAGATGCAGAACTTTCAAGCAAAGAAGCTGGAACCAACAATCCTGAGGTTACGCCAAAAGAGATGAGATTCTTGGCAGATCATCCAAAGAACTTGGTAATTGGTGAGATTACCAAGGGTGTAAGTACTCATTCCTCTAATAAAGATATAGTTTCTTGTGTTGCTTTTATTTCACAGCTTGAACCCAAAAATATTGAAGAAGCATGTAGTGATAATTTTTGGTTAGATGCTATGCAAGAGGAATTAAACCAATTCGAACGGAATCAAGTTTGGGAACTTGTTCCCAAGCCCATTGATCATCCGTTCATTGGCACCCGTTAGGTATTCCGAAACAAACTGAACGAGAATGGTTTAGTGACTCGTAATAAGGCTCGACTCGTATCTCAAGGATACAATCAAGAAGAAGGTATCGACTACGATGAGACTTATGCCCCAGTTGCGAGTTGCGAGATTAGAATCCATTAGCATGTTATGTGCATTTGCATGTTTTCATAATTTTAAGTTATTTCAAATGGATGTTAAAAGCACATTTTTGAATGGTTTTATAAAAGAAGAAGTTTATGTAGCTCAACCTTCAGGTTTTACTGATTTCAAAAATCCTGATTTTGTTTTCAAGTTGAAGAAAGCCTTATACGGTTTAAAACAAGCCCCTCGTGCTTGGTACGATCGTCTAAGCTCTTTTCTACTTGACAACGATTTTTCAAAGGGAAAGGTTGACACTACATTGTTTATAAAATCTTTGAATAACAATATTCTTCTGATTCAAGTCCATATAGATGATATTATTTTTGGATCTACTGATAAATTTCTTTGTCAGGAATTTTCTAATTGTATGCATAATGAGTTTGAGATGAGCATGGTGGGAGAGCTAAAATTCTTTCTCGGACTGTAAATCAAACAAACCAACAATGAGACGTTCATAAATCAAGCAAAGTACAAAAATGATCTATTAAAGAAGTTTGACCTAGAAGCAGTCAAACCACTTAGCACTCCAATGGCGACTTCAACCAAGCTTGATATTGATGAACAAGGCAAACCCGTCAACATACGTAAGTATCGAGGTATGATCGGTAGCTTACTATACTTAACTACTAGTCGACCTGACATTATGTTTAGTGTTTGCTTGTGTGCACATTTTCAAGCCAATCCTAAGGAATCACATCTGTGTGCAGTTAAGCGTATCTTCTGATACCTTAAAGGCACCGCTTCTGTCAGCTTATGGTATCCCAAAACCACGTCATTTGACCTAACCGGTTATTCTGATGCTAATTTTGTCGGATGCAAAGTAGATAGAAAAAGTACCTGCGACACATGTCATTTTCTAGGAAAAGCTCTAGTCTCTTGGTTTAGCAAAAAGCAAAATTATGTCGCGTTATCAACAACCGAGGCTGAATATATCGCCGCGGGACGTTGTTGTGCACAAATTTTGTGGATGAAGCAAACTTTAGAAGACTATAGATTGCATTTTACACACATATCCATTTTCTGTGATAACACTAGTTCTATTAATTTGACTAAGAATCCAGTATGTCACTCTCGTACGAAGCATATCAAGATTCGACATTATTTTCTTAGAGATCATCAATAAAATGGAGATATAGACCTTGTATACATAGACACACATAATCAATTGGCTGACATACTCACAAAATCTCTAGCGGAAGATCGTTTCAATTATTTACGTCAAGAATTAAGAATTTTAGATGTCAATAATATTAATTAATTTTGTTTTATTAATTAATTTATTCAATACTCAATAACTATTTTTGAGAAAAGCCTAAAAAGAGTCTGTCTGTCAACTCGACTACGGTCGAAACAAAACGGTATTTAAGAGTTTCCGGGTGAACCTCCGTTAGCTGGGACAGTACTCCTACAGCTAATCTGAAACAGATGCTGAGTAAAGAATATTAATTTATAAAAGAATATTAATTATATTATTTGAAATTTAAAATTACTAAACTTTGAATTTAATATTTAAAATGAGTTGATGAAAAGGACATGGCCCATAAAAAAAATTAAAAACCCAAAAGGAGCCTAGGCGAATTCGGCCCGAGTTCGGTCCAAATTCGGCCAGAGTTCGTTTGGTGCTGTATGTGTTTTAAATAGAACCCAAGGCCATCTCCTCTTCCTCACTTCCAAACCCATCTATTCTCATCAGCAGCAGCAGCCGAAACTCCCCAAACCCTAGTTCTTCTCCACTCCATATCTTCCAATCTATGTGGAGATTTCCATCCAAAATTTGGATTCGTGCGGAAAATTGCGTCCTCTACAACACACTTGATTCTCAGAAGGTATAATTCCTTCTCTCCTCCACTTTCAAATTTTTAGGGTTTCTAGTTTTGGAAAAGAATGCCTACGGGATTCAATTCTTTCAAGAGGAAGAAGAACCATGCCAGTGAAGAGGCATCGTCTTCTGATCCGAACAAGGATTCTCTCTTTTCTCTGGTCCAATCGGATGATGGCGCGTCGGATGAGTTTTACTTCAAAACTCATGACCAAGCATTACTTTGGTATGCCGATTTTGCTATGCGCACTATATGCACCGGATCTCCGATTAAGTGGACTGTATTTTCTGATCACCGTCCCTACTTTGAGGCATTAAGGTTTCACCATTTTGCGATCCTACAATTTTCTATAGCTACTAATGCCATTAGATTGTTCTATTGTGACTTCGTGTTAGACACTTTTACCGTAAGGACTCGTATTGGCGGGATAGATATCGAGTTCAATGATGCATCGCTAGCGAAAATCCTTGGTCTTCCAAACGAAGGTGTCCCGTTCGATGATATCACTGACTTCGATTTTCTCGAGGGCACGACTCTTGTTAGTTTCAAGAATGAGCTTTGTGCGCCCGCACGTGCTCGTCCTGGAAAGTTCAAGGCCAATAACTTGAAATTGTTTAACTACGAGTTACATCGCATCATCTATTCCACTCTACTTCCCAAATCCACTTCAAAAGATGATGTCACTGCACTCAAACTTTCTGCCCTATATCACATTCTTAAGGGGATTCCTTTTTCTGCCCCTAAGACTATCATTCAGATGATGGGTAGATGTCGCGGAAGAGACCGCAACCTCTCTTATGCGATGCTTATTCCATGCATCTTTCAGCGTTTTGACATAGACTTATCCACTTGTGCTCTGGACCCTGAGCCCAAGTTCCTCAAGCTTTCTCATTGCAGCATTGCCACTGCTCATCCACCTCATGCACCTACTCCTACTGTACCTGTTCCTCCTCAGTCTTACCCTATGACCTTTGAGGGTATTCATCAGCACTTATCGGATCTGCAGACGTTCTTTGTTGACACTTCCAGGAAACATGAGTTTCGTGATGTGACTCGGTTCCAGGCTATTGCCAACTCATTTGTCGATCTCAGATTTGCACAGACGGGTCACTCTGGTAGCTCTCTTCCTCGCGACCCTTCTGTATCTGGTTACCGCATTGATGATGAGGCAGTCCACTCTCTGTTCCAGCCAGGGAACGCTTACGATTGATGTCGTACTTCTGGTGCTACTCCACACAACTCTGGAGCTGGCACATCTGGAGCTGGTCCATCTGGACATGCTGGCACTGCAACAGATAACGATGATGATGAGGATGATTTTTGAGTTGTTCTACTTTTGAGACTGATGATTTTGTCTTTTGTTTACTTGGAAATGCTCCGACATTCCAAGATAGTATCAGTACTCTTATTTGGATATGATTTATGACTTTTGATGGACATGTTTTATTATTCAGCTTAGCATATTATTCAGTTTATCATATTATTCAGTTTAGCATTATTTTTTTATGCTTCCATATAAACTGCCTGTGACAAATGTTATCTGTTCATCTTATTTCTGT
The DNA here is from genome assembly GCA_029216955.1 of Iris pallida. NCBI lineage: Eukaryota > Viridiplantae > Streptophyta > Magnoliopsida > Asparagales > Iridaceae > Iris > Iris pallida. Next base: position 1,627,511 of record JANAVB010006400.1, read on the forward strand.
CAGTGATATTTATACCATGCCTGTGTTGAATGTTTTATATATTTTTTTGTGTGTTTCTTCACTGATTGTTACTTATGCATTTATTGCGGGCGAGCTTTCTCTTTTGCAATTATTTTGCTAAGTGACAACGGAGGAGAAATAAGATCTAACATCTTCATGAATACAAGTTATGAACAATTTTTTCATTATATATCTCGGTACATTCGGTACATTTTTGAATTGATAAAGACCAAAGATGTTATATCAGTCAAGGTTTGTCAATTATCAAAATGGGGAAGATTGTTGGCCCATTGGTCATGGTCAAACCTGATTTTAATAATTGATCAAACTCTGTCTCGATATACGAAACAATTCAGATGTTTACTAAAGACATTTTGGACACTGATCAAGAGTGGATATCTACTCAGTTCAAGACCGAAGCTCTGTTTGCCATTCAAGACTGTATTATCTTAAGCAATGTATTTTTATCTTTATTGAGTCTAGGAATACATTGTACACAAGTCGTACTGGCAAATAGGCTATCCAAAATCGTTTTTTAAAACTGACCTATCGTTTTTAAAATGACCTATATTTTTGAAAAATATCTACTTTTACAAAAAAGCTTCTGAAGGATTTTCTAAAAGCCAAAACAATTTTCACAAAATAAACCTGACCAAACCCTGACAGAACTCGGCCAGAGTGCGGCCATGGTAAACGTTATGTGAACGTTGAATTTTCAACTTGGTCTCCCTTCAGTTGCGATTTGTTAGAAAGAGTTCTATCTGAATTCTGCCCGAATTCTGTCAGAGTTCTGTCTTTAGAAAAACTATAAATAGAGAGGAATTCTGATCATTTCAATACACCAATTCACTTTCATCTTCTCTCTTCTAAAGCTTACGTTTCTTCCAAAGAGTTCTAAAAAGCTACAATTTTTAAATCCCAAGCCAGTTACAATTCTCTAGTCAATTTGCCGGTACGGTGCGACCTAGAAGATTTCAGAGAAATTGTAATCAGAGGCTTGATTGAAGAAAGACTCTTCAAAACTGATGTTGGTCGAGTTCTTCGTATCGAAGCTCGCGTCTGTAGAAGTTGCAAGGACTTCGTATGAAAACTTGCAAAATTTTCCAATGGTGGTTTCAATTGGAAGCTAGAGTTCTTTCGACTGGACTAGTCCTCATAAGAGGGAAACCAGTATAAATCCCTGTATTTGCGTTTGCCTTATGATAACTCTTTTCTTTACAGTTATTACTTTGTGATTATTATTATTTCTGTGATCTAACTGCTAACAAGTTTTAATTTAGTAGTATTTCGCTGCCTACTCTTTTCACCCCCCCTCTAGAGTATTATGCTTTACGATTTTGTTCCTACAATTGAGAGATTTAATTTATTTGTTACAAAAATAACACATCTATATGTTTTTCTAGAATTTTCATAACTATCACAATGCTCCATAACATAGGCTGCAACACTCACTAGAGCATATATATTTTTACTTATATATATATTTTTATATTTTTTTGAAGAAAGGGTAATTAGTTTCTGGAATCGCTCCCACTGGGATTTGAACTCCGCCCACAAGGGCCACATGCCTCCACACTAACCACTTGGGCTAGTGCTCATTGACTATATATATATATATATATATATATATATATATATATATATATATATTAGGCTATTAAGAAAGCTAATTAATTCTTTCTAATAAATATGTGCATCATATTTCTTTTCAATTTTGAGATGCCACAATGTTTTTATAACTTGAATTTGTGGTGCTCTTTGAAATGTTTTTTCTTGTTATTGCACCCACGAAAATTTTACTATAACGATAATATATTTAAATAAATTAGGTAAAACAAAAACATTTTTAGAAGAATGAAACGTTCTGCCAATGGTAATAGCAGAAATCCAGGGGGTGGGGGGGTTTTTCTTTTCTTTTTTTTCGTTTCTTTTTTTTTTGGGTGGGCAGGGGAGGATGGTGAGTTGGTTTTAAAATTATGATATTATATTACCAACTATATCTCTTCTTATTTAACTAGTTTTGATTAATATGTTCATGCATAAAAATAGAGAACGGGAAGGGAAAAAAAAAGCCAAAGTCCAACATGGGGCTCAAACCCATGGCCAATAAGAGCCTTATGGTTTACTAAGTAAGCTAGACAAGCTACTTAAATACCAAATAGTATCATTGTAATTTAATTATCCTCCAAAGTTTCAGATTTTACACAAATAACCTCCATTCCACCCCACCCAAACCCTACTGGATTTCTGCAAGTGCCACTGGCAGAAATTGAACAATGTCAAGTTTCTGCCAGAGCCACTAGCGGCCAATGCTGCACTGACGAAACATTTTGTTCTTCCAAACTTCTTTCATTTTATTTAATTTATATAAATATAATATTGTTATAGTAAATTTTCTATTGCATCCATGAAGAGTACGAGTTTATGAGTAGAAATTTCTAGTTATATATGCTTGTTTAAACAAAATTCTAGAAAGGACCTTCGTTTGTCTAGTCGTGAACATGATAGAAAAAGACATCTTAAGAAGCATGGGAGAGAAGGAAAATAAAAGGGTTATTTAGTAATAGAGCCTCACATAATAGTCGATATTAGGATTTGGGTCTCCAAAATGTCCGACATTAGTGTTTGAATATTTAAATCACAGTTCACTTGTCTACGTGAACAGTAATTTTAAGATCCAAACACAAAAGTCAAACATTTGAGCCCCTATTACTAAATATCTCATTTAACAACTAGGCCAACCTCACTAACTTAGAGCAGCCAGTAGAGATACTTGACCACAGGGAGAAGGGGCTGCACAGTCAGACGATTCCACTGGTTCGAGTTGCTTGGAGACACCACTCTCCTGGGGAGTCTACATGTGAGAGGAAGGATGAGATGAGAGAGAGAGAGAGATACCCTATCTGTTTGAGATGTGATGTTTCCGCTACCTCTCTTGAAATTTCGAGGACAAAATTTTTCAAGGAGGGTAGATTTGTAACTCCACCTTCACTAAATAAAAGATTTAGTCATTTCTCATATATATATATATATATATATATATATATATATATGAGGAAGGATAGACATTCCCGTACTTTTTGCATCCCCATGCATCCACATATTCACATCCGTTAGATGTGCTTTAAGTCATCTAATCTTAACCATTGGTAAATCAACGGTTAAGATTAGATGACTTAAAGCACCATCCAACGGTGTAAATAGGAGGGATGCTTGGGGATGCAAAAAGTGCGGGGATGCCTATCCTTCCTCTATATATATATATATAATAATTATCTAGTATATTTATCTATTATGTTCTAGAACCTTATGCATTTAAGTTATAGACTTTAGGGTTGGCCATAGATAGATTTGTATTAAAAACAAACTTTTTGTTTGGCTAAGCCCATAAATCTGGATTAACCCAACTATTTAGATCAAACCCAAACCAATTTACTAAAGCCCAATTCTTATGTTGGCCAAGCCCATGAACCTAGGTCAAGCTCACAAGACCGATTCCTCATTCAGCCAGACTCATTTGCATTCAACCAACTAAGCTTTCTCTTCTTCTTCTCGATGGAGTACACTCTGCAGAGCTCCGGGTGTCACGCCCCAGAACCAGAATACTGGAGAGCGGGGGCAGACATAGCCAGCTATGTATATTGAAGTACAACCCACCTCGCTATACGGTCACGGCTGTCTAGATACGTGAGGGTTTAACTATAAGCCAACAGTCTCTTATGGTCATGAACAAGCCTAGTATCTCAATCACAAGCAAGTAAGTAAATGTTGTAAGATATAAGATCACCAAATATACAATAGTGAGGACTAGCAAGAGTTTAGTCATACATGATCAACACTAGGATCTGTCAATCACGTTACAGCCCATAGGCAGACAGTAAGTAAATGCAATCGAGCTAAACAAATGCTGGTCGGCTGAACACCTCAAAAGAATATTTTTACAGTAAAGTGGGAGAACAAAAAGAAACCCACTCGTTGCCCTGGTTACGCCTGGTGGTCACCATCGGGCTGGAAAGTCGGTAGATCCTCTGGAGCTGCTCCGAAATCTGGCCATACAAAACCAGCTGGGTCAGATCCCAGAAAGAGCAAGTGCCCCAAGGAAAGCTTCACTTAGGAACTAAAACCAGCATTTAGCACAGAATATAAATAAATAGTAAGAACTGGAAATAAGGAAAGTATATCAGGAATGATATACGACGAGATAACCATTGGACTATTCAGATAACCAGGTTACAACCCGTAAACCAAATAAGGACCGGGGTTGTAACCCTTCATCTGAACGGAGCTTGGTTTTTCGCCATTTATCGAAAAGATAATATAAAAAATCAGGTCATGTAACATCCTTTTACAGGATCAAGACAAGACTAGACTGATTATGCCCCATCCAACAATCACGGCCAAGCAATAAGTACGGCTTGATACTTTAACTAACTAGGGTTATCACAGGCCTAGTTACTAGCAAGATACAGCAAGATTATTCTACAGCCACAAGCCCTGCAGCCCATCCAGGTTACCCAGGTCGAATATTAGGGGTTGAATTCAGGTGGATACATCGTCCAGGAAATGCATGTACCCTTAAGTGACTTGGAGGGTGCAACACATGACAGTGTGCTGGAAATGTGCTCTACTCGACGGCAGGCTACAGATCCCAAGCGCGCCCAGGTAACAGGATCGCCTGTAGCTGGAAAATCTCTTCATGACTACTGGATTATTCTAGTTATTAGCCTTAGTCAATTTAGTAGGCACCCCTGACCGTGGTACTCAGGGGTCCCTGTCCTAGACATGATGTACGACAATACTGGTTCATTTGTACAAGCACATTCACCCACGGTGTCCAGGTTATTTATACTTGTCATGCCATGTAGCCGTCGTAACAGCTTATCAAGGTATATCATGTCAGGTTTACTTGTCAGGAGTGTGCCACGGCGGGCCACTATCATGTCATGTTACTTGTCAGGAGTGCACCACTACGGGTCACTTTCGTGTTCAGGGAACATGTACAAAATAACATAGTACAAGTATTCTATCAAGAGACCCAAGTTATACTAAGAGTTACCAGACATGAGTATAATAATAACAATTAAATCTTAAAATACAAGGCTATGGAAGGGGCCATGCGGCTCGGACATATGCAGCCAGGAGGGAAGTCCATGCGACTGAGGGCGGTTCAGGGTGCATGCGGCTGAAAGGGGGAAAGCTCATGCGGCTCTGGGGTAACTGGGCCTTATGCGGCTCAAGATGGCGGGCGCATATGCGGCTGGGTAGTGGGGCATATGCGGCTGGCAGAGGAGTGGGGGCATATGCGGCTCAAATCAATCCGGATCATGCGGCCCGGTCCGAATAGTTACGCATGAGGCTGGATTTAGTCTCATGCGGGTCGGGAATAAAGGCCTCATGCGGCTGAAATGAGGAAATGCCTATGCGGCCAGGAGTCCACCCAGTCATGCGACTCAGGGATCAAGACTGCTTATGTGGCTGAAATGAAGGGGGTCATATGCGGCTAGAGTGGCAAAGTTCATGCGGCCAAGCGGAGCCACGCTACAAGGTCGCCATGCGGCTGAAAAAATCTTGCCGTATGAAAGTCCATGCGGTCAAGACTGCCATACGACTGGGAACTGTCTTCTTCTCCATTCTTCCGAGAAGAAGAACCATGCAACCATGACTTCCAAGCTTCATAAATCCTTCATCCAGAGTCCAAATCCGAAGTTCCATAGGTCAAATTGGGGCCGAATAAAATTCTATATAACATGGAACCATCAGAACTTGATAATAACAGGATTAAATAGATCAAAACCCAAGAAATCCAAAAATACAATAAACTTAGATCTACAAGAATTTAGCCATGGAAATTGAAAATGCCAAGCACTAAAGAGTCTTAGAATGTTGCAAGGAAGAAAATGGAACAATAAATCTTGAGTTTCTCCATGAAGCAAGATGCACTTGCCTAAGCTCTCCCTCTCTCTCTCTCAGGTAGGTGAGGAGTTAATGGCGGGGAAGAAGGAGAGTAAATAAGGAGAGAGAAAGGAGAATGGATTAATAAATGGTAGTGGTGGTGGTAGGTAGGGGGTTGGTTCACAATCGAACCAAGCCGAACCAATTCAAGCCAAACCGAACCAAGATGAACCATGGCCAAGCAAATGAAAACACCCAATAAACCAAGCAAGAAGACATGCAATACGAGTCAAAATACGTATACGTATACCTAGATACGTAATACGAACAACAAGCATTACACTGGCGTTCGACCACATATCGCGGCTGTGCTACTTGATAGTCATGTTCTTGAGCATCTTCTCTCTCCGGTCCAATATAGACACGGGCCTTTCCTCATATGAAAGGTTGATACCAACAACCAATTTTGAATAATCCAGGATGTGGCTCAGGTCCGGGATATACCGTCGTAATTGGGATACATGGAATACGTCATGCACCTCACATAGCGATGGCGGAAGAGCAAAACGATAGGACACATCACCTATTCGCTCCAGAATGTCGAACGGTCCTATATACCTAGGACTAAGCTTTCTCCGTACGCCGAAACGAATGATGCCACGGTTAGGCGAAATCCTTAGGAATACATGGTCACCGACAGAAAACTCAAGAGGGTGCCGATGAGAATCGGCCCAATGACGCTGGCGATCTTGGACAACTCGAAAATGATCCCTGACTCTTCTGACCACTTTAATTTTCTGGGCAATCATTTCTGGACCGAGCATCTGCCTCTCTCCAATATCATCCCAGGCTAGCGGGGATCTGTACTTCCTACCATACAGTGCCTCGAACGGTGTCATCTGGATACTGGCCTGAAAACTGTTGTTGTACGAGAACTCCACCATGTGCAGGTGATCTTCCCACGAACCACCGAAGTCGAGTGTACAGGACCGCAACATATCTTCAAGAGTCTGGATTGTGTATTTCGACTGACCATCAGTCTGCAAATGATAAGCTGAGCTGAAATGGAGGTGAGTTCCCAAACTCTCCTGCAGGCTACGCCAAAAGTGCGACGTAAATCTTGAATCTCGGTCCGAGGTGATACTGACTGGAATACCGTACAATCTAATAATATTCCTGAGGTACATCTCTGCTAGCTGAGCCGTCGACTGACCAACTCTGAACGGAAGGAAGTGAGCCACCTTCGTGAGCCTGTCAACTATAACCCAAATAGCATCTCGACCGGCCGGGGACCTGGATAATCCAATCACGAAGTCCATGGTCACATGCTCCCACTTCCATTCTAGAATTGTCAAGGGCTGAAGAAGTCCTGCTGGCCTCTGATGCTCAGCTTTAACTTGTTGGCAAACCAAACGCCGAGAGACAAACCGGGCTATCTCCCTCTTCATACCATTCCTCCAAAAGTGCTGACGAATATCGCGATACATCTTCGTGCTGCCCGGATGAATGGAATACTGTGAACTGTGGGCCTCGGCCATGATCTCCTGTCTGATATCTCCACTGGGTACACAAAGACGATTACCATGTCAAAGTGTACCATCCTCGTGGATGCATAACTCTGGTCTTTGCTCTGCCTCACACTCTCCTCTGAGTCGCTGAAGATTGGAATCTGCTGACTGCGCCATTCGAATCCTCTCGACTATAGTGGACTGAACCTGCATACTGGCCATCAATGCTACACTGGAAGGGAGAACAACTTCTATACCCATCTTCTGAAGATCTGCTAACAACTCTGGTTGCGCTGTTAGGAAATAAACTCTGGCTCTCTTGCTCAATACATCTGCGACAACGTTGGCCTTTCCAGGATGATACTGCAGGCTGACATTATAATCCACAAGAAGCTCCAGCCATCTCCTCTGACGCATGTTAAGATCCTTCTGGGTGAAAACATACTTCAGGCTCTTATGGTCGGTGAAAATCGCCACTATATCTCCATACAAGTAGTGCCTCCAAAACTTAAGTGCAAACACTACTGCTGCCAGCTCCAGGTCATGGATTGGGTAATTCTTTTCATGATCACGAAGTTGATGTGACACATAAGCTATTACCTTCCTATGCTACATCAGAACACATCCTAAGCCTCTGCCTGAAGCATCACAATACACGGATAATCCTCCGATCCCATCTGGAAGCGTGAGAATAGGTGCCGTCATCAAGCCCCGCTTCAACTTCTCAAAAGAATCCTGACATTCTGCTTTCCAAGCAAACTGCACATCCTTGCGGGTCAAATGGGTCAATAGCGCAGAGATCCGAGCAAAGTCTGAAACAAATCGCCGGTAGTAGCCGGCCAAACCAAAAAAACTGCGAACTTTCGCAACTGTGCTTGGCACTGGCCACGACTCAATGGCCACAATGTTCTGGAGATCCACTTCTACCCCTCCTCTAGTGATGATATGACCCAAGTACGAAATGCGATCGAGCCAGAACTCATATTTACTAAACTTGGCATATAACTGATGCTCCCTGAGAATCTGGAGGACAAGTCTGAGATGCTGCTCATGCTCTGCCTTATTCTTGCTGTAGACTAGGATGTCGTCTAGGAACACAATCACAAACTGATCCAAGTAGGGCATAAAAATGCGATTCATGAGATCCATGAATACTGCCGGCGCATTGGTTGCTCCAAATGGCATAACAAGGAACTCCCAATGCCCATATCTCGAGCTAAAAGCTGTCTTCGGAATGTCCTGCTCTCTGATTCTGATCTGATGGTATCCTGACCGCAAGTCGATCTTCGAGAATACTGTTGCCCCTTTGAGTTGATCAAACAAGTCATCTATCCTCGGAAGAGGGTATCTGTTCTTGATTGTCACTGAGTTCAAGGTACGATAATCAATACATAATCTGGACATACCATTCTTCTTTTTTACAAGAAGCATCGGGGCTCTCCAAGGCGATCCACTAGCAAGAACGAATCCCTTGGTTCTGAGTTCTTCAATCATCTTGTACAATATCTCCAACTCTGACGGTGCCATCCTGTAGACTCTCTCTGACACTGGGGCTGTCCCTGGGATCAAGTCTATGGTGAACTTGATCGCTCGCTCTGGCGGCATTCCTGGAAGCTCTTCTGGAAAAACATTTGGAAAATCCTCTACTATCCGGGGTAACTGTACCGCTGCTACTGCCATCCTCCGTACTGGAGGAGAAGGTTCAACTTCGCCTCGGGAGAAGGAAAACTTTGGCTCGCCTGGAATGCTAAAAACAACCCTGCCAATATGGCATTCTATCCTAGTATACTGGTTCTTCAACCAATCCATCCCGAAGACCACATCATAATCGGCCATCGGGAACTCTATCAATCTAGCGGAAAATCCTCTACCGCTAACTATGATCCGACATGAGAAAAACACTCTATGTACTCCCACAAGTTCGTTACCAGTAATTATATTGAGCCTTACTGATAATGACTCGGGCTCCAGTCCTATCTGTGTCGCGAATCGTGCAGAAATAAATGAATACGATGCACCAGAATCAAATAAAGCTGAAGCTAGAAATGAGTTAACGAGAATAGTACCTGCCACTACCTCTCCTGGTGCCAATTCTTCCTCTACGGTCATCACCATAGCCTGACCGTGCCCTCGGGGTGCTGGTCCCCTCTGTTGAAACCCTCGTTGCCTGTTCTGACTCAGGGCTTGGGCTTGTGCATACTGCTGGGAGTGTTATTGCTGGAATGCCTGGGACTGAGGTGGCAAGGGCCTCTGAGGCTGATACTACTGCAACTGGACTGGGGATGGTCCTTTCATCGAAGGACTAGAAAGATTGGACGATGATGAACTATCCCTATTCGGGCAGGATCCAACCTTATGATTTGCTGCTTTACACGCCAGACACAATCCCTGCGCCCTACGATATTCTGCTACCACATGTCCTGCCTTCCCGCAGTGAGAACATCCTACCGCGGAATAGTGCTTCTGCTTCTGCTGCTGAGGGTACGTCGGGGCTGAATGCTGAACCGACGTTACTGAGGTCGCCCGCCTCGGAGCTTCAATGGTCAAAGCCTAAACTACCGGGGCTGGTGCTGAAGACTGATTCATCTAGCCGTGAGATCTCTTCCGACCTTCGGCCCTATCCACGATCCTCTGGGAGGTATACTCATACCTCCTGGCTGCTCTCAAGACTGCATCAAAAGTCTGATGCTCAAACTGCTCTACTGCTAATAAAATCTCTAAATGGAGCCCCTGCTGGAACCGCTGGGCCCTATCGAACTCGGTCGCCACCAAGGTGGGAGCAAACCGACTAAGTCTTGAAAACTCGGCCGCATATCCATCGACCGTCCTTCCTATCTGCTTCAGATTGGTGAACCTCGTCTGTAGATCGTACCGAGCTACAGCATCAAAATACTTGGTCTGGAATCTCTCTCTGAATACTCCTCAATAAATAGGGGCCACTAATCCAACGGCCTGTGCCGCCCACCAGCTGCGGGCAAGATCTAACAACTACGGGCACACTACGGCCACCTTCTCGTTCTCTAGAGTCCTGACTGCTTCTAGAATCACCTCTGTATCCTGAAGCCAAGCATCTGCGGCAATAACATCTTCGCTATCATCAAAGAATAGAGGGTTCAAGCGCTTGAAGCTGTTGGCCGTACTGTTATCCTGATGACCTCCTCTGGTCAAAGCATCTATCACTGCCTAGTGCAAGGCATCTCCTCGACTATCTTGGGAAGCTATCAAGGTCCGGATGAGACCTACCAAAGTGCCATCATCTGGTTCTGCAGGCTGAATGGGCTGAACTGGTGGCTCTTGACCCCCAGTAGGCACGACTCTGGAAGCTACTCCTGAATGCTGGGCTTGATCCCCAGGTTGCTGCTGGTCCACGGGAGGTGCTCCGCCTCGCTGATCGGCAGGGCCAGGTACAATGCCGCTGAAGAAGACGACATAGGGAACAATAATGAAGGACCAAGACAGATCAACGATACAAACATGTGATCAGGACAAGAATTTCAGGGATTCAGAGGATACGAGCAGAGATCAAGGGCGAGTGCTGATTGGGACATCTATTCGGTAAACCCTCACATATCTTGATTTTCAAGACCTGTATGGACCACCACTTAAACCATGTCACGCCCCAGAATCGGAATACTGGAGAGCGGGGGCAGACATAGCCAGCTACGTATATTGAAGTGCAACCCACCTCGCTATAAGGTCATGGCTGTCTAGATACGTGAGGGTTTAACTACAAGCCAACAGTCTCTTATATTCATGAACAAGCCTAGTGTCTCAATCACAAGCAAATAACTAAATATTACAAGATGTAAGATCACCAAATATACAATAGTGAGGCGTCCCAAACATTACATATTTAGCTGATCATGAAGCTAGTCGTTACAAAATGTCATGACTAGCAAGAGTTTAGTCATACATGATCAACCCTAGGATCTGTCAATCATGTTACATCCCGTAGGTAGACCGTAAGTAAATGCAATCGAGCTAAACAAGTGTTCGTTGGCTAAACATCTCAAAAGAATATTTTTATAATAAAGTGGGAGAACAAAAAGAAACCCACTCGTTGCCCTGGTTACGCCTGGTGGTCACCATCGGGCTGGAAAGTCGGTAGATCCTCTGGAGCTGCTCCGAAATCTGGCCATACAAAACCAGCTGGGTCAGATCGCAGAAAGAATAAGTGCCACAAGGGAAGCTTCACTCAGGAACTGAAACCAGCAATTAGCACAGAATATAAATAAATAGTAAGAACTGGAAATAAGGAAAGCATATCAGAAATGATATACGACGAGATAACCATAGAACTATTCAGAAAACCAGGTTGCAATCCGTAAACCAAGCAAGGACTGGGGTTGTAACCCATCATCTGAACGGAGCTTGGTTTCCCGCCATTTATCGGCAAGATAATATAAGAAATCAGGTCATGTAACATCCTTTTACAGGATCAAGACAAGACTAGACTGATTATGCTCCATCCAACAATCACGGCCAAGCAATAAGTACGGCTTGATACTTTAACTAACTAGGGTTATCACAGGCCTTGTTACTAGCAAGATACAGCGAAATTATTCCACAGCCACAAGCCCTGCAGCCCATCCAGGTTATCCAGGTCGAATATTAGGGGTTGAATTCAGGTGGGTACATCGTACAGGAAATGCATGTACCCTTAAGTGACTTGGAGGGTGCAACACATGACAGTGTGCTGGAAATGTGCCCTACTCGACGGCAGGCTACAGATCCCAAGCGCGTCCAGGTAACAGGATCGCCTGTAGCTGGGAAATCTCTTCATGACTACTGGATAATTCTAGTTATTAGCCTTAGTCAATTTAGTAGGCACTCCTGACCGTGGTACTCAGGGGTCCCTGTCCTAGACATGATGTACGACAATACTGGTTCATTTGTACAAGCACATTCGCCTACGGTGTCCAGGTTATTTATACTTGTCATGCCATGTAGCCATCGTAACAGCTTATCAAGGTATATCATGTCAGGTTTACTTGTCAGGAGTGCGCCACGGTGGGCCACTATCATGTCATGTTACTTGTCAGGAGTGCACCACTATGGGTCACTGTCGTGTTCAGGGAACATGTACAAAATAACATAGTACAAGTATTCTATAAAGAGACCCAAGTTATACTAAGAGTTACCAGACATGAGTATAATAATAACAATTAAATCTTAAAATATAAGGCTATGGAAGGGGCCATGCGGCTCGGGCATATGCGACCAGGAGGGAAGTCAATGCGGTTGAGGGCGGTTCAGGGTACATGCGGCTGAAAGGGGAAAAGCTCATGCGGCTCTGGGGTAACTGGGCCTTATGCGGCTCAAGATGGCGGGCGCATATGCGGCTGGAGAGTGGGGCATATGCGGCTGGCGGGGGAGTGGGGGCATATGCGACTGGCGGGGAGTGGGGGCATATGCGGCTGGCGGGGGAGTGGGGGCATATGCGGCTCAAATCAATCCGGGTCATACGGCTCGGTCCGAATAGTTGCACATGCGGCTGGATTTAGTCTCATGCGGGTCGGGAATAAAGGCCTCATGCGGCTGAAATGAGGGAATGCCTATGCGGCCAGGAGTCCACCCCAGTCATGCGGCTCAGGGATCAAGACTCCTTATGTGGCTGAAATGAAGGGGGTCATATGCGACTAGAGAGGCAAAGTTCATGCGGCCAAGCGGAGCCACGCTACAAGGTCGCCATGCGGCTGGGAAAATCTTGCCGCATAAAAGTCCATGTGGTCAAGACTGCCATGCGGCTGGGAACTGTCTTCTTATCCATTCTTCCGAGAAGAAGAACCATGCAGCCATGGCTTCCAAGCTTCATAAAGCCTTCATCCAGAGTCCAAATTCGAAGTTTCATAGGTCAAATTGGGGCAGAATGAAATTCTCTACAACATGGAACCATCAGAACTTGATAATAACATGATTAAATAGATCAAAACCCAAGAAATCTGAAAATACAATAAACTTAGATCTACAAGAATTTAGCCATGGAAATTGAAAATGCCAAGCACTAAAGAGTCTTAGAATGTTACAAGGAAGAAAATGGAACAAAAAATTTTGAGTTTCTCCATGAAGCAAGATGCACTTGCCTAAGCTCTTCCTCTCTCTCTCAGGTAGGTGAGGAGTTAATGGCGGGGAAGAAGGAGAGTAAATGAGGAGAGAGAAAGGAGAATGGGTTAATAAATGGTAGTGGTGGTGGTAGGTAGGGGGGTTGGTTCACAATCGAACCAAGCCGAACCAATTCAAGCCAAACCGAACCAAGATGAACCATGGCCAAGCAAATGAAAACACCCAATAAACCAAGCAAGAAGACATAAATACGAGTCAAAATACGTATACGTATACCAAGATACGTAATACGAACAATATGCATTACACCGGCGCTCGACCACATGTCGCGGCTGCGCAATCACCTCCTCGAACTTTTGCAGGATTCTAGAGTGGTCCATTCTACTGATTTAGATCCAATCTGCATAGCCGTTCTCTCCCTACCGACTTACTTTCGATGATCGTCGCCCCTATTTCTAACAGCCAACCTTCTCACTGTACCTATAAATAGGGCCCCAATTCTAGTGTCCTCGTCATCCTTTTCCTATCGGCGAAGCCCTGTCAAAATTTCTGGCTCCCTTTCCATTCTTCTTTCTCTTCCAAGCCCTAATGTCTAGACCTAATTTCTAGCCTCCAGCTGTGGAGCCATGGCAAAGTGGACTGGACGCTGAGCGAGCGGAGATCATTCCTGTGCTATTGATCAGCGACGACTCCAAGAATCGACGAATCGTTCTCAGCGACGAGCAGTGGTGAGTTCACCTCCTTCTCTTTCCTTTGCTCGATTCTCTGATTATTTTATTTTCAATCTGTTGATTTCTTAGCACTGCAGTTCTTCTTCAAACAGTGTGCATCTTCATCGCTTCTTCTAGGACGACTGATTAGTGATGGCAAAGTCTCCGACATTCATCACTGTGACTATTCCTCCGATCAGTTGCATATTCATTTCATGTCGATCGATTGTAAGGAATCATTATTGTTCCTTGATTCAATTAGACAGCCGAGGATCGAACTGATACTCGTTGATCATTTTTTTCGAACGAAACGGTTAGATTGGTGACTGGAAAGAGAGTTCCCTTCGACTAGAAGTTCATCGAATTGACTTCTTGATTAAATTCGATCGATCGGGGAGAGGCTCTGTGCGGAACAGCCGATCGATCACAAAGGAAGAACTCAAACTCAATTTGGTAAGTTCTTCTTCCAATCTAGCATCCCCTTTTTGAACTCTTTAATTCTTTGGATTCCTGATCGAAATGATCAATGAATCGACATCATTCTCGATTCTTGCTTATACCTATGTTGTGTTCGACAAAATGATTGAATCCGGGTTTTGGAGTCGCACCGGACACACGAGACCGTGTCTGACTCAAGGAACGGGCATTCACACTCCTGAGGACTTGCATCCCAAAGCAGGTTTGATTCTTTAATCCCACTCCTATAAAATAGTGACTTAGTTCTCTTAGGCTAACACGTACTCGTGTCTGGATACTATACACTGGACACAGTAGGGGAAGAACTCATATCTTGTACGCGGGCAAAAGTGTTCATGTTTAGTTATTAGTTCGACACTAAGTCATTTTTTTTGAATTTGAATAAAAGGTAAGAGAGATATCTGATAAACTGGAAATATATATAGAGAGTAAGAACTGTAAGTGACTAAGTGATTTAGAGCACAAGATGGTTATGTAATCGGCTTGGTGTTTTACGCGACTAAGTTAAAGAGTTTGCACACGAGTAAACTAATAGGAATAATCACATAACCATTTCTACTCCCCCGTCCCCAATCAATACACAAGGATCCATTCAAATTATGTTACGTACACGATGATTAGTTTGCACAAAAAGATCATGTGGGCACACGAGAGTACATGAGAGCACACGATTTGTACACGAATATCACGAATACAAGGAGTACACGATGCTCATGATAAAGTACACAAACATAAAATATTCGATGTATCCGCTGAGGGGATAACATCGCATGAAAAGATCCTTATAGTACTAATTTGTGATAACAAGTGTTAGCATCAAGTAAAGTAGTTTAGAGCAAGAATATAAGTCCCAACAAGTATGAGACGATCAAAGAATGTACTCGCCTGATATCCTGAACGACTGATGAGAATAGATGTCCGTACAGGAGTAACTGAGTCCTACTTAGAGCAACACAAGTTACAATGTATCCAAGATATTATAAATAAAGTTTATAATGCATTCAACATGATTCTAGGTCATTCTAGGTTAAAGTCAACTCTTGGTCAATTTTGATCAACAATCTAGTCAACTCTAGTCAAACTAGTCAACTAGTCTAGGGTTTAGTCCAACACAAGTGTATGAGTCATAATAGGCCTATCTAGTCAATATCTAAGGTCAAAATAGTCTAATATATCTCCTATGTATATATACCATATATATATACATAGCTAGTAACATATCATAGCATATATATATATATATATATATATATATATATATATATATATATATATATATATATATATATATAAAGGAAGAGGGGGAAAAGGGTAAGGCAATTAAGAGTGTGTGTGTGTGTGTGTGTGTGTGTGTGTGTGTGTGTGTGTGTGTGTGTGTGTGTGTGTGTGTGTGTGTGTGTGTGTGTGTGTGAAGAGGGGACTGGAAAACCCCCAAACTGGGATGATCCCAGGAACACATAGGCTAAGGCAAACCCAAACAATACATCATATATATATATATATATATATATATATATATATATATATATATATATATATATAGGTAAAGAAACTAACTATATATATTGAGCTTATATATATATATATATATATATATATATATATATATATATATATATATATATATATATATATATATAGATTCATATATGAAAGTATATAGCTAATCTAATATAGACTAACAACACATATCTACTGAACAAGAAACTGGGAATCATATCTCAAACCTCAGAAATCTGAGTATCTCCCCACCCTAACCCAATTTCAGAAACTGTAAAACCTAACTCAACCAAAACATGTAAGTATACATACATACATATATATATATATAGGGAAGAAGGGGATAATGTGTCTACATGTGTCAACATTGGGGTGTGTCAAAACAGTATCCAAATCGTGTCAATACTGTGTCCAAGTCCAAGTGTCAACTGGTATCAGAAACTAGTGCACAGCAAGGCTCGTGCTGATGTGTCAACCTATCCAAGACACGACACACACCACGAAATGTCTCGTGCTAGTGTCAGTAGCTAGGATAGGTGTAGGGCTAGCTGTACAAGGGTCTGCAAAATGTCCAAGTGCTCTCGTGTCCGCATGTCGAGCCCGTTCAGAGGCTCGATTTCGTGTGTGTACAGTCTGTTCGAAATCAATACAGACACGATAGCGTGTCAGATACGACACAAATCGACCTGAAACTTGGAAAGGAGCCTGACAGTCATGGCTTCTACCTCTGTGTCAAGTCTTACGTATCCAAGTGGTCTGTGCAGTAAGAAATGGGTGTCGGGTAGCAGGGGAATGTCCACTGTGTGCAGTGAGTATCCCCGTGTCCGATTTGGACACGGAAAATGTGTCGAATCGCTCTCAGTCACCAAGAAACCCAATCCACACATAAACAGTAACCAAATGAAGAAATTAGTTTTGAAATTCATGAATAAACATTTCATTGAGGCATTTCACCAAACACCTTACACTGCACTACGATACGCCTCCGATACGCATATCAAATGGACACGAATTCCTACCAAACTTAGCCTACAGCTAGGGGGACCCTAAATGCATGCATTTATGGAGAGAAATTAGGAATTGAAAGGGTTTAGATAGCATTACCTATTGGGAGTTGAAATCTCAATGAAATAGCTCCTTCCAAAGCTTCAACATCAAATTCCTTTGGTCCAATGCCTCCAATCCTTTCTAGCTAGAAACTAGAAACTTCTTGTTCACTAGAGGAATGCAATAAATTTGATTTGGTCCAATTTGGAGATAATTTGAAGAAAGGGGGCAAATTTGGGGAAGAACACAAACTAGGGTTAGGATTTTCTACAAATGAGGCAAGGGGGCTACATGATGACTTAAATAGGGGGATGAGAGGCTCTCTTGGCCGGCCTTATGAAGTGGGATAGGGTTAGGCTAAGTTACAAAGGCCCATTACCTCTTCCTATGATGTAAAACAAGCCCTTTAAGCTAAAGGTCCAAACTAGCTCCTTAATTCAATTCTCTAAATGGTCTTTAAGTCATTCCCCGCTAGATTAGAGTCTAAATACTAAATCAAACTAGTTAGCTAGGTCTCCATGGTCAAGGTTAGTCACTAGGCTAAGTTGTTCTAAGGTTTCACTAGCAAAGGCCAAAAATCATATTACACCAAATTAAATATTATAAAAAAAATCAAATATCACAATTACCAAAATACCCTTATTCTAGAAAGTGGTAGTGACACCCAGCTAGGTAACTTATCCGAACACCGTGCTTAATTCTTACGACTCAAGATGTCAACTTGTGTCATCGATGCTCAAAGGCAATAATCTCTTCGACACAAGGTCTCTTACGATAAGTTCATCTCCGATTCTCGATCGAGTACGAATCCTTTTACCCAAGGACAATCCCAACTAGTTCGTTTCACCACATAGGTCGTTTTCCAAGCGTAGATGAGTCTAACATTTACGTGAGTCACGATCTACGACATCATCTCTAGGTCCGTTCTCTTATTCGTTGCGCTTATATGTTGCACGATTTCTCACAATCGTCCATCCGCGTCGCTACACTAAGTATGTCCGTCTATCTATAAAATTTTGGTTTTCAGTCAGGAATGGAACGAGTATAATTCACTGAATGCAGTTCCAATATATAAAAATGACTATAAAGCATAGATTAGCCATTAATTACATGTTTTGAAAATAATTAGGAAAAGATGTGAGAAAACCAACAGGAAATCTACAGTAAATGAATAAACCAAAAATACCTTCCAATGTTTGAAGTACCTTTGACATGTGATCGGTCTGGGATACTACACCGCGAGGTCTACGAGGTCTACTTACATGAAAATAAACAATGTCTACAAGGTCTACTTGCAGAAAATAAACAATGTCTACGAGATCTACAATGTCTAAGGTCATATCACACATCCTTGGTACTTCACATTTTCGACTCAACAAAATATGACAGAATATAAAAAGGAGACAAAAACTACATAAAGAATGACCAACAGTGAAATATAGTAATCATCAATATCGAAAACAAACAACAAACTGTACTCGCCTGGGGTCCTTTGCTGATAAAACCGCTAATACCATTGCGTCCAGAATATTCTGATCAGCCTAGGGTCGATATGTAGTGGTCATAATCACAAGCAATAGAAATGTATGACTAGTCACAATCATGATCTATTGGAAGCAAAATTCGTATAATAAATATATATAATCTAATTCAGAAATTATTTAGTATATTTATTTTTACTAGTGAAAGTAGTTTTTAGAGATATACTCGAAATTACAGAAAATATTTTTAGAACTAAAACCCCAAATTGAAATTACATATGGGTCAAGCACAAATTCTATTTGAAAAATAGCTAGGAACATTATAATAATATCTTAGGTATATTTTAATAATAGTAGTAAAACCAAGGATAATAAGAAGGAGAATAATAACAGAAAACAATAAATACAAGAGCCCAACATTAAGCCTAACTAACAAGCCCAAAACATTGTTTGTAATTATTGAAAACTTAGTCTTTAAATAATTTCTTTTATTTAGATATAAAAAATTATATATACAATAACTTAAATAAAATTCAAATTAATTATCTAAAAACAATTCTCTAAAACTAACTAATGGCCTAAGCCCAGTACTGGACTGGACCAGCCTACAAAATACAAAGAAAAGAAAGATTGTTGTTTCTAAAGTTAACCTACATTCTCTTCCTATCCATCAAATAAAAGCTCTTCTTTCCCAAAATAAAATAGATTGAGAGAGGAAGCTCACACCAAGAGAGAGAAGGAAGGATCGTAGCGGCGACCAGCACTGGAGGGCGTGCCTCGACGGGCGACAGGGAGCGGTTGACTGAGTGGGGGACTCTGGCGCTGTCGGTCGAGGAAATGGTTCTGTCGAGCGAGCGACGGTCGACGGACAGTGTGTAGGAACCCTAGAGGGGGGTGAATTGGGTCAAGCTAACTAATCAAGCACTTAGCACAAGCTAATGGACAATTTAAAAATATAAGTGCAAGAGAAGAAGCAATAACAATACCGACACACGATATATCCTGGTATCCTCCCAAGGGGCACTCCAGTCCTGGAACTCTCTTTGGCTTTAATCCATTATTTGAGTAAATAGTTACACACGAGTTTGGATCCGAAGAACTCGTAAACTTCTTACACGAGAGCTTTAGTCCGAAGGCCTCTCCGACTTCAACCGAGAGTTTAGATACAAAGACTCTCCAACTTCAACCGAGAGTTTGGATACGAAGACTCTCCAACTTCAACCTTTCACAATAGGTTTTGATCTCCTTATACAACAAGATGAAGATCTTACTTTTCAACTCAATAACTCTAACACAATTTGTGGATGGCAAATGAAAGCTTTATAGAGTTGTTTTGGATAGGCTTTGGTGGTTTAGAAATTTTTAGGCTCAAAGCATCAACCTTGAATGAAGGGGTTCAAGGCTATTTATAACAAAAGCATTGAAAAGAGCTAAAAGGTAACTTTTCAGTCAATAATCGGTATACCATCGGTATACTGTCGGTATAACGTCGGTATGCCGATCTGGAATGCAACAGCTAGAAATATAGCCATTGGGATCATTAAATGTTAGAAATTCGACCGTTGGATTTTCAACGTTACTAAATCGGTATACCGTCGGTATAGATCGGTATTCTGTCGGTATGCCGATTTTGTAGACAGAAACTTTCTGTGAACAAAATCGGTATACCGTCGGTATAGACCGGTATACCATTGGTATGCCAATTTTCATCCGAAATTGATCCTGGGCTAATTTCTACCCTAGTTTTCAATTTTGCCATCCATTTCTTTTACAATTATTCCTAAGACTCATTACAGACTCCAGAAATACTATAGCAGGTGCTGGCTTCTTCAAAGTCTTGAAATAATGATGGCATGGCATGGCTTCTTTTCTTGATAGATGTTGGCTTTTTTCTTTGGCGACAGCTGTCCATAATATCCAGTTTGTGAAAACTGAATAACTTTCGGGGACTTCGCCCCCGAACCTCCGACAAGGGGCGCTGCCCCTTCGACCCCTGTCCGCTGACCGGGCAGCAGAACCCCGAGTGCGTGGCTCTGGAGATGTCATCGGGTGGTTCAGAGAAATCTTGTGGGATCCGTCGTCTTTGGCCTACCATAATTTTTTATTGCATATGTCCACATTGATCTTGCTTATTGCTTTTTTGCATGTGCATGTTAGACGAACAAAGCAATATACATAGTAGCAAGTATGATAAGTTTAATGCACATTAGGACAATGCTGAGTTTAAGTATAAGTGCTAAAGTGATAGCATAAATTTTAGTGATATCATAATGATTAAACTTAATTGAATGACCACAATAAAAAATATAGTTTTGATTTTGGCAACCCGATTAAATTTAAGATAGATAAACTCATATCACTAAAATATAAACCAATAGGCGCATATCACCAAAGATATAAGTATAAGTAGAAATACTATAGCGATAGTATGAAGATTAGTGATAATGAAATACTAAACTTAACATATTAACCATATTCAAAAACATGATACAATCATTGGGCCAACAATCTCTCCCTTTTTGATTATGGCAAATCGGTGAAGTTTAATATGGACACAATAGATGCATATATCACTAATATACAAAAGACATAAGCAATATCACTAAAAGTATACTACTTCGATTACTTATAAATACATACTTAAACTTACTTCTCCCCCTTGACATGATCAAAAACAGGCTCTCCCGTACTAATAGATAAAATAAAATCAATCTCAAGCATAGAAATCAGAGCATGGGGAAGTCATAGACAATCATGATCAAGATATACGAATGAAAAACAATGGAAGAAGGGTGTGATGACCAGTTTATAGAAACTGTACACACCAAATGTAGAGTACCAAATAAAAAAATAGCTTGTCAAACAAAATATAGTTGGTAAAACTAAAGAAATAAAAAAATAATAGATAGTTTACCAACATGAAATCCAAGAGAGAAATCCAAAACATAATATGATATGAAATATCACTCTAGTTTTGGAATAGAATTATGAAATAAAGGATATCAATGAAGAGGATACCAATTGAGATACTGACATATGTAAACTTGATACCAATTGAAATATATAATTGAAACATTGATCAAAGAAAACATTTATAGTCACAATTGTCCACAAATAAATAGTGGAACAAAATAAAAGAATGATCAATGAAGGTAAAGGAATTGGTATAGAATAATCTCATTATTTGCAAAATCTGTTTGCTTACCCAAATTCATGCATTTGAACTCAATTACCTTATCATGCTATATGAATACCCTTTAGATAAAACATGAAGGTAAAGGAAAAAATTACTTGAGAAGGAGAAATTCAGTCGACTTGAATGCTCCCCCTCAAAGTAATACTAATGTTGATATAAATCATGAGTTTTGGGTAGGTCCTCAACAAGAAAAGCTAAAACAATTAAGTGTATAAGGAAAGACAAATCAACGAAGGCACAATAGTCATCAAGAAAAGATATGAAAGTTAATATTTAACAAGATGACATATTTGACTAATATAAAAGAGAGAATCAAGATAATAAAAACAATCGCATAAACTCTCATAAATCTTTCACAAAATATGATTATCATGACCACAATAATAGGATATGAAATTGAAAAAATATGGGTCCATGATGAACTAGGTATACGACATATTTAAGGGTAGAAATAAATTGAATCAATTGATTTGCTCTCCCTCAAAATATGTGTATATAGTTCCAAAGCACTTATAGCATAAAATATATAACTAAAAGATTTGGAGGTAAATCAACTTTGGATTTCTCCCCCTTGCTCAATGCATATAAGGCTACAATATCGTCAAAAGACGAATAATGTCATCTTTAGTCAAGAGAAGATATCTAATTAATAGCCGCTAAAGATGAAAAATCAAAAGAATATTCCAATTAAGCACATATAATCAAAAGATGACATATATTAGTCTATATAGAAGGATCTCATATTTAAATATGAAGATCAGTGTATGTTATCTTTTGAAAAAATGTCATCATGAAAAAGAATAATATCAATTGAGAACAATCATGATGATAGACAAATATAGCACACAAAAAATAAAGTAAAAATAAAACACAAATATCATGTCCATGATTATCTAATTAAGAAAGAATCAACCAATTTAATGCTTTGCATGGACTAGGTATATTTTATCACATATGTACACATCAACCGGATAATATCCAAACTTTGCTACTTCTAAATGAAAGACCAATAAAGTTCAAATAGCAAAGACACTGTGTGACAATCCATGAGTAGTCAAAGTAGAGTAGTAAATTAACTTGACATTTACAAAATTAGATAGTTTAGGGCTACTCAATCATTATGATCATTCATAAAGAAAACAAATGAATAAATATGATCCAATGAATCTCATTAAGAGAAAATCACAAATCCAAAAAAATCTCACAAATCAATAGAAAATATGGGAAAGAGTCAATCTCATTTAAATAATTACAAATTCAATCAAAAAGAGATGTAAATAATAATACGATAAAATCATGACTCAAAATGAGAGAAATTTAAGAGATACTAATGACTAGTATGGAAGGAAGTTAAAGTAAGGAATCACAAATCTTTTTTGAAAAACAAGATCCAATCAAATGTTTGTCAAACTAGTTTTAGAGAATAAGACATATGTATCTAAAATAGAATACAAATCACATCAAGACAATTCACACAACTTGTTTTTGGAAACTAGCATATCATATATAGATTGAAACGAAAAACAATAGCTAGAAGAGTAAAAAGTGAACATAGATTATGTAGCTCAACAATATATCATAAATAAGCCAGCTACATAACTAATTTAAGATTAATGAGTTAAGTCATTAACAAGATAAAAGTGCTCATTAAATCTTAAGTCACAAACACTAAAGATACTTGCTTAAGCATAGAGTTCACAATTAAGGGCATACATTTTGAATGATCAAAATGATTTATAGACTCTTTACTAAGCAAGGATATGAGCAAGAAGATAGTCAAAAAAAAATTAACTAGACTCTCATCAAAATATGGCCAAAGAGATATCCAAATAATAATAATAATAATAAAACAAATCTCTTTGCCAAGTATTGAGATTAGTCTAAGATAATGAAATAATAGATCGATCTAGAGAATGCAAAATATTATAGCCATTGTGAAATAAATGTATTATCTAGAAATAGAAAATCTCAACATAAAAGCTCAAACCATAGTGGCTAAAGTCATAAGAAATATAATGTATCAATTACATGTATTCTCATGTGCTACAAAAGCATCATTGGGCAACAATAATTCTGAGGAAGCATAGTTCCCAAGGAATGAGCAAAGAAAGATTATTAAGATCAAGAAAGCTAAATGTGCTAAAGATAGTAAGAATCATATTTTACGAAAAAACTTTCATATTGTACTATAGAAATATATAGATATATATTTGAAAATGTGCACTAAAAACGGAGGTAAATATAAAAACAAGACAAAATCCAATTCAAATAATGTTTAGACAAAATCGATCTAATCACAATCTACTAACGATTGCAATAATTAATATAAAATAATTTAAATGCATGAATTCCAATCTCTTTTATAAACGAATTTTCAATTAGGATAATAATAAATATTTCCGAACCTATCAAAATAAATTCAAGCCAAAATTGAATAATTGATCATCATAAAAATTATTAAAGAAATAGTAGATAATGTAAAGTATATATTTTTTATAATTCCAAAACTTAACTTAAAAATACTTTAATAAAAATCTTTTCATTGTTTCCAAAAATACATATGGTTTCGAATTAAATTTGAAAATAATGTCAATAAAATCCAAGATAATTACCAACGTCCTTCATAATTCCATTAATAAAATACTTTTGTTAAAACAAAATTAGTACTCTCAAATATAATTTTCAAAACTAGTTTTTGATATAAAAAAAATGATCATAATATATCTTTCATAAAGTCTCGACGAAAAAAATTACCTTTAACACAATAATTAAAAAGAATAAAAAAATAAAGATTCGGGGAGAGAAGTTACAGATATCAACTCAACTTGCATCTTATTCATCCAACAACAATGCTCAACATTATTTTGTTCACTCGATCTGAGTATCTCTGAGTTATTGTATATCGTCTTTGATACGCCTCAATACCATTATCGATGTGCGTAACTTGAACATCTTCCTTTCTCATAAATCCCAATTCGTTGCGATCACTGTTATCATCCAAACTTGAACATGAATTAAGTCTCGCACGCATCAAGATCCATTTAGTCGTACCTAGCTAACTATCCTTATCAAGTGACACAATTTTTAATTCCTTATATTCATTCTCGTATTCTCAATTAGTACTTCGAAATCGTACTATCGACTTTTTGCACTGACTCAAATCCGTTCGCACGACTCTTCGCTTCTAACCGAAACGTTCCGAAAAAGTCTTCGCACTAACTCAACTCGAATTTGACCGAGTTAACTACGTTCTTAAAGCATAAATCCTTCGCTATTCTCAGCCTGTCGTTCGGTTCTCACTCAACAAATTCTCGTCCAACTCATCATCCAATGATGCGAGTCTGGCCCGATCGTTCAACTCAATCGAAGCATACTTAAATCAACTTCTATCGAGTCACACTCACTCGAGTCTCGGTACTATTTCGTCCGTTGAGGACGAACTTATCATAACTGACAAAATCGTCTCTATGTAATCTATCGCAATTCACCAAACTGCTTGACATAGCTATCGCTAAGTGGTATTGCATATACCACTCAAAAATTGAGCCTATCATTCTCGACACATAAACGTTTCGATACCTTGATCGCATAAGTGGTATGGCATATACCACTCAGAATCGAGTCGTTCCTCTAGCAACATGCTAAGAATTGGTCCGACGTCTCTATCTATGTACATTATAAGTGTAACTTACTCTCGTCCGAGCGATATTCAATTTCGCTCGCACCAGAAGGTCTAGGTGCGCGACACTCGACATAACTTAGCCAAAAGGCTGTGTGCATAGCCATCCCATTCGAACTATATTTCGGTCTGGAATACTCATTCGCTATTATCAGCGTAAGGTCATTCAGACACGTGTACAACTTACTAACTTTTAGTGTGTGTTCCTTCCAACTCAAGTCAGTCATATTTCGGCACAAAGGCCTTCGCATGTCGATTTCGTTCAACCAAACACTGGGACGAGCTTTCAAAAATATTAGACATTGTATGGAACATCCAAGGCAAAATGAGAGAGAGGATATACTTCTTTTATTAACTATCAAGCTTTCAAAAATGAGATAATCGACATGAAGTCCAAGGACGTAAAGCCGTGCGCTGATACCAATCCGTCACGCTCCGCTCCCGAAGGAGTGACCGTCCTCGCTAAGGCGTGATGTCGCACGATCCTTGATTGTGCTCGTGCAGGGCCAAGTCCAGAAATGACCGATTTAAGCTAGGCCACAGAGACGTACAAAGTGTCCCATTGCGGCAGAAGTAATTGAACACAAGTTAAAGCAAATCCAAAACTCTTTATTGATATTCAAGATGTGTTACAAGTGGCGCTAGGCCGATATTACAAATCATGTAAACTTTCTCTCTCAAAACATAAAAGGTGTGCCAAGTGGCTTACAAGATGGAATGATACATGGCGATGTTCGGATATATTATATCCTATATATGGTGCTTCATCTCCATTACAACGCTCCAAGGCTCCAGAGTTAGCTCCGCGCCTTAGCACGTTCGAAGGAAGACTTCGCACCAGATGAGGTTCTCATGTACCCTGCAAGTAGACTATGTGGTTATCAGTATATTGCATGCACTGGTGGAGAGGCTAGCTCGCCCGCTCGCTATCATCACCAAACACGTTCAATTTACTTTCGTGCATTATCTAACAATTGATTGTGTTACTAATCTTGCCATAGGATCAGTTTCGTGGCATATTACAAAACCTATCCCGTGTTACCGATAGCAAGAGTCATATAGGAATTACATGCGTAACTTACCATAATTACCGTCCGATCTTCTCTGTCTGTAACGCTCCAGTCCTAAAATACGTAGGACTATGTACATAGTCATGCCAGCTGTATACATATGAAGTACATGGGTCTCGTATGGATACATAAGCAATAAAATGCAGTAAACCATAACTAACTAATCTCATCCACAGAAATGTAAAAGATATCATATAATAACCATGATTTGTCTTGGTACAATATGTTGGGTGGAGACAGATCCACTACCAACCAAATAAAAGGAAAGAAGTACATAATATATAAAATTATTTGACGTAAGTAGCAAGATAGATCCAAGATACGTCAACTTCGAATAAATAAAGAAAATTATGACCTCGGCGAGAATACCTGCGAAAGACAAGAACACACACCTGGAGAGAGAACCAGGTCCTCAGAGGGACGTAACAAGATATATAATATCATGCCATATAAAATAAATAAATACTTCTCAATAATAATAAGTAAGATCGGATCATAATATGATCCAATACCTCACCATTTGGATTAACGTACCATCCCCCCAACCAAACAAGGACAGGAGATGGCACTCTAACCCACGATGAAGTATCTTTCCAAGTCACGAATCCAATATGGTATTCGGACCCCAACAAGGTTCAATACCTTCTCATCGGAGTAGTAAGCCACACCTAAAACCAAACAATGACAAGATGTGGCGAACTAATCCGCGATAAGCTATTATTCCAAGCCACGGTCAGATACAAGTACCCAAACCAAGAGTACTCATACCTAACAGATAAGGGTGCCTAACCAATCTAAGTGTATACAGTTTTAAGAATATCCTTCAACGCATGGGCCCTAGCTAAAATGGGATTGGTATGGTCCCCCTTGGGGCACCAGAGGCCCAATCAATAAGTGCATAATATTTCGCACAACGCCAGTGGCCGTCAGTAATCATGGGTAATCTCACCCGCATCTCCGGCGGAGCTCACGAGTTACAAAGGTAAAGTGTATAGTAGCCCATACGCTAAGGTATTGTCCTCCCCGACCAATGCCTAATATGTTGTATCCACAACACATATAACCACTATTAACCGCTAAGTCAAACTAAGCATGCAACCTCTATTAGCAGTTAATCCTATCGTACGACTTATACGTACTGGTGGCCAGCCAGTCACGCAAGTTCGAGTTCTATATGTCACTCATAACAACGTGGTACAAACATGTCAAGGCCTATGAATGCAACACACAAAGGGTGGTCCCTTAAATCTAAGTCCAATGTGTTTGAAAATAGTACATATTAGAAAATAGAACTAAACCGTAAAATTTTATCTAATTATGCCATATATCACGGTTTATTTTGCAGACAATAAATAATGAATAAATACATGAATATGAATATGAATATGAGCTAAAGTAAAATAAACAGCTGATGGCAAGGTATTTTGCCTGGTAGGGACGCCTGGTGTGCTGCAATAATCATGTTGGCATGGAGTATGACTTCGGTGTTACAACTACGCAAGACGACCTCCGATGGCGGCACAGACTATTCCATCGGGACCAGAATAATCAAAACAGTTAGGGTCCATAGAAGGATATTCAGAATTGGCGAGGAAATAGGAAAAAGGGGATTTGTTATGGACAAGATTTGAAGATGACCAATAGGGAATTTGAGAGAATGCATACTATCACACCCATTTTTCTATTTAAGGGTATTTTAATAATTGTATATTTTCTTTAATTATTTTAATATATTATATTATTGATGTTTTGATTTTGGCATGTGACAATATAGCCTTGGTGCAACCTAGCCTAGTGACTCACCATGAATTAGTGACTTAGTATCATGATTAGTTAGGGTTAGAAATCATATTCTAGTTAGTTTCAGGATAGAAGCTAATTAGCATGTTGATTAGAGGCTAGTTAGAAACTTTTTAATTAGTGATTCATTTTTATCATAGGAAGAAGCTCAAAGCCCAACTGTTAAGGAAACCCTGGCCCACCCGTGTTGTGGCCGGCCAAGCTAGGTCAAGGGGGAGCCTATTTAATATCTCCTATTGAGAACTCTTCTTTTTTTTTTATTTCCTTCTCTCCTGGCAAAACCCTAAGTAAGTATTCCTTCTATTTTTCTCATTTCTTCTCCTTTTAAACCCTAGTCTTTGTATTAGTTTCTGATCTTTTTATATGAATTATTGATGGTGAGAAAATTCAGAATTGAATTGCATTGGAGTTTTGGAGCCGCAAGGAGGATCTACACGTTTGGAGCTTTCTATAGGAATTCATTACAATAGGTAATCTCTCCAAAACCCTTTAATTTCATAAATTTTTCTCGTAGATGCATCCATCTAGGTGTCCCCTATCTGTAGGATGAGTTATGTAGGATTTAACAGTGGTTTGGTGTCTGTATCGGACACGTATCAGTGTCTTTGTGATTGTGTTCGATGAAATGCCCTAAAGGGATTTTTGTTCGAATTTTTGAAATCTAATTGAATGGATTTGTAGATCTATATATGACTTTTGATTTTGTATTGGACTGAGCACATTTTGAGTCATGTTCGTGTCCAGAATCGGACACGAACCACAACACAAGACACGCGCACACGTGCCCTGCTACCACCCCCTGATTTCTTCCTGTGTAAGCCACTTGGACACGTGCCATTTGGCACAAGGGTGGGGGCAGACACTGTCAGGCCACCCCTCGAGTTTTACACACTCTTGTGTCATATCGGACACGGGATCTAGGCCGTACTGATTTTGCACAGACACGCGTGCACGGTTCAGTCGCGTCTGATATGCGTCTCGTGCGACACGAGTACACGTTGTGGTCATGTTTCAGAGTATTGACCCTCTAACCCTAGTCCCCCTCGACTACTGTGTACGAGCATGACCCTTCTCGTGCTGTGTGTCGAGCCCAGTCGAGCTCGACATGGCCGCACGAGGCAGCCTTCACTGTCAGTTCTGATACTTACTGCATTTCAAATTTTGACACTGTGTGTCCTGATTTTTGGATACGTAAGGACACTACTGGACATATGGGATATGTCCCTATGTCTGTGTACATGTATTCCTATTTAATTTGAGTTTACTTCTCTAATTTTTTTCGAATTGAAAGTATCAATATCATGGGTTCATTCTCAGTTTTTTTGACAGTTTTTGAATTAGATTTTAATTTGATTTTGAGGATGAGTTACTATTTTGAAAAGGCATTTGATGTTTAGATATGGTTGATTTCAAGTCCGCATTGTTTTCATTTCAAATTAATTTGAATTTGTTTTAGTTTGAGATGAGTTGGTTAAGTTTCGAAAATTCATTTGAGAGTGGCCTTCGAATCTACTGATGCTTGAAGTATCTGGATCCTTGGTGTTCGTTTATGATTTTTAGACATTAGTTTTGAAATATTGACCCTCAGTTACTTGGGTTGTTGATTCATATTGATTTGATATTGCTTTCATTGTCGATTTCGGCTAAATATTGGGATTCCTTGTTGAAACTCTCTTGTCAGGGATATCCTTGTTCTCAGTTCACTGAAAACATATGTAAGGAAAATCTCAGTTTTCGAGAGTGGATTATATTTTCTTTTTTCAGTTTCCTTTTATTTGCATTCCTTATTTTAGCCTTCATTTTTCCTCTTGTTTCCTTTTTAGTCCAAAACTTTTGTTGATTTGGATACTATGTTGTATCATATATGAGTATATAAATTGCCTTATGTGATTTATGTTATGCTAAAACTGTGTTTCAATTGATATGGGTTTGAATAGGACTGTTAGAATTGGGTATTAGGACTGAAATAAAGTTGTGTTAGTAGCTTGGTTATTATAGGTTAGTTAGCCTATAGGGTTAGTAGCATGTATTGACTTAGTGAATTGCCTAGGTGTTAGCCTAGTGTGCATTCTAATTGGTTTTATGACTTGTGGTTAGGATATAGGTTGACCATGAATTGACTTTAGCCTAGTTTAGCTTATAAAACATGTAGATGCATTGTAAGTTGTGTCACTTCATTTTAAACATGCTATAACTTGTGTTTGACCTAAAATTTGGTAGACAGACTAGTTGACTTTAGAGTTGACCAGAGTTGACCAAGAGTTGACTTTGGCCCATAATGACCTAGAAATCATATAGAATGTATTATAAAGTTCAATATTACTATTCTTGACATGTTGTGACCTGTGTTGCTCTAAATAGGACTCAGATATTCCAGCTCAGACTTATATTCTCATCAGATAGCCAGGATATCAGGCGAGTACATTCTATGACCATTTTATATTTGTTACGAATTATATTCTTGTCATAGTTTAATTTACTTAATGCTGACATGAAATTATCACGGATTAGTACTATATGAATCTTTACATGAGATGTTATCCCCCTCGGGTGCATCAAATATATCGTGTCATGTGCTTTTCACGAACATAATGTATTCTGTGGACTCTTATTATTCATGTATACTCATGTGCTCTCATGATCTCATGAGCTTCATGTATAAACTATCATGTATAATAACATAACTTGTCTACATCCTTGTGTATTGATTGGGGTGGAGGAGTAGAAATAGTCATGTGAACAATTCCAAAGAAGTGTAATTATGTACAAACTCTTTAGTGTAATCATATGCAAATCAAGTCATTCACATGTCTATCTTGTACTCTAAATCACATAGTCACTTACAGTTCTCTATTATCATATATAGATAGCTCTGTTTATCAGTTTCTCTCTTCATTTCATGCTTATTTCTTACAGTGTTTCATGTATCTTAGCATATCACATGCTTTATATTTCTTGTCAAGATATGAACTGCGTGAGATGTATTGTGCTCGTTCCCGTCCTGATTGGACTGTTGAAAATATTACAGGTGATGCGGAGGAGTTCTGTCCTACATATTATGGCACAGGCTTAGATGACACCGATGACTTGGACCCTCAGGAGGATCCTACAGTTGCTGAGGACCTGCCTATTGACTATATTAGATCTCTAGACTAGCTTCTCATTAGTTGTCTTATTTTATGTACTTTCAGTTTCTAGATATTGATAGATGTTTGTATATTCAGATATTACTCTCATTGTAGTTTGTTGGGGATTATTTCTTTTATCTTACCTTTACATCTATTCTCTTTATTCCACCTTAGATGATGTGATTGAGTTGTACCTTTATATTGTCCTCCTTTTGGAGTGTATATCATTGTACATGTATGGTTATTGCTAGATATTGTGACCTAGGACAGCGTTCTACCGTCGACACTGCGGCGTAGGCTGAATGTACCCACTTCTCGTGCCCTTACACTGGGTGCGGGTCGTGACACATTTTTAGTGGTGGCCCATGCAGGCCAGTTACAACTAGTGCAATTTCGTAGTGGTACTCGAACTAGAGTATCTCTACAGCCTGCAGTAGGATATAGGATATAAGTTAAGGTATTTAATCATATTAGGAAAACTCTTATCTAATTTTTGCTGCTAATTGCCTTCTTTTGAAAAGAACTGTCCTCTTTTGATTATATCGCTTCCTTCTCAGTAATTGATTCTTTATTTTGATCTGTCTTCAGGATGATGGAGACAAGATCGCAGTGCTCTGGTCAAAGGAATACCGCTGAGAGGTTTGCAACTTCTCGCTCGACTCAGTAGGGCCCGGGGACCACAGCACCTCTTGTTCCAGCTCATGTGGTACCGTCTGCAACTTTTGGGGGTGCTCCTCCACCAGTTCCGAGGACTACCCCAGGGGTTCAGGGGATGCCACCACCACCATCTCAGGGGACAGTTGATATGGGGCAGTTCTTTACCTTCATACAGCAGATGATGGAGACCCAGCGATGCCAGGCAGAGGATATGAAGCAGGGCATTAACAATGCCCATCAGCTAGCCATGGTGGCAGTAGAGAAGGTGACGGCCCAACCACAGGAAGGGCAGATACAGCCGTACCAGCCGAGGACTCTGGGCATTCATGAATTCTAGAAAATACGACCGCGAGACTTCAAGGGTACCGAGGGTATCTATATGTCGACAACTGGATCGAGCATATAGAGGAGATCTTCCGTCTCACGAAGATACCAGCTAGGCTTCAGATAGACGCAGCGGGCAGTCAGATGCAGGACCTTGCCCGCATATGGTACCAGACCGACCCCGGGTTGGTACACAGGGGTAGACTTGGGAGGCTTTCAAGAAGCTCTTCAAGGAGAAGTTCTTCTCCGATACAGCACTTGGCACCTTGGAGACGCAGTTCGAGAATCTGGTCCATGGGAACCAGACGGTAGTGGAGTACGCTGAAGAGTTTTGCCATCTGGGCAGATTTATGGAGGGCCTGAGCGAGACAGCGAAAGCTAGGAGATTCAGGAGGGGCTTGATTAAGGAAGTCAAGTCCTTGACCAAGAGCAACAAAAATGCTACTTTCGAGGAGATTTTGACGGGAGCTATGGCAACAGAGGACGACCTCGAACTGAAGCTGGAAAGCGGTCGTGATTCATATGGAGCCTGTGGCAGTGGAGGCCAGGCCAAGAGGCCCCATTATCAGCAGCAGCATCAGCAGAAGCCGTTCCAGTAGCATCAGTTCCAGAGTCATGGTCGTGCGCCTTTTCAGCAGAAGCAGATACAGCAAACGCCTAGACAGCAGCAAGTCAGCAGTTGCACTTTCTGCAAGAAGCCAGGACATTTGTGGAACGAGTGTAGGAAGCGGCTAGGTAAGTGTCTCCTTTTTGTTTCAGCGGAGCACCAGTTGAGGGATTGTCGCATGTCTTCGGGGCGTACAGCTCAGGGCGTAGGAGCCAAGGCTCTGGCAGGACAGCAAAAGGGACCATTGTCGATCCAGCAGCAGAAGTTTATCCAGCACCAGCAGTAGACCAGAGGAGGCAGCAGGGGCGAGCCTTCGCCATGTCAGTCGAGGATGCAGAGGCAGTGGAAGATATGATAGCAGGTTCTGTTCTCTTCGACTCCTTTCCTGCATTCACTTTGTTTGATTCAGGAGCTTTCTATAGTTTTGTGTCTGTATCTTTTGCTATTAGACACCAGCTTTCTTCTGAACCATTACCTAGGACTTGCAAGATCACTACTGGGGGTGGTATCATCCTCATCCGTGATATTTGTAAGGATCGGAGAGTAGTTCTGGGAGACCAAGAACTGGATGTGAGTATGCTCGTAATGCCATTGCCGAACTAGATATTGTACTCGATATGGATTGGTTGAGCAGACACCATGCCATTATAGATTGTCACGGTGGTAAAGTTCTCTTCAGAGTGCCAGGAGAGCTAGAGTTCGAGTTCACCAGACGAGAGATGGACTAGAGCATTGGAGTCTTCTGCGGAGCTTCAGTAGAGGAGCAGAGCGCGCCACATCCATTGATAGCTGAGTTCTTGGATATATTTCCGGAGGAGTTGCCAGGGTTTCCTCCGGACAGAGATGTGGAGTTCTCTATAGATTTGGTGTCGGGCACAGAGCTAATATCTCAGCACGTCTATAGAGTGAACAACAATGAGCTAGTGGAGTTGAAGAAGCAGGTTGATGAGTTACAGGACAAAGGCTTCATCCGATCGAGTTCTTCACCATGGGGTGTACCAGTACTCTTTGTACCGAAGAAGGATGGGTCAGTACGGATGTGTATCGACTACAGGGCTCTCAACAGCCTCACGATCAAGTACAAGTACCCGTTGCCGAGGACTGATGATCTGTTCGATCAGTTGAGAGGAGCGAAGGTATTCTCCAAGATTGATCTGAGGTCAGGTTACCATCAAGTGAAGGTGGAGAAAGAGGACATTCCGAAGACAGCATTAACAAGGTGTTCTACCAGTACTTGGACAAGTTCGTGGTGGTGTTCATCGACAATATCTTGGTATACTCGAAAATCCCAGAGGAGCATCTGAGAGTGGTTCTGGAGACTCTCAGGAAGGAGGAGCTTTACAGCAAGCTTTCAAAGTGTGAGTTCTTTTTGGACCAAGTTGATTTTCTAGGTCATGTTGTGACCAGATATGGGATCTCAGTAGACCTGAAGAAGATCAGTGCAGTTGAGGCATGGACAACACCGAGTTCAGTTGCAGAGATCAGAAGCTTTCTGGGATTAGCAGGCTACTACAGGAGGTTCGTTTAGAATTTTTTCCGAATTTTAGAGCCATTGACTAGGCTGACCTAGAAGAATACAGAGTTTATCTGGTCAGAGGAATGTCAGATTGCTTTCGATGAGTTGAAGAAACGACTGACGATAGCCCCGATTTTGACATTGCCATCAGGATCAGGTGGGTTCTCCATCTACAGTGACGCCTCAGGGAAGGGTCTGGGTTGTGTCTTGCAGCAGCATGGGAAGGTGATTGCATATGCATCCAGAAAATTACGTCCGTATGAGAAAAACTATCCTACCCATGATTTGGAGATGGCGGCAGTTATTTTTGTGCTTAAGTTGTGGAAGCAGTATCTATACGGAGAGCGTGTGTAGATCTTCACAGACCACAAAAGCTTGAGGTATGTGTTTACACAGAAAGAGCTCAACATAAGGCAGCGCAGATGGTTGGAGTTGATGAAAGACTTCGACATTTTTTTGCAGTATCACCCAGGGAAGGCCAACGTGGTTGTCGATGCCTTGAGTAGGTATCCGATAGCTATGTGTTTGATGATGGATCGTCACTTGTTAGAATATTTAGAAAGCCTAGGGATCGAGGTGATTGTGCCAGGAGTTCAGATACAGATGTGGGGCCTTCAGATTCAGTCAGACTTGATGGCCTAGGGATCGAGGTGATTGTGCCAGGAGTTTTTTTGGTGGCCCATGCAGGTCACAGCATATCGTACTGGTTACGTAACTGTACTGGTACGAGCCTGTGCGACAATGACTAAACCTTAGAAATCTCAATCCACTCTGCCTTGAAAATTCTCCTAGAAATTCTCTACGTCCTTGAAAACTCCATATCTGCTCTCGATTATACTTCCTTGCTTTCCGTACCATTGATTCTCGTTCCTTCCTATTTCGGGGTGACGAATGATCGTGCTGCCTAGAATTCATCAGAAATTCTTAAGTTATAATATAATATTGCTTGATTATTGAATATCTGATTGTTTATAGATAGGAGGGATTATAGTTGACATATGCCTAGATATATATGCCGGTAGAATTGTTAGCAACTAGTTAGAAGACCATAAGACTTTAGTGACCGTATTTTGAGGAGTAGTGTGACCAAAGGTGGGTAGAAGTCCTCGAAGTTTCGTAGTTACGGGATGACTAGAGAAGATTATAAAATATTTTGAGGAATTAAATTGAGGAGATTAAGGTAATAGTGGACTTTAAAATTTTAAGAAATAGTTATGAATTAGAATTTCGAGGACGAAATTATTTTTAAGGTAGGTAGATTTGTAGCTCCCCTTCCCGAAAATATTTTTTAAATATTTATTTATTTATTTATTTGATTTAAATAGTGATTTTAGAATTTTAGAATTAATTATTTAGTTGATTATTACGATAGATGATCTTAGTCATAGATGGGATTTGGAGTACAAGGTGACTAGGAGTCAGGGCACGGACAGTGCTGTAGCGTGCTTTGACTAGTGTTTAGCCATGGTAGGGGAATGTCGAGCCATAGGAGTGTCCTAACTAGAAAAGCCAGACCAAGTTGCGACTTAACCCCTATAAATGGTT
Source organism: Iris pallida (assembly GCA_029216955.1). Lineage (NCBI taxonomy): Eukaryota > Viridiplantae > Streptophyta > Magnoliopsida > Asparagales > Iridaceae > Iris > Iris pallida. The sequence goes on from JANAVB010006400.1 coordinate 1,663,711, forward strand.
TAATTATTTATTAATTAATTTATTGATTTGTAGGTGACCCGATTGTACCGAACTAGTCCGGACGGACCAGAACCAAGTCCAAGCCCACGTAGTCGGGTAGTATTTTCAGAGACGACCATGGAGATGTATGTTGTATTGGTTTTCTACCTTAGTGGTTTAGAAAGCAATTTGGAAACGTTTGTTATATATATACATATTATTGTGCTTGCTATTAGAAATAGTATATGTTTGATAATATAGTAAATAAATTTCTTTAACAAATATTTTGGACTTTATAGGATTTATCTAAGTTATATATATTTGTGTATATATAGAAGTATATCTATATATGAAAATTAGGCTTATATATGAATATATATATATATATGTATGTTTAGTTTCCTAATTGTTATTATTAGTACATAAATTCTACATTATAAATATTATTTATGTTTAAGATATTGTATATCTATATTGAGTTTGTGATATATATAGATATATATATATAGCTTAAGTAATAAATGAAGATATACGTGTGTACGTGTATATATACCGATATATATATATATGTATACATATATGTGTATGAATATATATATATATATATATATATATATATATATATATATATATATATATATATATATATATATATATATATATATATATATATATATATATATATATATATATATAAATGTGTGCATGCATATATGTAAATATATATATATATATATATATATATATATATATATATATATATATATATATATATATATATATATATATATATATATATATATAAATAGATTTATTATATATATATATATATATATATATATATATATATATATATATATATATATATATATATAAAATATATATATAAATAGATAACATTGAGATTGTATTTTCTATTAAATATATATATTTAGATTTTGGAGATTTATTATATACGTAAATACATGAGTATATATATATATATATATATATATATATATATATATATGTACAATAATAGAAAGGAAATAAAAGAAAAACACAAGTGGAATCTCCCTATGCCCGGCCCACATGCTGAATCCCACGCCCAACCCCATATGCTAAGACCACACCAGCCCAGCAACCAGGCCTAACCGCCAGGAATCCAGGGCCAACCCGAGCTCTGTTCGGTTAGCTGTGTATGCGTACATATAGGGAAGAACATCGAGAGGGATATCGAGAGGAAACACAAACCCTAGCCGACAGCAGCGCCATCTTGCGCGCCCCTGGGGGCCTCGATCGCGCGCGCCACCGTGCGCGCCGCCGCCGGCCAGGCGTGGGAACCTGACCTCGCACACGCGTCACGCACGGCAGCAGCAGAATCTGTTTGTAAGGTATTGATTTCATCGTTATAATTCTTCGTATATACTCGTCGATTTTCGATTACGTAAAATCATATAGATAGCCCACATAACCATCTAGGCACTCGGGTAATTAGGTTTGATCAAATCGAATGACCTGTCCACAAATTTGACGCAAAGTCGAACCGAAAACTGTCAAAACAGGACACATAACACAGTCCAATCACCCATGTTTGTCGATCGATTCTGATCGATCCAGTACCATATTAGAAAATCTATTTGAAGACAACATATAGAGCTTCACAACCCTTTTTGTGGATTTGAAAATTATCGACTACGCATCGAGAAACCGAATCCCAAAGTTTTCTAAAAATCTGTTTTCAAAACTAGAAAATTGTTCCACACGACGTACGTCCCGCCATTCCGGACGACGTGGTTGCGAACCAAAAGCATCGAAAGGTGCGTAACGACTTCGTGGTTGTGTGTGCTTTGACGAAATTCAAATTGGTCGTGTGTGCGCGACGAATTTGATACGTATCCGTCGAAATTTACCGTATCGACCACTTTGCACAAACTCCAATTACTTCGTGCACGCTCGTTAGATCGAGACGAAACTTGTGCCATCAGGACCGTATCATTTTTTTGGTCCTGTATGCCAAGTTTGGTCCGATTCTGAGACAGTGGATAAAATCGTCGTATCGCGGGCCCCTCCGGCCCGACTCAACGGGTGATTTTGTGCACGGCCCGCCGGAATTCAACTTTGGACATACGGTTAGGTTCGTATCGGAAAACTGGATCCGTAGACATAGAGTTTGACAACTTTAGAGACCATTAACTCTGGTACGCTTTTCGGTGCAAAGCGGGTCCAACGACGGACACCATTTTTGCCCAAAATTACCGTTTTGCCACTGTATCCAGAATTGGACTTAAAGACAGGCAATCCAAGCTAATTTGACTATTTTGAGAATGTTGGCAATGTTTGTTTCAGCTTTTGAGGACAGTTGTGAGATGTGGACTTATTTGGCTCACTAGTTGACTACATTTTGTGGGATCTGCGTGCAACCTCCATGCAAGTATACCTTGCCTCCCTCTACAGTTTTATTTTATGCATTTTATTTCAATTTCCAGCTTTTGGATTATTTATGGACATGTGATTTTCATATTGTATTCTTTTGAGTTGTTTTATTGCATATAGCTGTGTCCATGTTAGTCTTGTGGTTCACACTTGGAGTTTCTAGTCAGTACCTTGCTTGAGTCGTGTCATAGAACGAGTACGTGTAATTGAACTGCTATCCTTGATATTGTTTCCTTGGCACCAGAGAGTCCACACTCGGGATGAGGTTGTTTTTCTTGATCTGTTTACATCCGTGAGTCCACACTCGGGACTAGGATGTCGATTATTTGCACCAGAGAGTCCACACTCGGGACGAGGGTGTAGACTTGACTTGACTTGACTTGCACTAGAGAGTCCACGCTCGGAAAGAGGGTGTTTACATCAGAGAGTCTACACACGGGACGAGGATGTAGTACTTGCACCAGAGAGTCCACACTCGGGACGAGGGTGCCTTGCCGTGAACTAACCAGAGAGTCCACACTCGGGACGAGGGTTAGTACTAACCAGAGAGTCCACACTCGGGATGAGGGTTAGTATTTAGTTCAAACCCGTGAGTCCACACTCGGGATGAGGGTTTGGTTTCTTCCATTGATCTCGGGATTATCGTTCATCTGGCAGTTCATTTATACGTAGTTGTTCTAGTGTTCGTATTCATGTTCGTATTCGTGTTCATGTCCGTGTTCGTATTCGTGTTCGTGTTCGTAGTCATTTGTCTTGTTCTTGTTCTTTCTTGCTTATTTTCTTGCGCATGATAAAACTGTTAGATAGACATGTATATTATGTATCTTGCTATGTCCTCTGAGGACCTGATGATCTCCTCAGGTTTAGCAATTGCATGGAGTTAACTAGTAGTTCTGGATGGCGAAGGATTTGCGGTTCTTGCAGGATTCAGGTATCGTTATCGTGTTTATTATCCGCTCGTGCATTCACACCTTATCATGAGTTATCCTGTTTCTTGATTCAGTTTTAGACTCTTGTTAATTTCTTTAGAATCTTATCGGGCATTTATGCTAGTGGGCTGCAGACCACGACCCATAGTGTTCATTCATGTTTCATATTCTTATTGTGGATTGAGATATAGATTTGTTTGCCATAATTTGGCAGTATACCATAGCCTTGACAGTGTTTACGTATTCGAGTCGGGCTGGAGTCCGTTCGATACGTAGCTGGGCTTGCTCACGGACTCGCGTCCGAAAAGCGGGTGCGGGTCGTGACAGTTCAGATACAGATGTAGGGCCTTCAGATTCAGTCAGACTTGATGGCGAGAATCAAGTCGACTCAGTTCGAAGATGTTACTCTGCGGTGTATTCGATAGCAGGTTCGAGCAGGATTGGTGGACGATGAGTTTATTCTTGTAGAGAATGGCGCATTGAGGTACGGTTCTAGACTGTGTGTGCCTAGCGGAGAGCTTCGGGAGCAGTTTATGCAGGAGGCCCATCGCTCTCAGTACTCCATGCATCAAGCTGCCAACAAGATGTATAGGAATCTGAAGGAGTATATATGGTGGTATGGGATGAAGCGGGAGGTAGCTCACTTCATAGCCAGATGTTTAGTCTGTCAGCAGATTAAGGTAGAGAGGTAGAGGCCAGGAGGACTGTTACAGCCATTGTCCATTCCGGAGTGGAAATGTGAGCACATCACGATAGACTTTGTTTCTGGATTATCGCGTACACCAGGAGAAAAAGACGCGATTTGGGTCATCATAGACAGGTTGACCAAATCAGCCCACTTTTTGCCATTTAAGGTGAGTACGTCTACTGAAAGGCTAGCAGAGATGTATATGAGGCAGATTGTCAAGATACACGGAGTTCCGGTGAGCATCGTCTCGGATCGGGATAGTCGCTTTACTTTCCATTTCTAGCGGAGTCTGCAGACTAGTTTGGGCACTCAGCTCAAGTTTAGTACTGCATACCACCTGTCACGACCCGCACCCTTGAGTTAGGGCACGAGAACGTAACAACGCCCAGCCTACGCCGCAGTGTTGGCGGTAGAACGCTGTCCTACGTCTCAATGCATATAATAGTATAAGACTAAACAGTTTATACTCCCCGAATGGGGGTGACATAGCAGATACAGTCTCAATCACATCTAAGGTAGAGCATGATAAAGATAGATAAAACATAAAATTCAAAAGAGATACAGGAGATAGAAGTCTAAGTGTCTAAGATACATAAACCCATAAATACATCTCAAAACTCAATACAGTAATCCATAAAGTAAAATACAACTCCAGACAAAAAGAAATAACTACCTAAACAACCTCTAATGTGTCTCCTCTAGGCTAGCAGGCACCTCCAGGCTATCTGTAAAATTTATCAACAGGTCCAGTCAGGACGGGAGCGAGCACAAAACATCTCACGCAGTTCATATCGAGTTAGGAAATATAAAGCATGCAATAGAGTAAAGTACATGAAACACTGAAAGAAGAATGTATAGAAAACAGTAGAGATTTAATAACAGGAAATATCTAAATATGATAAGTAAGAACTGTAAGGAACATGTGATTTAGAGTACAATTTGGTTATGTAAACGGGCTAGGAAAATGCAATGGTAACTCCATTGTACGTGGGTGTACAATAGACATATACAATAGTTATACAATATTGTACAATAGGATTTGAGTACATAACCAATTCTACTCCCACTCCCCAATCAATACACAAGGATCTACTCCAGTTACGTTATCTTATACAATAGTGTACAATGTTATACAATGGATGTACAATGTTATACAATAGTGTACAATGGTCTATCCCTGGGGATCATGTGATAATGAGAGTACAATATGCACAATGAGTATACAAGGATATGGGTATTCAATAAATACAATATGGAGGTGAAACGTACGTCACAATATGTATTTAGTGAATACAAGGAGATAATATCTCAAAAGAAGATCCATATAGTACCAATCCGTGATAACAGTCGTGTTAGCATCAAGTACAGTAATCTAGAGCAAGAATGTAAATCCATACAAGTATGAAACGGTCAGAGAATGTACTCGCCTGATGTCTGAATGTCCAAAGTAAATATACTGTCCGAGGAGAGGTGTCTGGCTCCAAATTAGAACAGCACAAGTCACAACATGTCCAGAAGGGTAATATAAAGCACTACAATGCATTCTACACGAATCTAGGTCAAACTAGACCAAAGTCAACCCTTGGTCAACTCTGGTCAACTGCACTAGTCAAACTAGGTCAAACTAGGTCATGTCCTAACCCAGTAAGTCTTACTAGGCCTAACCAAGACTATCCTGGCAAGCACACATCAATACAAGGCTATACAAGCCAACATACACCCAACTCTATATAGCATGCAATTATTCAATACTCAAATAGGCAAGAATTCACATTGGATATACACTAGGTAATCTATTACTTTAAGCTATATATGTCTATACATATATACACATGCATATATTGGTATTCAATATTAGGTCTATAATCATGGCATTTCAAATGGTTATATAAACTTATATATTACAACACAATATGCTAACATATATAATATACATACATAGCTAAGTTAACTATATTCATAAATACTTATTTAAGAGGCTATGTGTGTGTATGTGAACATGACAAAGGGGCAAGTGAGGGTTAAATGGGCATACATAGTGTATACACATCAAAGAGTGCCAAAGTGTAAGTTAACAATGTGTCAAGTGTGATAGTGTCACCATAGTGTAAGGGGGTACATGAGGTAATATAGGATTTGTGTTAACATAGAACATTACATCTCATTAACTTGTATATTGCATACATTACATCTATTATTATATTACATTCATGCTTGCATTCATTCATCATTCATTTATTCTCTTGCACTACTATATGCACCATACATTACATACTATGGAACCTACATATTCATTACAAGCCATACTTATACATGCTTACATTAGATAGGATACTTACACCTCATACATTATTTATTTAAACATTTACTCATGCTTGCATTCTCTATTTAGTTACATAATGTATATACATTAACATGGGTTAAAATTAAATAGAACATTATATTACACACAAGGGTGCACAAAATGCATATGCCGAATAGTAACTCCTACTAATAATGAATACTGTACCATCTCAGCATGAATTTAACTCTATGATTAAAGTATGTTATAGATCTATGTGTTAGCTTTCCGAAACTTTAAACGGATCGCGTTTTCGTTTTCGAAAACTCCCGGAATCGCAAAAACACCGAGAACGCGTTTATTTTTCGTACAGCTGACACTCAAATAATTCTCCAGAAACTTACATAAAGAATTAGGCCTATTAATACATGTTTTTGGAAAGCTAACTTCAATACGCTTCTTTTAAAAAAATGGGAGATTAAATCGAGCTTTGAGCTAAAAGTTATGACATTTCGAAGTTAGGGCTGAAATTAAAAACGTGGATAAAAATCATGACAGATTTAGATAGTTTGAGCCAAAAGAATACACAATATATATCCTAATTATCCACAACAATAATAGCAATAATAATATGAGAAACCACACTCACAAACTTGATTATATAATCATCATGAACCATTTATTACATATATAAATATAGATACACTCTCATTACAATATATATATATATATATATAAATCTATATATGTAACATGAACACATCCACAACACAAAGGACACTCCTATGACCTCCAAATGGACACAAAATAGCACAAATGGAGATACAACCATGGGGGTCATTCCTATGGGTTCAAAATAGACCTATATGCATGAGGAAATGAAAAGGAGAAGGGATTTATACCTCCCGGTAGATCGAATCGAAGAAAAACCTTCCCGGAGCGACACCGACACGTAGAGATTCCAAAAGGACACGAACAAGCTCCGAATCCTCCCAAACTTGGGTAGCTTCCTCCTTGACTAGAATGGAGAAGGAAAGAAGAAGATTTGGTGGTGAAATGGAAGGATTTGGTGGAGAAATTGCTAGGGATTGCTCTCTAGGAATTTGGGGAAGAACAAGAGAGAGAAAAATAGATGGATAATGACAAATGGGAGGCTCAACCCTATCCTTATTGTGGCTGGCCATAAAGGTGATTTTGTCCTATTAGGAAAAGTCCAAAAGCCCCTACTAACCTATTCTATGAGTATTAGGAAAGGGCTAATTGGTTGGGGCTAAATTAGTCATTCTAAAGTCTCTAATCACACTAACCTTATCCATAATAATTAGTCTAACCTCTAACTAAAATATTTCTATCATGTGGACTAAAATTAATATCATGTGGGCCATGCCTAACTAGTGTGTGGGTCCCACTAGAGTCAAACTACCCCCGGGTCCCCGTTTCAAGTCGGATTGAGTTGAAATTCGAACCCGACTCAAATAACCCCAAAACAATATCATAAATAATAAAATAATATCAAAATAATTCAAACAGGTCAAATGCAAAAATATCCTTAGGCCAAAAATGATATTAAAATATCATAATCACATGGTTAGGCTCTAGGTCAAACAATCTCTAGGATTTCACTAGCAAAACGTCAAAACCACAAGTCATTGATTTAAATAATGTTAAAATGATTTAAAATCACCAAAAATCATATCATGAATTAAATATCATTATTAAAATAATTATAAACACGAAATTTCAAAATTACCCTGAATCAAAAAAATTAAAATAAAATAAAAAAAAATCAACCCAAAATTTAGGGTGCTCACACCACCCTCAGATGGACGGACAGTCAGAGTGGAATATTCAAACACTCGAGGACATGCTACGGACTTGTGTCTTAGATTTTGGAGGTTCCTGGGAGGATTATTTATATTTAGTGGAGTTTGCATACAACAACAGTTTCCAGGCCAGCATTGGGATGTCACCATTCGAGAAATTGTACGAGCATAGATGTCTTACACCCTTATCTTGGGACGACGTTAGAGAGCGAGCTTTATTGGGACCTGAGATGTTTATTGACGCAGTCGAGAAGGTAAAGCTCATCAGAGATCGACTTCGCGTGGCGTAGGACAGACAGCGGCATTGGGCCGATAGCCACCGAAGACCTTTACAGTTTGAGGTACAGTTTAGACTTAGGATTAGGATTTTGTTTGTTTTGTGATTTTTTGTTTGATCATGTGATTGTTATAGTTAAGCTTGAGAACATGTTTGTTCTAGGTTGGAGATCTGGTGTTCCTGAGGATATCTCCGACGCGTGGTACTATTCGCTTTAGTAGAGGTGGAAAGCTTAGTCCGCGTTTTATCAAAAATTTTGTCATCAGCGGAAGAGTCGGTGACGTATCATACAGAATGACTTGCCCCCTACATTAGAGGGAGTCCATAATGTATTTCATATGTCGCAGTTGAGACGGTATGTGGCAGATCCCAGCCATGTACTGGACCATTCCGATATCGAGGTGGGCCCTAAACTTAGTTATCCAGAACAGCTTGTGGAGATTCTGGATCAACGGAAGAAAGTGCTGAGGAACCAGACGATACCCTTGGTTCACGTAGCTTGGAGGCACCACTCTCCAGGTGAGTCTACCTGGGATAGGGAGGACGAGATATGCGAGAAATACCCTTATCTTTTTTCGCCGTGAGGTGTGACTTTTATATCCTTCACATATATTCAATTTTGTCTTTAATTTCGAGGACGAAATTCTTTTAAGGAGGGTAGATTTTTCACACCCACTTTTCTATTTAATGGTATTTTGGTAATTATAAATTTTCTTTGATTATTTTAATATATTATATTATTGATGTTGTGATTTTGGCCTGTGACAGTATAGCCTTGGTGCAACCTAGCCTAGTGACTCACCATGAATTAGTGACTTAGTATCATGATTAGTTAGGGTTAGAAATCCTATTCTAGTTAGTTTCAGGATAGGAGCTAATTAGCATGTTGATTAGAGGCTAGTTAGAAACTTTTTTAATTAATGATTCATTTTTATCATAGGAAGAAGCCCAAAGCCCAACTGTTAAGAAAACCCTGGCCTACCCATGTTGTGGCCGGCCAAGCTAGGTTAAGGGGGGAGCCTATTTAATATCTCCTATTGAGAACTATTCTATTTTTCATTTCCTTCTCTCCTGGCAAAACCCTAAGTAAGTATTCCTTCTATTTTTCTCATTTATTCTCCTTTTAAACCCTAGTCTTTGCATTAGGTTCTGATCTTTGTATATGAATTATTGATGGTGAGAAAATTCAGAATTGAAGTGTATTGGAGTTTTGGAGCCGCAAGGAGGATCTTTAAATTTTGAGCTTTCTATAGGAATTCATTGCAATAGGTAATCTCTCCAAAACCCTTTAATTTCATGAATGTTTCCCGTAGATGCATCCATCTTAGTGTCCCCTAGCTGTAGGATGGGTTTTATAGGATTTGACAGTGGTTTGGTGTCCGTATCGGACACGTATCAGTGTCTTTGTGATTGTGTTCGATGAAATGCCCCCAAAGGGATTTTTGTTCGAATTTTTAAAATCTAGTTGAATGGATTTGTAGATCTATACATGACTTTTGATTTTGTATTGGACTGAGCACGTTTTGAGTCGTATTCGTGTCCAGAATCGGACATGAACCACAGCACGAGACACGCGCACACGTGCCCTGCTACCACCCCCTGATTTCTCCCTGTGCAGGCCACGTGGACACGTGCCATTTGGCACAGGGGTGGGGACAGACACTGTCAGGCCACCTCTCGAGTTTCACGCACTCTTGTATCGTATCAGACACGGGATCTAGGCAACACTGATTTTGCACAGACACGCGCGCACGGTTCAATCGTGTTTGATATGCGTCTCGTGCGACACGAGGACACGTCATGCTCGTGTTTCAGGGTGTTGACCCTCTAACCCTAGTCCCCTTCGACCACTGTGCACGAGCATGACCCTTCTTGTGCTGTGTGTCGAGCCTAGTCGAGCTCGGCATGGCCGCACGAGGCAACCTTCACTGCCTGTTCTGGTACGTACTGAATTTCGAATTTTGACACTGTGTGTCCTAATTTTTGGACACGTAATGACACTAATAGACACGTGGGATATGTCCCTATGTCTATGCACATGTATTACTATTTAATTTGAGTTTTTCTCTAATTTGTTTCGAATTAAAAGTATCAATATCATGGGTTCACTCTCAGTTTTTTTGACAGTTTTTGAATTAGATTTTAAATTCGATTTTGAGGATGAGTTACTGTTTTGAAAAGGTATTTGATGTTTAGATATGGTTGATTTCAAGTCCATATTGTTTTCATTTCAAATTAATTTGAATTTGTTTTATTTTGAGATGAGTTGGTTAAGTTTCAAAATTTTATTTGAGAGTGGCCTTCGAATCTACTGATACTTGAAGTATCAGGATCCTTGGTGTTCGTTTATGATTTTCAGACATTAGTTTTGAAATATTGACCCACAGTTACTTGGGTTGTTGATTCATATTGATTTGATATTGCTTTCATTGTCGATTTTGGCTAAACATTGTGTGAAACCCAGAATTTTAGAACTATTTAATTATTGGTTTGTAGTGTAATTTTTGTTTAATTATTATAGTTACTATTATTATTATTATTTAGTCGGTTTTAGGAAAAATATTATTTTTAAAATAAATCGTTAGTTTTTTATTGTGTCCCCGGCCCCGATCCCGAGTCTGGACCCAACCCGACTTCGAACCCGATCTCCATTTTTCAACCCAAATTTGTTTTCTTTAAAAAAAATAGTTTAAAGCCCAACTGGCTTGGTCTCCCACGACCAAGCCAGCTTTCCCCTTAATTCTTCTCTAGTTACTCTCCCCCACATGTTTATTTCCCATCTCCCTTATTACCAACCCATTCCCCACCAGCACACAACAACCACCACCCCCTTTTTATTCATTCTCCCATTCCTCTCTCTCTCTCTCTCTCTCTCCCTCTCACCTCCAGGTACAAAACCCCCCTACTCCCATCTCCTCCCGGCCGACCTTCGGCAACTCCGCCCGCGGCTCCGGCCTCCTGCGCGCGACCCCAACCTCCCGCGCGCGACCCCGACCTCCCGGGCCACCTCCGGTCGCCCTTCCGCCGGCGCACAAGTCCCGCGCGGCCGCCCACGTCGGCGAAGAGGTCCATCATCGGTCATACTTGGACCCATACCCATCACTGAGGCTTGTAACTGTCCCATAACTATCTCAGGCCACAAGTTCTTAACACCCTTACTTGTGATGCCCTTGCCCAACTATGATGTAGTCCTAGGGATGGACTGGTTAAGTGAGCAGCATGCGCTGATAGATTGTCATAGAGGATGTGTAATCTTCAGCCCACCAGAAGAACCGGAGTTTAAAATCTCTCGAGCTCCGGAAGACATGAAGAGTGTTACCTACTCCTCTATCACCGAAGAACCCGGGCCTCCTTACCCTATCATAGCGGAATTCATGGACGTCTTTCCAGATAGTCTTCCAGGATTGTCGCCAGATCGAGGTATAGAATTTACCATCGATCTAGTACCCGGCTCCTCCCCTATTTCTCGGGGATGCTACAGAGTCAATCCTAAGGAGGCAAAGTAGATGAAGGACCATATTGACGAACTGAAGGCACAAGGATTTATCAGAGACGGGGCTTCACCCTGGGGAGCACTGGTTTTGTTCGTGCCCAAGAAGGATGGAACCGTGTGGATGTGTATTGATTAGCGGGTGCTGAACAACATCACCATCAAGAACAAGTACCCTCTGCCCCGGATCGACGACCTGTTTGATCAACTGAGTGGAGCCAAGGTATTTTCGAAGATAGATCTCAGGTCTGGCTACCATCAAATCAAGGTCAGGAAGGAGGGTATTCTAAATACGGCGTTCAACACCAAGTATGGTCAGTATAAATTTTTGGTCATGCCATTTGGACTGAAGAATGCTCCTGCAGTATTCATGAACCTTATGAACAAGGTTTTCCATGAATACTTGGATCAGTTTGTTGTTGTCTTCATCGACGACATTCTGATCTACTCGAAGATGGAAGAAGAGCATGAAGAGCACCTGCGGAAAGTTCTAGGAACCTTAAGGAAGGAGAAGCTCTATGATAAGCTATCTAAATACGAATTCTTTCTAGACAAAGTGGAATTTCTGGGCCATATTGTCACAGGAGAAGGAATTTTGGTGGATCCAAAGAAGATAGCTGCTATTGAGAAGTGGACTGTACCAAGTTCGGTTGCAAAAATCAGAAGCTTTTGGGTTTGGCTGGCTACTACCGAAAGTTTGTGAAGGATTTCTCCAAGATTGCTGAACCAATGACGAAGCTCACTAGCAAGAACGAAGAATTCATTTGGTCTGAAGCTTGCCAGTCAGCTTTTGGGGAACTGAAGAAGAGGCTTACAACGGCGCCGATACTTGCGCTACCCACAGGTACCAGCGGTTTCTCAATTTATAGTGATGCTTCCGGTAAGGAATTGGGCTGCGTTCTTCAACAACACGGGAAAGTAATTGCTTACGTATCTAGACAATTACGGACTCATGAGAAGAACTATCCCACACATGATTTGGAGCTTGCAGCGGCGATATTTGCATTGAAGCTATGGAAGCACTACCTTTATGGAGAGAGAGTGGAAATATTTACAGACCACAAAAGTCTTAAATATGTTTTCACTCAGAAGGAGCTGAACATGAGACAGAGACGATGGCTGGAGCTGATGAAGGATTTCGACATCAACCTGCAGTACCATCCGGATAAGGCTAATATTGTTGCAGATGCACTTAGTCGATACCCGATGGCAATATTCTTGACCAAGGAGCGTCATTTGCTGGAGGACATAGAAAAGCTTGGACTGGAGATTGTACTGCCTGAAGAAGAAATGAAAAAACTGGGAAGAGAAGCCATTGTACCAGGAGCTGAATCATCATTGATGCAGTTGCAAGTGCATTTAAGTCTAATGGACCGAGTCAAGGAGGCACAATTCTAAGACGAGACGCTTTGCAAACTCAGAGATCCAGTGCTGGCAGGAACACTTGAAGGATTCTCAATCGCCAGCGACGGAGCACAGCGACGGAGCACTGAAGAATGGTACGAGGCTTTGCGTACCAACTGACAAACTGAGGAACGAGCTGATACAAGAAGCGCACCAGTCGCAGTATTCCATACATCCTAGAGCCAACAAAATGTATCAGGATATGCGCACTATAGTGTGGTGGTACGGAATGAAGAAGGACGTATCCAGGTATGTGGCTAGATATTTAATTTGCCAACAAGTGAAAGCTAGCAGACAGAGACCAGTAGGACTATTGCAGCCGCTTGACATCCCAGAGTGGAAATGGGAGCACATAACAATGGATTTCGTGTCAGGACTGCCTCGATCCCAAGGAGGAAAGGATGCCATTTGGGTTATCGTGGACCGACTGACGAAGTCAGCCCACTTTATTCCTTTCAAGGTGGGCTTATCCACTGAGAAGTTGGCTGCACTGTACATGCGGTACATCTACCGAATTCATAGAGTTTCGGTAAGTATTGTGTCTAACAGAGATACTAGATTTACCTCTCACTTCTGGAAGAGCTTGCATGACAGTTTGGGAATACAACTGAAGTTCAGCACCACCTACCATCCCCAGACTGACGGACAATCGGAGAGAACAATCCAGACGCTAGAAGACATGCTGAGATCCTGCGTCTTAGAATTTAGAGGGTCTTGGAAAGACCATTTGCACTTGGTAGAGTTCTCTTACAATAACAGCTACGAAGCTAGCATCGGAATGGCACCGTTCGAGGCACTCTATGGACGTCATTGTCGCACTCCACTTGCTTGGGACAACATCGAAGAACGAGTATTGCTTGGACCGGAGATGGTGACCGATGCAGCAGAGAAGGTAAAAATGATCAGAGACAAGCTCAGGATTGCTCAGGACAGACAGAAGCATTGGGCCGATAGCAGCCGACGGCCTTTGGAATTTGAAGAAGGTGACAGTATGTTCGTGGAGATCTCTCCTACCAGAGGAATCATCCATTTTGGCAGAGCAGAAAAGTTAATCCCCAGGTATATTGGTCCTTTTGAAGTACTCAACAGGATTGGAGAAGTGGCTTATCGGGTGGCTCTACCGCCAAGTCTCGAAGGCGTCCACAACGCCTTCCACGTTTCGCAGCTGAGACGCTACATCCCGGATCCTAGCCACATCTTGGACCATTCAGAGCTAGAGATTGGACCCAGCCTCATAGTGCTAGAGAAGCCAGTGACAATTTTAGACAGAGGTGAGAAGAAAACCAGGAACCCTGTGCTGCCTCATAAACTTCTATTTCTTGCAAACATTATCTTTCGTTCTAATATTTTGACTGATGTTGCTAAGTTAGCCTAGTTTTACGAGCTTATTTCTTTATCGAGCTTGATCATGACAGTATTTTATTGGGTGCACTCACTAATATATTGTCTAATCAGAACCGGTGCATAATGGTCTGATCAACCACGTATAATTTGGTTCACATATATATATATATATATATATATATATATATATATATATATATATATATATATATATATATATATATATATATATATATATATTCTTGTTCTGCGTGGATGGTGACATAGTTAAAACTTGTTCCTAAATGTCTCGTCCACGACTGCCTTGGCAATTCTTATTGTTGGACCTGAGTTACGGGCGTAGTACCCGTACCTGTTTGATTTGAGTTTACTCCGAACCCTGCCTTTAATTTCGAGGACGAAATTTTCTAAGGAGAGAAGATTGTGAAACCCAGAATTTTGGAACTATTTAATTATTGGTTTGTACTGTAATTTTTGTTTATTATTATAGTTATTATTATTATTATTATTATTATTATTATTATTATTTTTATTATTATTATTATTATTATTTAGTCAGTTTTAGGAAAAATATTATTTTTAAAATTAATCGTTGGTTTTTGATTGTGTCCCCGGCCCCGATCCCGAGTCTGGACCCAACCCGACTTCGAACCCGATCTCCATTTTTCAACCCAATTTTGTTTCCTTTAAAAAAATAGTTTAAAGCCCAACTGGCTTGGTCTCCTACGAACAAGCCAGCTTTCCCCTTAATTCTCCTCTAATTGCTCTCCCCCACATGTTTATTTCCCATCTCCCTTATAACCAACCCATTCCCCACCAGCACTCAACAACCACCACCCCCTCTTCATTCATTCTCCCATTCCTCTCTCTCTTCCTCTCACCTCCAGGAGCAAAACCCTCCTACTCCCATCTCCTCCCGGCCGACCTTCGGCAACTTCGCCCGCTGCTCCGCCCTACCGCGTACGACCCCAACCTCCCACGCTCGACCCCGACCTCCCGGGCCCCCTCCGGCCTCCGCGCGCCCGGCCGACCAGCGGCCTCCCGCCGGATCCCCCGAGCTCCGGCGCCACCCCACGAGTCCCTGGCCCCCTCTTCTAGACGCCGCCCCTTCTCCGGCGCTGTCCCGCGGCTGTGCCCTAGCCGTTCCCCTCTGTCCCGGTTCCCGCAAGCTTCCCGCTGATCCAAACAGCGCTGTCCAGCGCTGTCCGCAGGTTTCTCGACCTACTGCCGTGCTTTTCCGTGCCCGGATCCCGCTATCCAGCACAGCCGTACCCCGGCGAGACGCTGTCCCGAGCCGGTCCACTGTCCGCGGATTTTTTTTCTCCTTTATAACATCTGAGAGCTCTAGCCGAGCAACCCAAGGTATAATTTCGTGTCCCCGTTCCCAATTCGTAGTCGATGAAGAAAATTGGTCCCCGATTTCCCCCGGGAATTCGGTTTTAGAGCGACGTAGTAACTTCGGATTTGTCGAAGACGTTTCTGTGTCATTCTGTGGTTATTTCGAATTTTTTCGAAATGTGTTTTCTGGATTTTTTGGGCGCTATGGTTTCCGATTTCATTTCGAGAATTCCCGAACTATATTTCGGGTTTTCGATTAAGCTTCGGGAATTATTCTGTGAATTTAATTTTTGTGTAAAATGGTTTGGAAGTTAATTTCTGGGTGTTCCCTAGTTTGGGACTTTTATTATGGGTGTTTCGGCGCATTTTCCCAGTTTTGGGTTATCCCGAATATAAAGAAAATGCTGCCCAAATTTTTATAAAATCTCAAATGAGTTTTAAATTGGTTTTCGGAAATATTTATTAAATTAGATTTTGGGCGACGACCATACCGGTCCGTGGGCCTTAGCGAAATGCAAACGAAACCGGTTTTACCCGGACGTTGAGGCATTAGCTATTTTCAAATATGAATATTGGACCAAGTCTGAGACTTACTTTATTTTCATATTTTACAATTAAAATATAATTTGGAACTTGCTACTGGTTTATAGTATTTTGAGTGCAGGGCCTCGGCCTTCTGAACGGACCACTTTC
The DNA here is from genome assembly GCA_029216955.1 of Iris pallida. Classification (NCBI taxonomy): domain Eukaryota; kingdom Viridiplantae; phylum Streptophyta; class Magnoliopsida; order Asparagales; family Iridaceae; genus Iris; species Iris pallida. Next base: position 1,680,372 of record JANAVB010006400.1, read on the forward strand.
CGGCGTTCAGAACTCACCAGCAAACTCTAAATTTATTTAATTTATGTAAAGTTTGTAAGGGCATAAGCCCAGCTTTCTACTTTATTTTGATGTGGACTTGTATTGTGCAGATTAGGATTTTTCCTTTATTTTCTGGATGGTTTATCTTCTTCGTAATTAGGAGCTTAGTTATATAAACGGTTATTAAATATTTTGTATAAATTAAATAAGGATTTTTCACGATAAAATAACTTGAATAAATATTAATTTTTAACAAAACTCACGTTTTATCATTGAAAGAAAATGTAGTTTTATATATAATATTACAAAATACAAAGTTTTTGCCAAATTAACCGGTAACGACAATTTTTCCAAGTAAAATCAGAAACTGGCTATCCAACTAAATGAGAACCAACGTAGCACGCGTCGTAAACCGTTAGCAGTAGAATAAACAAACTTAAAATCTGACTAGGACCTGCTACTAGAGATTACAACTAGCACACCTAGCTTGGATTCACAATGGTTCTAAGTCAAGTTCTTTAACTGTAGGATCTCGGAGACGAACCTAGCATCTTCTCGGAACCAACATCATTTCCAGTCTTATACAAAGGCAAGTACATTTTATGTTAGTTTACAATTATTTAGTAATCGTTTTATTGCAAGTTTAAACCACGATGCAAAACGGAACTCTCTCTGAGAGCATTGACTGATTGACTGTTGGGTACTGGGGGAGTAGTGTAATGAGTATGACCACATCCAAAGTAGCATTATAACTGTATTAACTTACCCCTCATACACACGGGGATAAGCCATACCATTCACTGTACAACCTAATCCGGTCATATTTATTGCCTATTCACATCACAATATTTTAACTGCTGGAGAACTGTTTATTTCAAATTGTTTAAAAGTGCATAACTCTATTATTATTTCAATTGTTGGATTATCATGAATTGTACTTTGCTCCCTCTTGACTGGAGACCAAATATTTTAGGTGTCACTGATGATTGCTGAGCTATAGCAATAGCTACAATGACCCAGTACCATTTTCTGCTGTGTTACCGGAGACCCCTTTGAGGACGCAGATCCTGAGGCTGACGCGACAGCCATTCTAGCTAGTTGTCGTTTTAATTCGAGTTTCTTTTATTGGAATTTTTGTAGACTTGAATTCAGTATTTCCTTTCAGCACTTTCAATTACAGATGTATTCTATTTTGTTGATTAATAAAAGTTTTAAAATTTCCGAATATTCAGTTGTAACAAATGTATAGATGTTGTTGTGATTACCTGCTTATGGAACAGCTTACTGTCGCCGTCTCACAACGATGCAGGCTGGGCATGATCCGGTTCGACACAATTATTTGGGATCGGGTCATGACACATTGGGATTCCCTGTTGAAACTCTCGGGTTTGGGATATCCATTTTCTCAGTTCACTGAGAACATATGTAAGTAAAATCTCAGTCCAATACTTTTTGCATGCCTTGTTTTAGCCTTCCTTTTTCCTCTTGTGTCCTTTTCAGTCCAATACTTTTGTTGATGTGGATACTATGTGGTATCATATATGAGTATATAAATTGCCTTATGTGATTTATGTTATGCTAAAACTGTGTTTCAATTGATATGGGCTTGAATAGGACTGTTAGAATTGGGTATTAGGACTGAAATAAAGTTGTGCTAGTAGCATGGTTATTATAGGTTAGTTAGCCTATAGGGTTAGTAGCATGTATTGACTTAGTGAATTGCCTAGGTGTTAGCCTAGTGTGCATTCTAATAGGTTTTATGACTTGTGGTTAGGATACAGGTTGACCATGAATTGACTTTAGCCTAGTTTAGCTTATAAAACATGTAGATACATTGTAAGTTGTGTCACTTCATTTTAGAAATGTTGTAACTTGTGTTTCAACTAAAATTTGGTAGACAGACTAGTTGACTTTAGAGTTGACCAGAGTTGACCAAGAGTTGACTTTGGCCCAGAATGACCTAGAAATCATGTAGAATGTATTGTAAAGTTTAATATTACCATTTTGGACATGTTGTGATCTGTATTGCTCTAAATATGACTCAGATACTCCATCTCAGACTCATATTCTCATAAGACAGCAAGGATATCAGGCGAGTACATTCTCTGACCGTTTCATACTTATTAGAAATTATATTCTTGTCATAGTTTAATTTACTTGATGCTGACACGACATTATCACGGATTAGTACTATATGGATCTTTACATGAGATGTTATCCCCCTCGGGTGCATCGAATATATCGTGTCATGTGCTTTTCACGAACATCATGTATTCTGTGGACTCTTATTATTCATGTATACTCATGTGCTCTCATGATCTCATGAGCTTCATGTATAAACTATCATGTACAATAACATAACTTGTCTAGATCCTTGTGTATTGATTGGTGCATGAGGGAGTAGAAATATTCATGTGAACAATTCTAAAGTAGTGTAATCATGTACAAACTCTTTAGTGTAATCATGTGCAAATCAAGTCGTTCACATGTCTATCTTGTACTCTAAATCACATAGTCACTTACAGTTCTCTATTATCATATATAGATAGCTCTGTTTATCAGTTTCTTTCTTCTTTTCATGCTTATTTCTTACATCGTTTCATGTATCTTAGCTTATCACATGCTTTATATTTCCTGTTAAGATATGAACTGCGTGAGATGTATTGTGCTCGTTCCCGTCCTGATTAGACTGTTGAAAATATTACAGGTGATGATAAGGAGTTCTGTCCTACATATTATGGCACAGGCTTAAATGACACCGGTGACTTGGACCCTCAGGAGGATCCTACAGTTGCTGAGGACCTGCCTACTGACTAGATTAGATCTCTAGACTAGATTCTCATTAGTTGTCTTGTTTTATGTACTTTCAGTTTCTGGATATTGATATATGTTTCTATATTCAGATATTACTCTCATTGTAGCTGGTTGGAGATTATTTCTTTTATCTTACCTTTACATCTATTCTCTTTATTCCATCTTAGATGCTGTGATTGAGTTGTACCGTTATATTGTCCTCCTTTTGGAGTGTATATCATTGTACAGGTATGGTTATTGCCAGATGTTGTGACCTAGGACAGCGTTCTACCGCCGACACTACGGCGTAGGCTGGACGTACCCACTTCTCATGCCCTTACACTGGGTGCGGATCGTGACACATACTTATAATTATTTTGAAAATATATATAATATAAAACTAGAAATGTTATTGTCTAGAAAATACTTATTTATAATAGTGAAAACTATGTCCTAATAGTTAAAATACTTAGATAATTATAATGGAAGATCTAGCTAGTAAATCATTTTAGAAAAAACAAAATAAAATTTAATTTATCAAGATACCTCTTAGCTCAAAACTACATTTAAATTACCACAACTGCATAATAATATATTTTATAATATATTTAAACTTCTAAGCCTGTTTGGAACTTACATATAAGCCATATACTATTTATGTTACGAATATAATTTTATAAATATTTATAGGTTTATTTAAAATAAATGGTTGATAAAATATACTAATAAAATAATATCAATTAATAAAATAATAATAATAATAGTAAAGGAAACAAAGAATCTAAAAACAAACAATCAAAATAATAACAATAATATTAATATTAATAATCATAATAATAATAATATATAAATATATCACTTAACACTAAAAGGTAAAAAAATAAAAGAACACATAGTAGAGAGAAGGAGTAGAGAGAGAGAGAGAGAGAAAAAGGGAGATCGGAGAGTAAAAATGAGAGATGGAGAGAGAAGCTGAGAGGAACGAAGAGAGATAGAGAGATCGGGCTGTGCGGAGGAAAGAGGAAGGGGGAGCAGGAGAAAGGGAAGGTCAGGGAAAGTGAGGAGCAGAGGGGGAGGGGCAACGAGAGTGCTTACAGAGGTGCGGCACCTGGGCACTAGCACAGAGGAAGGCTGCTCCGGGCGGTGCTCCCCGCTCTTGGTGAGGCGAAGGAGTCCCTGGCGCGGCGGTGGCGCGCACGCACATGGCGGCTGATGGAGGCGGTGCCAGCCCTGGGCGCTGGTAGCTGTGCTGTAATGATGGTCGTCGATGCGGTGGCAGGCGTTGGTCGCAGATCTGGAGTGTCGTGGCTCGGCAGAGGGAGGCCGCGGGACGAGATGCGGAGGGCGGATCGGCGATCATGGGTCGGAGCGGTGGCTCGGGTTTGGGTTTTTGTCTCTTCTTTTGTGTGGTGGTGGGTTTTGCGATTTGGTGATGGCGACGGTGGTCATGGAGGGGTTGGCGATTTATGGCGGAGATAGGCAGAGGGTGGTTTGATGGTTGGCTGGAGTTGGGTAGTGAAGTGGCCGGAGTAGGCCAAGGTTGATGGCGAAGTCTGGTGGTGTCGGTGGGTGGTGATGTCGGAGACTAGGTGGTGGCGGCAATGGCGTTTGGTCGGAGGTCAGTTGCTAACGGCGGTCGGGCTGTACTGGAATTGACCATGGGATCGACGGGGCGGAGGCTGTGGTCATGGCAATCGGGCGTGGGTGACGATGGATGGTGGCAGGAGGCGGCGGCTGTAGGCTAGAGTTAGGGTTATACGTTTTGTGTCAGGTTGTATTGGAAAGGATGTCGGGTTGTATCCAACACGAATACGAAAATGTACTGTGGGTTGTAAATTGGACATAAAATATTGGAAAGATACCGGGGTCGGACCCGAGGCCGTCACGGCTGACACGAAAAAGGTTGGACACAGACACGATGCACACACCTCGGTGGATAAATTTGTGGAGTAATTTGTGAAGAAAAAAGCATATGGAGGCTCCCCTATATATAGGGGGTGGATCTCCAAGTTTGATAAGATGTAGGAGACATTAAATTCCCATTTAGATAAATCAACCCTTTTATTTAAATCAATTTAAAACAAATTCCATAAAATCCAATCCAATATTTAGTTTAAATCTAAGTAAAATCTTTTCTCCAATTATCTAAAATCAAATCAATAAGTTAAACCTTTATTACCATAACTAATTAAATAATAAATACATAAATCTAAAAATATGTTTATAATAAATAATAATAATAATGAATTTCGAAAATCAAATTAAATATTAATATAAAATATTTCAAAAATACCTTTTAAATAAATTAAGATAATTAATAAAATAATTTCGAAAACCAAAATATCTACATGAATTAAATTTTCATGTATCTGCATGCAACTAGTACAAAATATCTACGTAAATATTATTTTTGAAATCGGTATAAATAAAGAAAATTGCCACTAGTGCGACGAAAATTTCTATTTCGAACAAAATAAATACTAATATTGAAATGAACTGTATGTTTTCTATATTAATAAAATCCATAAATAAAATATTTTCAAAATATGTACCTCACACATATTCGCACTCGACGAGCAAATATGGAAAACTTAAATCTGCGTGCGACGTACAATACGCAACAAAAATTAAAACCAAAATTTATTAAAAAAATATATAGTAAAAATTAGGGGGTTTTACATCCTACCCGACTTACAAGAATTTCGTCCTCGAAATTAAGAATAATTACGAGGGGTGTGAAGGTAGCACAATCAAATCATTGGGTGAGGCAAGGAAACGACGTTTAATACAAATATGCATTAGAAATCGTGATTTCGATAAGTACGAAAATAAATCATGGATATGGTATGGATGAGGTTTGCTAGTCAAGACAATAAAATCATGATAATATCAAGGGAGTAGATCAAGAGAATAATTTAGGGACTTGGGAGAGATGGTTCTTCGGAGAAGGTTGCGATAATAGATATGGAATCGACGAGTAGTTCAAAGCGAGGATATATTCACCTTGGTTGGTACATGGCTAACTATCTTGGCAATAGATGGTGGGACAACTAAAGGTGATACTTTCGGTCTATCTATCAAGTACGAGCCTTCTTCTAAATAGGTGAAAGACGAAAACCAATGTGAGTCCAAAGAAGTTTTTGAATACCAATATGTGGTTCAAAGGCGAGTGAGTATTTCAAAAAGAATTGCCAAGGCTGTCGCGGATGGAACTCTAGCGGGCAAGTTTAGCTATGTCACCATCCATGTAGAATGATAGATAAAAGCGAACCAAAGTGCACTAGGTTGATCAGACCATCATGCATCGGTTCTGATTAGACAATATGTTAGTAAGAGCGCTCCCAATAAAATATGTCATCAACAAGCTCGATAAGCAAAACTAGACTATATTAGCATCATTAGTCAAGGTAGCCCAAAAATATATGTACAAGAGGTAATGATTGACAGAAAAATATGAATAGTTCAAGTTCCTTAAAAATCTAAGTCTTGCCCGAAGTTTGGGTCCATATAGTTGTCCTAGTGTCTCCTTGTCTATGGCTTAGTTGGCTAGATGGGTTAGGGTCCTCTAATTTCTACAGTCTATGCAAACTTATTAATATAGGTCACAAGGACAAAGGGAGTGTTAGTTCGTGGGGTATTCTACCCAACTTACAAGAGTTGAACTAATAGTGTTTTAGGACAAACGAAACATGTCTATCTAGTAGGGGTCACCTTTCTAACCTCTAGCAAGCACGAAGAGAAGATAAGAATCAAGCAAGATACAATCGATGAGTCAAGCGGTAGTTCGAAAATAGAATCGATGAGAGAAGTCAAGTATACGGATAAGATCCTAGACTCTAATCCTATACGCAGGCCTGCTTGGTACGGTAAAGTAACCAAATAATTTATCTTGACCTGCATGGACCACCACAAAAACATATAACGCTCCAGTCCCAAAATACGTAGGACTAGGTATGTAGACATGTCAGCTGTATACATACGAAGTACATGGGCCTCGTATGGATACATAAGTTATAAAATACAGTAAACCACAACTAACTAATCTCATCCACAGAAATGTAAAAGATATCATATAATAACCATGATTTGTCTTGGTACAATATGTTGGGTGGAGACACATCCACTACCAACCAAATAAAAAAAAAGTACATGATATATAAAATGATTTGACGAAAGTAGCAAGATAGATCCAGGACACGTCATCTTTGAATAAATGAAGAAAATTACGACCTCGGCAAAAATACCTGTGGAAGACAAGAACACACACCTGGAGAGATAATCAGGTCCTCAAAGAGACGTAACAAGATACATAATATCATGCCATATAAACTGAATAAATACTGCTCAATAATAATAAGTAAGATCGGATCATAACATGGTCCAATACCTCACTACTTGGATTAGCATACCATCTCCCCCAACCAAACAAAGACAGGAGATGGCACTCTAACCCACGATGAAGTATCTTTCCAAGCCACGAATCCAATATGGTATCCGGACCCCAACAAGGTTCAATATCTTTTCATCGGAGTAGTAAGCCACACCTACAACTAAACAAGGACAAGATGTGGCGAACTAATCCGCGACAAGCTGTTGTTCCAAGCCACGGTCAGATACAAGTACCCAAACCAAGAGTACTCATACCTAACAGATAAGGGTGCCTAACCAATCTAAGTGTATGCAGTTTTAAGAACATCCTTCAACGCATGGGCCCTGGCTAAAATGGGATCGGTATGGTCCCTCCTTGGGGCACCAGAGGCCCAATCAATAATAGCATAACGTTTCACACAACGCCAGTGGCCGTCAGTAATCATGGGTAATCTCACCCGCATCTCCGACGGAGCTCACGGGTTACAAAAGGTAAAGTATATAGTAGCCCATACGCTAAGGTATTGTCCTCCTCGACCAATGCCTAATATGTTGTATCCACAACACATATAACCGCTATTAACCGCTAAGTCAAACTAAGCATGCAACCTCAATTAGCGGTTAATCCTATCGCACGGCTTATACGTACTGGTGGCCAGCCAGTCACGTATGTCTGAGTTCTATATGTGACTCACAACAATGTGGTACAAACGTGTCAAGGCTTATGAATGCAACACACAAACGGTGGTCCCTTAAATCTAAGTCCAATGTGTTGGAAAATAGTACATAGCAGGAAATAGAACTAAACAGCAAAATTTTATCTAATTATGCCATGTATCACAGTTTATTTTACATAAAATAAATAATAAATAAATACATGAATATGAGCTAAAGTAAAATAAATAGCTAATGGCAAGGTATTTTGCCTGGTAGGGACGTCTGTTGTACTGCGATAATCATGTTGGATGGAGTATGACTTCAGTGTTGCAACTACGCAAGATGACCTCCGATGGTGGCACGGACTGTTCCATCGGGTCCAGAATAATCAAAATAGTTAGGGTCCATAGAAGGATATTCAGAATTGACGAGAAAATAGGAAAAAGGGAATTTGTTATGGACAAGATTTGAAGATGACCAAAAGGGAATTTGAGAGAATACATACTTATAATTATTTTGAAAATGTATATAATATAAAGCTAGAAATGTTATTGTCTAGAAAATACTTATTTATAATAGTGAAAACTATGTCCTATCAGTTAAAATACTTAGATAATTATTGTCTAGAAAATACTTATTTATAATAGTGAAAACTATGTCTACGTAAATATTACTTTTGAAATCGGTATAAATGAATAAAAATTGCCACTAGTACGACAAAAATTTCTATTTCAAACAAAATAAATACTAATATTAAAATGAATTGTATGTTTTCTATATTAATAAAATCCATAAATAAAATATTTTCAAAATATGTACCTCGTATATATTCGCACTTGACGAGCAAATATGGAGAACGCAAATCCGTGTGCGACGTACAATACGCAACAAAAATTAAAACCAAAATTTATTTTAAAATGTAGTAAAAATTAGGGGGTTTTATACTGCCCAAGGTAAATCGAGTTAGCCAACATTTTATACATAATGAATTGACTGATTGCGTAAGTAAATACGAGCGTCATGGGCGTGTTTCTGTCTCGGATGGACGAGGTACTCATTTTCAAGATGTCTTGTATTCACGTTTTGTTCATATGTTCATCCAATTACTTAGTTATTCAGCTTACTCAGATTACTTGTTTCAATACAAGGACTCGCACATGGATTGCCACCAGCGAGCCCACTTAATCTATATGCATCGATCATTGGCAATACAAGCCATTTGGACTTCCTGAACATGGTATTCGTAGTACCTATCCGACGGTGATGGCTGATGCACCCTGATAGGCTATGCATACCAGTATTATGTCGCTTGAGCTGAACGAGCCCTCACCCAAGTCATCCGTAAGTCATGATTCCGCCTAGGCCAGCACGATCCCTGGTCACCCAGCTTCTGATCGTCCGAGGAATTCTTCTTTCTCTTTACTCGTGCACGTGTTGTCCAAGACCATTTCATATTCTCTTTTCATTTATTTATCTTATCGGCTCTCTGAGCCATAATGGATTATCGACTAGGTTGGCGACGGCATCCGGGCAGCATAGATAGCGAGCCCCATTGCATGTTTCTGTCATACCTATCGCTAATCATCTTTTCTTCTTTCTTTATTTCATTTATTCTCAACACGATTCCTGGGACACCCAGCTTCTGATCGTCCAAGTGTTTCTTTCTTTTCTTTCATTTGTTCATTCATTCATTCATTATGCAGCTCCCGATACGGGAACTGCCTTAGCGACCCAATGGTCCTGAAGCCTTTCCATATTTCTGTTACTTTGCTCGGATGACTATTTTGATAGTCTTCTTATCTTAATTCAGTAAACCATTCATTGTTTCTTGCCTCAAGTTATGTTCATTGTTTTATTACATACTTGGGTGTATAAGGTACTTTAAATGTAAGTTGTGCCTGGCACGAGCGTGGAGTACGGTGCAAGAATTCAAGTAAATTCCTAACTTCATTTCCATATTCTACACAAGCATACAAGATGGGATTATTTCCTTAGCTAGATACGTTGAGTTCTCTTATTAGCATGCAGGTGGTTATCGCCTAGCGATTTAGCAACTTTGTCTGTATTATTATGTATATAGGCTAAGCAAAGACAGGTTCATCGGAGCTACCCACCTTAGAGATGATCGATCGGTCGAACGAGACTCCGAGCACGCCTTTAAAAGTCTAAGTCTCAATTCTTTTGAAGGCCAAGTCCATTGACCTTGCCTTAGTTCATTGCAAGGCAATGTTTTGGTTTTACGGATACTGTTACAAATAAGGCAAAATGTCGACCTCTTATAACTCGGCGTAAAGCTTAGCCTGCATACGAAACCAACTAAAATCAATATTTGATCGAATCGGACTTGTGCGTTGCATCGATTCGATTTCTTAGAATCTTCGAACTGACTCAATGCTTTCTCTTGGGCCAACTTAACACTTATATCGATTCACATCGATACTTCATCGGGTCAACGCAACTCTTTGAGTCAATGACTCATTGTAATGTATCGTACGAAGCGTGGCATTACGTAAGATGGGGCAGATACTCATCCCTTAGGTACTGCACATAAGCAGGGTGTAGGTGATCAAATCCTGTAACACTTCCTCCTTAATAGTAGTAGGGACCACTTCCTCTTTAACATCAATCTCTGCTTTAGATGTCACTTCCTCCTTAATAGTAGGAGGTACCACTTCCTCCTTATCAAAAATTTGTGCCTCTCTCAAGCGAAGTGCTCGGGTCACAGGTATCATCGGGTAAGATTGATGAAAATATAGAGATTAGTGGTCTAACAAATATAAATATATAGAAGGTACATGTTACATGTAGTTTCAGATTTTACATGACAGGTTTTACATTTTATTTTCAATCCTCTTCTGAAAATTCATCTTCTTCATTTTTTTCGTTATCCTCATCCTCGTCCTCTTCATCTTATCTTCCTCTTCAGACATTTCTACCTCTTCTACACTATTAAACATATAAGTGAAGAACTTCCGTTGAGTCCACATCTACAATATTTGTTGTAAGAGGTAGCACATCCTCCTGATAAGTTGTTTCGTCAACGTCAACGGTATTTATAGGTTTGGTCTTGCAAACTGCCCACCAATCCGATCTCGTTGTTCCCAGTTTAGGATAAGTTGTGAAGTACACAAACTGAGCCTGACTTGATCGGAAAAATGATTCGTAGCCTCGATATTGACATCGGTAGTTTATATCTACGAGACCATGCTTGTCTATTTTTCAACCTTGATCTTGGATCGGATCGAACCAATCACACTTGAATAACACGACTTAGCAGGCTCTATGCCATAGTTATATGTCAAATCAACAATCTTCCATAAGATGCCATAGAAATTATTGCCTGGATCGACAACTTTTTAGTTTGTAGATTTGATACAGAAACAACTATTTTTTGTGGAATCAAGATCCAGAAAGCTCTCTCTGATTGGGACATTTGTTGACTTGAACCAAAACCCATTCACACAATAGCTTGGCCAGATTTTGATGCCATCAATTGGCCCCTTGGCTAGAGTTCTAATAGATTCATTCTCTAGTGTTGCGTTTGGACGATCGACCTAAATACCAAAAGATAATAGATTAAGTTCAATGTTCCGTTAGTTATTGTGTAAAGTGTATATACAAAAAGTAATTACCAAGTAACTTGCATATGCACTCAACCAGGAAGGAAAATGACGTCTCTTTTCCTGTCTACTTCTTCATCAGTTAATTATGGTCTACTTGACCTTACCTCATCATTAAATATGCTAAAAAAAATAATACATAGGCCAATTAGTATAATAATAACATCGGATACTATTACATTGAGAGACGTGAACTTGGACGTATTAATTACTTACCCCTCGAGCTTCTCCACTTCATCATCGTTGCAGTTGAGTAATATATACAATTGAGCAGCCTTTAACTCATCGCCATTCAAAATTTTCTTCTTTATTTTTTCGAAAGGCTTTCTGAATGCATCAAATACTTTCAGTATTGCATCATTAGATTCTAGTTACTCGTTGTCGTTTCTCGGGGATCTCGTTCGATTAGTGGCCACGTGAGGTTTGAAATACATAGAACAAAAGTTTATCTCCTCGAGAACATATGCGTCACAAATAGAACACTCGACCTGTGCCTTATTTTTCATCTTTCTCTTTAAATGGTTCAAATGCCGCTCGAATGGGTATATCCACCGATAACCAATGGGCCCACTAACACGTGCCTCAAAGGAAAGATGAATTGATAAATGCTCCATGGAGTCGAAGAATCCAGGAGGGAACACCCTTTCAAGCTTGTACAGTGTTACCGTAATGTCCTCTTATTCTTCTAGACGACCGACGAGCAACTTAGTAGAAAAAAGATCTCTGAAGAATGTGCTAAGCTATGTCAAAGGATCCCAAACGACTTGCACTAATAATTTTTGAAATACAATCGAAATTAACCTCTCCATAAATATGTGGCAGTCGTGGCTCTTCATTCCCGTCAGTTTGTTCTCCTTCGGGTCGACGCATCTTCTCATATTTGACACATATCCATCAAAACAATTTAGCCCCTGTCTACCTACAAAGTCTCCCTTTATCCTCTTTTTCCAGCGAGAAAATTGCCTTAGGCTGCTTATACTTCCAATTGCCTTCCTCTATCAAATGCAATGCAGGGCGTCTGCATATATCTTCCAAGTCCAACCTGGCGTTGGGATTGTCTTTCATCTTTTCCTTTACATCCACCACAGTATTAATTATGTTGTGAAATACATTTTTTCTCGATATGTATGAGATCAAAGTTATGTCTGATTAAATTGGTGCTCCAATATGGCAGGTCCCAGAATATGCTCCTTTTTGTCTAGTTATGAGTGCGACCAAGTCCATTACACTTGTACCCCTTAGTAGGCACTTCGACAGCACTTGGTAAATTTTTAACCTCTTTCCATATCGTGTCTCCGGGTCACCTTGGAGGTGGAATTGCCTTATCCACAACGAATGCATGAAAAGCATTCATGTTCCTCCGGAATGGATCCGACGGAAGAAATTGTCGATGACAATCGAAGAAGCACGATTTTCCTCTATATTTTAAACAGAAAGCCTTAGTACGGTCCATGCAAAATGGACATGAGAGATGACCATGAATACTCCATCCAGATAACATGCCATAAGCAGGAAAGTCGTTGATGGTCCACATAAGTGATATCCTCATCTAAAAAATCTGTTTTTTAAAAACATCGTACGTGTTGGCGCCTACTTTTCTCAGCTGATTCAACTCATCTATCAACAACTGCAAGTACATATCGATTTTCCTCTTCGGATTACTCGAACCCAGGATGATGACGGTTAAGAACATATACGGATTTTTTATGCACATTCAAGGCGATAGGCTGTACGGAGTGACGATTACAGACCAACACGAATAATGGGAGCCCAAAAGTCCGAATGGGGTGAAACCGTCGAAGGAGAGCCCCAAGCTTACATTATGCGAATCCGAAGCAAAATCGGGATACTCTCGATCGAAATGCTTCCATGCTTCTCCATCGGATGGGTGATCCAACACTCCTTCAATCTGTTCTCACCTGTGCCAACTCATATTTTTGGCATTCTCCTTCACCATCAACAAAATATGCAACCGCGACGTCAAAGGCTAGTAGTATATCGAATCGGTCGGCTTCCTTGCACCGTCAGACCTTTATTTACAATTATCTTGTAGCCATCAGCACCACAAAATCTTTATACGTCTTCATCCTTGTCGTCTTAATTTGTACTACAGCATGCACTCATTGTAATATGTATCGATTTTTTCGTATCCCATCTAGAGCGATCTCACCATCCTCTTAGACCAGTAGAAGTCTTTAGGTAACTTAGCACCCGTCGACAAGATCTCTATAATCAACTCTATTAGTCGGTTGTAGCATTCTTGCGACATGTTAAAATTAGACTTTATGCTCAACAGCCTTGTAACCACCTCCAACGGTGAATGATCCTCACAGTCAGGATATAATAGAATCCTAGCATTCTCTAGTAACTCTATAAATTTTGTAGCATCGCATTCAGTTCCTCCACAGCTGCATCACGATTGTTCGAATCGAAACTAGGTCCCGTAGCGTCGAAAACGATGTCCACCCACCCGCCATCGTAATCAATGTGGTCGTGGGCATCCATATACAATTCCACATAAGGCTTCGGCTCTACTGGTAAAGACACAAGTTCTCCATGTGAGGTCCATTGATAGTAATTCGACGTAAAATCCCTAGAGTACAAATGATTTGTCACATCCACTTCTGGATGATATTTCAAATTGTGACATCTCATACATGGACACTTAATTTTGGTATCGTCCATGTACTGAAGGAACGCCTTGACAAACTATAGCAACTGTTCTACCCCTGTATAAATTCATCTGCATACTGCATATGTCATCAGGATGATGATTATACATCCACGAACGATGACGCATGTAGTAATTCATATCCATTTGAAAATAATTCTGCAAAGATGGATACACATTATTCGAGTACATGTCCAAATAGATGCAAAGATGGATATTCATGTTCATCAAAGTAACGACTCTTATTGATGCATGATTATCCGAGTGGTGATACATGAGTATCCATATCATGATTCATGAGTATCCCTTTTATAATTTGTGACTATCCGAAAACTTGCAGACAAGTGGACAACTCTGATTTCAAACCCTATTAAATAAGTGTCATCACGTGTTCAATGTCAGCCCTTCTCTTGAAAGAAAATTTACTTCTATAAGCCTTTTGAGGCTTTCGGAGTTATACCGGATCTTCGAAAAATACTACAAACACTACTACAAAAAGACCTATTAATAACGCTCGACGAGGCATTTTAATGACGGCTGATACCTAAGCGTTATCAATGTTTAGAATCCATTGTCTGAACTAATTATGGACTTTTCATAACGTTTACAAAATAAAATGTTATTAATATTTAAAAGCGGTGGCAAACTTGTAATTAATAAACTTTCAACAAAATCCTTCACACCCGATCTTTTTCAGAGCTTCCCTCCTCCCCCTCTTCCCTCCTCTCCCTAAACCCTAAAATTTTCCAAAGCCCTTTAAGTTTCTTGCTCATTTCCATCTCTCTTTTACTCCACTTCTTATGTAAACTCTAATCTCCTCCTTCTTTCAACCTCCTATAAACCCTAACCTTAGCCCCAACGCCCCCTCCTACAAACCCTAACCCTAGCCCCGACTTCATTTTTGGAGAGGAGGAGCTCGAGACGCCGAAGGAAGAAAAATCAAAGTCTTCTCCAAATGTGAGCCCTAACTCCCAAATTTTATGTTACCGGGAACTCTCCAATTTTTGATCTTATTTTTTCCGATGGATTTTGCAGTGGAAAGCGTCGGGAAAGATGAGCTTCGTCTTCCGTGGAAGCCGCGGCGACATCGAGACTGGCTTTCATGGATTAATCCCGGAGAGGCGAGCTTTGGTTTGTTTCTTCCTCATTTTTTTGGATTTTTCTATTTTTTATGGTTTTTTTATGAATTTGTTGTAATTTATTGATCTAGAGAATGCATCCTGGTGGTCGGCTTGTCAATTCCAACTCGATGGCGTTTCTCATTACCGGTATAATATTTCTACTTAATTTTTATAGATTTTGGAATCTAGAAAATTGGTTTATATTGGAGAAAGAAATTTTATACGTACATTGTTGTTTTCTTCAGTGCTTTTGTTGTTCATGATCCTGAACTCGCAAATGTCCCCTAGCTTTCTGGTATGGATGTATGTTGGTATTTGTTGATGATTGAGAAGGTGAAGATGAGATTGATATGGTATTTGTTTGTAGCTTTGGCTGGTTTTGGGGGTGTTTCTGATGGCCACCGGGCTTAGGATGTACGCCATGTGCCAACAACTCCAGGCTCAAGCACAAGCTCATGCTGTTGCGGCAAATGGATTGTTCGGGCACACAGACCTGAGGCTGCATGTGCCGCAGTCCATTGCACTTGCGACGAGAGGGCGGTTGCAAAGCCTTAGGCTCCAACTTGCACTCCTCGACCGGGAGTTTGACGATCTCGATATGGGATAGATGTTGCATGATTTATTTGTAATCTTATATTTTGAATATATTCTTTGCTTAGTTACATTTGGAAATGGTAAGAAGTTACATTCTGAATATAATCTTTGCTCAGTTACATTTTGAATATATTCCTGGCTTTATCAAATTCTCTACTGCTAAATTGGATTGTTCAGGTTGTACAACCTGATGCCCAAAATGTTGCTGCTGCAATCTATACTTTGGAAAATACTGCTATTGTAATATGTTGTTTGCAAACTGATATCAAAGTGCATATATAGAAATGGTAAGGAGCATATAAATGGTAACATAGAAATGGTTGGCTCTTATTGCAAACTAATATCAAAGTGCACATAGAAATGGTAAGAAGTTGCATTTTGAATATATTCTTTGCTCAGTTACATTTTGTAAAGTTGATAATTGTTTCATAGATGGTAGTTATTTTGGCACAGACATGATACTACACCAACATACTAGTGTAGTATACTCTGAGGATGTAAATTTAGATAAATTTGTTTTCTTATCCAATGCATATA
Source organism: Iris pallida (assembly GCA_029216955.1). Classification (NCBI taxonomy): domain Eukaryota; kingdom Viridiplantae; phylum Streptophyta; class Magnoliopsida; order Asparagales; family Iridaceae; genus Iris; species Iris pallida. Next base: position 1,696,733 of record JANAVB010006400.1, read on the forward strand.
CGGTATTACTTGATCAAGCAAAACTAAATAGAGAAAATCTATTGGTACATACACCATTATCCCGAATAAGGGAACAAAACTCAAGTAGAGATTACCACCAATCTTCTCCATCGTCACCTTGTAAACTTTGTGAGACATTTGCACTTAATGAATCACTCATCGTCTAATGTGACAATTGTAGGAATCTGTCCATGATCCACAAAATCAATCTTGTTGAGTCTCAAGCATACTGGATCGAGTTGGCAAAGTATGATTTTGGAATTGCTACATGCCATTTGGTCACTTCAATACCTGGGATGCACGTACAGAGTTCTTGTTATGCCAAAACTAACAATTTCCTATCTGTAAGTGGTTGTATGTTCCCTTAATATCATAATTTTTTGTCTTTCAAGTATTTGCTATAAGTGACCAATTCTTCCTGCATATGAAATTTTTAGCTCTTCCCATACATTATGCAACTCATGGGAGTCTGCTCAACCTGGATGAAGGTCCCCCAAACCACCACCTAAATTCTCTTGTGTTTATGTCTGTTTATATAATATTCTGAAGCTATTTCAATTTTTCTATAAAATTCTAAAGATGCATTTTTGGCCTTCTTTATGTTTTTTTTTCCTTTTTTGCATAGAAAGGAAATAATAATATGTAATGAAGTAAAAGTGGTTGGACCTTGTTATACGGGGCACCAATGTAAAGTTTCATTTTTTATATTATATTATAAAGTATATTGAACATTGCTTTTATCTTTTTCAGGGTTTTGCTACATGTTATGTGGACAGTTTTGATGTGGCCAAGTTTTGATGTGGACAATTTTGGTACTTGTAAATATATATATATATATATATATATATATATATATATATATATATATATATATATATATATATATATATATATATATATATATGTATGTATGTATTTGGATATTCTATTTTGAGAATGTAATGAAGATGTTGATATGTAATCTATTTTGAGAAATATAATAAAGATGGTGATATATAATGTTAAGTTTTTGGAATGTAATATATAATGTGCAGTATAGAGTGTTATAAATATGCTAATTTGATTAGTATAAAATGTTATTAATGTGCTGGATTGAGCCTATACATATTATCTATTCACAACATTTTAAAAATGCCTGAATTGTGCATATATATTAACTATCCATAACGCTTTTATAGAAACTATCCATAACGTTTTTTATAACGCTTTTAAAAAACATTTATAACACCCAATTTATAACGCTTGCTTTGGAAAAAAAAAGCATCATGGTTTGTCATTAATGACGCTTTTTAGCCGTCATTAAAAGGGTTTTTTGTTGTAGTGAAAAGGTTAAGTATTATAATTTTTCTTAGGACCTTTTTGTTCTTTGCTTTTTTATGATTTTTTTACTCCTTTCGTTCCCTATCTGTTTTCCTATTTTTTGGAAAGTGGTATAACTCTAAAAGCCTAAAAAAGGCTTACAGATGTAAATTTACATTTTTAAAGAAGGGCTGATAGGGACACTTGACTTCGGGCTAACACGGACACTTAACATAAGAGATAATAATATCTTCGTCATCATGTGTTCCTTGTGAGCCCACAAGGAGCATTTGGCCTCGGAATGTGCAATATAAATATAGGTGTTGATAACACTTGATCCTCTCGACTACAATATAAACATAGGTGTTGACGCCTTCTCTAGGTATTTGGTATATTAGTACCAACATACTTGACACTTGGTATATTGGTACCAACATACACTCCAGGCCACTCACTCTTGACATTCAACAAATATTTATACCTATTTCTATAACTGTATATTTATGTACCCTTATATATGTATATGTCTATCTCTAAACTTAGTAGACATATGAAAAACTCCGATTTGAGGATATAGGTGTCATCACGTATCCCTTGTGACCAATTCCCTAAAAGAAAATTTTACTTCTACTAGCCTTTTGAGACCCAAAAATACTAAAAAAGAAAGATTCAAAGGTCTTTCTCACCACAAGTCTTTCTAGATAATTAGGTCATTTTTTTCTTAGCTATTTTTGGTAGAAACTGTAGTATCCTCAAAAGGCTTGCAGAAATAAATTTTTCTTTAAAAGATATGACTCACAAGGAACTTGTGGACACTCATATGCTCAAGATACTTAGTTGTATCTTGACACTGTACCAACATACCTATGTCTGCCATGAACAAGAAGTTGAAGAACTTTGTATTACAAACGAGAAAAGTACAAAAGAAATCCTAAACAGGAAATCTAAGTACAAATAATTTTGAAGAAGTGTGATGATGGAGATCGAACACTGCAGTGGCTCTATTACTTTGTTGGTGATCTGATGACGAGAAAAAATTGCTCTTAGTATGGGTGTATCTGAATGGAATAATCCGAGTTTCGCCCCAAAATGGAGGAAGAATCCTTCTATTTATAGGTTGTCGAGAAAACCAACCCATGCGCACATGTACGATGTGCACATGGGTTTAGGTGTACAGGAGTGCTGCGCGTATGAGATTTGCTGCCACGAAGCATTAATGTTGTTACAACTGTGCGCATGTGGCACACCTGATTGCCATGTAGTTGTAGTTGTTGCTGAGATCTAGGGTGGTTAACACCTGTCATGGGCATGACTGAATCATTTGACATGTGGCACATGTTGATGGCTCGAAGATCCTAAACTGTTGTAGCATAAAAGATTTGATGCGCTAGCAGGATTCAACGCATAAGGGAACCAGGTGCATAGCATGTGGGGCGCACGCGAATCATGGCACATGGCTTCAGGGGAGCATGCGATAGGGAGTTATATAAGGCCAAGTGGCATGACACATATGTAACTGATGACAGAAGTCATGATTGCACTGATGTAAGCACTAACGTACGATGTTGGCTCGTTCTTCGAAGCGTCTTCGTCTTCAGTAAAGACCTTTCAATGCGTGCCTTCATTGATCCGTGCATGTCGACTTAGGAACATGGATTCATAAATGTCGACACTTGGACTGTTGTTTAGCCGTTGTCTGTACGTATTTCGAGGCATATGGTGTACCACATTCGAGTGACAGTTGACATGTAACATGCTTGTCAGTGTTGCATTAAACACTGAGTTGACCGAAGGACTTCGAGCGCATGACCATCTTGGCGCATGACGATTTAGCGTATAAATGATGGTTGCTTCTTAGTCCTTTGTATTCTTTTTTGGATGCGCATGGTTTTTTATGCGCATGGCCACTGAGGCACATGGCATGATTCTTTCATGCTTCTACAGTCCCGAAACAAATCTTGATGGTAGAACGATCATAAACAGAAACTTCATTGCAAACAAGTTTGCTCTCTGCTCTGAGTAACGATCAGAAACAGAGAGTCCAGTGTAAATAAGTTTGCTCTCTGTTCTGAGTAACAATCAAAAATAGAGACTTTAGTGCAAACAAGTTTGCTCTCTAGAAGAACCTGCTGCGAAACAAAGACTTCAGTGCAAACAAGTTTTCTCTATTGGCCCATTGGTCATGGTCAAACCTGATTTTAATAATTGATCAAAATCTGTCTCGATATACTGAACAACTCAGATGTTTACTCAAGACGTTTTGGACACTGATCAAGATTGGATATCTACTCAGTTCAAGACCGAAGCTATGTTTGCCACTCGAGACTGTATTTCTTTATACAATATAATTTTTTACTTTTATTGAGTCTAGGAATACATTATACATTCGGTCGTACTGGCAAATAGGCTATCCAAAATCATTTTCAAAATTGACCTATTTTTTGAAAAACATTTCTTATTTACAAAAGCTTCTGAAGAATTTCAAAAATCCTAAAAATATTTTTCTTAAAATAAACCTGACCAACCCTGACAGAACTCGGCCAAAGTTCGGCCAAGGTGAACGTTATAAGAACGTTAATTTTCGAACTTGGTCTCCCTTCAGTTATGGTTTGTTACATAAAATTCTGTCCGAATTCTACCCAAATTCTGCCGGAGTTTTGCCTTTGGAAAAACTATAAGTAGAGAGGAATTTTGATCATTTCAAATCATTCATTCACTTTCATCTCTTCTCTTCTAAAGATTACGTTTATTCCAAAGAGTTTTCTAAAAAGCTTTCATTTTCAAATCCCATGCCGGTTACAATTCTCTAGTCAATTTGCCGGTACGGTGCGGTCTAGAAGATTTCATAGAAATTGTAATCAGAGGCTTGATTGAAGAAAGACTCTTCAAAACTGAAGTTGGTCGAGTTCTTCGTATCAAAGCTCGCGTCTGTAGAAGTTGTAAGGACTTCTTATGAAAACTTGAGAGATTTTCCAATAGTGGATTCAACTGGAAGCTAGAGTTCTTCTGACTGGACTAGTCCTCACAAGAGGAAAACTAGTATAAATCTCTGTGCTTGCGTTTGCCTTCTGATCTCTTATCTTTTCAGTTATTACTTTGTGGTTATTATTATTTCTGTGATCTAACTGCTAACAAGTTTTTAATTAGCAATATTCCGCTGTCTACTCTATTCACCCTCCCTCTAGAGTATTCTGTATTACGACTTCGTTCCTACAATTGGTATCAGAGCAGGTTATACAGGTAAAGCAAGGTAAAACTGTAGTTAATTTTAATTGTTATATAGATCACAGCATTACACATGGCAACTGTGAAATTCACAAGTGAAGGCCAAGCCACAAACAGACCTCCACTGTTTGACGGTACAAACTACACTTATTAGAATACGGATGAGTTTCTTCTTAAAATCTCTTGATTTTGACTTATGATCTATAGTTATTGATGGCTACAAAACGCCTCATTGTTTTACTATTGAGGGAGTTTTAGTTAAAAAATCCCTTGATAAATATACTGAGGATGAAAAGAAAAAGACCAGTCTTGACACACGTGTTATTAACGCTTTATTTTGTGCTTTAGACAGAACTGAATTTAACAGGGTGTCGACTTGCACAACATCAAATGAAGTATGAAAACTTCTCGAAGTAACCCACGAAGGAACAACACAAGTCAAGGAGTCAAAGATCAGCAGACTTACTCAAGAGTAGGAGGTGTTCAAGATGAAGCCAAATGAATCCGTCACTCAGATGTTTACGAGATTCCTAGATATTGTAAATCCTTTGTCTTCATTAGACAAGGAATACAGTAACCATAAAAAGATTCACAAACTTCTATGAGCTCTCACAAAGAACTGGATTCCAAAGGCTACAGTAATCATTGAAGGAAACGACCTCTCAACAATGTCTCTGTAAACACTCATGGGTAAGCTACTCAATCACGAGTTGGAACTTCAAGACTTTGAAGATGCTATACCAAAGAAGAAGTTAGAGAAGTCGATCGCTTTGAAGGCTCAACATAGAAGAACTGTCGAAGATGATTCTGACGACAGCGACTCTGACTCTGAAGATCAAGCTCTTCTGGTAAGAAAATTCAAGAAGTTCATGAGATTCAACAGAAGAACAAAAGACAGCAGCAACAACAACAACGAGGAAGATCCTATTTGCTATGGATGTAAGAAGAAAGGACATATGAAGAAAGATTGTCCAACAGCATCATCATCAACAAGAAAAAGCAGCAAATATGACAAAGGCTACCTGAAGAGATCTACATCAAGGAAGTACGTCAATACAAGCATATGGCATGAAAGCGAAGCCAGCGATTCAGATGATGAACAATCGCATGACGTTGTAAATGTTTGCTTGATGGCTTGCGATCAGGTAATCACTAATCCTATGTTTGATTCTTATGATGATTTCACCTTTGAGCAATTAGGAGAGGCTTTCAGTGACCTGTTAAATGACTACAGAAAACTGCATAATAAATATGAAACCTCTAAGAAGGTACTCAAAGAGTACAAAGGTGAGATATGAAGACTTACCGACCAACTAGCCGATGTTAGAAATAATAATTCTTCTATTGAGTCTGGTAAGCTTTCTTCTATTAAGCTGTTGTTACACGAGACTACCAAGTTATCTGAAGAAAAAGACCAAATTATCATCCAGCTAAAGGAAGGCCTGTCTAAAGAGAGAAATAATCTCCAGTGTGCACAAGTCAGAATGGAAACACTTACATCTGACTATACTAGATTATATGACACCTCCAAAAAGTTGGAAATTAGTTTAGGAAAATGGCCTGAATTTGCTGCTTCCTATTCTAACATGTGTCAATTACCAAATCATCGGAACACACCCAAACCAAACACTGTCAGACCAAACCATACCAAACCTATGCCCAAAAAGACTAATAGGCATACATTTTTCTATACTAGAAAACCAAAACCTACCAATCATGCACCCCACACAACTTTCAACACTCAACATACAAAATATCATTATTGTGGCCTCATTGGTCATATATCCGCTGTATGTAGAATCAGAAAGTTAGTAGATCTAAATGTTTATGCATGGATACCAAAAACTAATATGTCAGGACCCTACAAGAAGTGGGTACCAAGAGTTTCATCTGCAAACTATTTTGTAGGTGGAACGCCCTTCACCTGCTAGAAGCAAATGGATCCTCGACAGAGGTTGCTCACGGCACATGACCGATGATGCATCATTATTCGCAGCACTGTCGAAGAAGAATAAAGAAGGATACGTCTCCTTCGATAATAATTTAAGAGGGTGCATAATCGGTATCGGTGACATTGGTAAGGCTCCCTATCATGTGATTAAAGATGTTTGTCTAGTTACAGAGTTAAAACATAATCTGCTCAGCATAAGCCATTTAGCTGATCACGGTTATGGCATTAACTTTGTCAAAGACAAATGTACTATAGTTGATAGCTCAACTGGTAGTACTATCTTTGAAGGTATCAGGGAAGACAACATATATGTTTTCTATCTGTTAAAAGATGCTAACAAATCAGGTAGATGCTTGATTGCCAAGAGCATTGAGAGTCAACTATGGCATATAAGACTCGGTCATGCAAATATGGACACAATTTTAAAACTATCCACGAAGAAGTTGGTACGCGGCTTACCAGACATATCTTTCAAGATGGATACGGTATGTAGCGAATGTGAAAAGAACAAAGCTACCCGATCTGTCTTTAAATCCAAGAATGCTGTAAGTACCACTAGACCTCTACAATTGTTGCATATGGACTTATTTGGATCCAGTAGAATTGCTAGTCTAGGTGGTAAGTTATATGCATTTGTCATTGTAGATAATTTCTCTAGATACACATGGGTATATTTTCTTGCACGTAAGACCGATGCTTTGTCAGAATTAGTCACCTTTTGCAAGAAAGTACAGAATGAAAAAGGTTTCATGATTACTCGCATTCGTAGTGATCATGGCGACGAATTTGAGAATGCAGAGGTCAAGCAATTCTGTGACACACACGATTATTTGCATGAGTTTTTCTGCCCTAGGACTCCACAACAAAATGGAGTTGTGGAACGTAAAAATAGGACTCCATCTAAACTGGCTAGAGTAATGTTAAACCAGTTTAGTCTACCTAGATACTTTTGGGATGAAGCTGTCAATACAGCGTGCTATATTCTCAATAGGGTTCTAATTCGACCTATATCGAAGAAGACTCCCTATGAGTTATGGTTTGATAGAACACCCAATGTTTCTTATTTCAAGATATTTGGTTGTAAATGCTTTATTCTTAATACTAAAGACAACCTGAGTAAATTTAATGAAAAGGCCGATAAAGGTATCTTTTTAGGTTATGCGGCAAAGAGCAAAGGGTACAGAGTCTTCAACAAAAGAACCATGATCATCGAAGAATCAATTAATGTCAAGTTTGATGAACTAAATCAACATTTAGACGATGACGATAATGAAGACGTGATTATACCAAGCACATCTACTACAAAACCTTCACACAAAGATGCAGAACCTTCACACCAAGCACCAGCTGAGTCTTCAAGTAAAGAAGCCGAAACCAGCAATCCTGAGGATATGCCAAAAGAGATGAGATTCTTGGCAGATCATCCAAAGGACTTGGTAATTGGTGAAATTACCAAGGGTGTAAGTACTCGTTCCTCTAATAAAGATATAGCTTCTTGTGTTGCTTTTGTTTCACAGCTTGAACCCAAAAATATTGAAGAAGCATGTAGTAATAATTTTTGGTTAGATGCTATGCAAGAGGAATTAAACCAATTCGAACGGAATCAAGTTTGGAAACTTGTTCCCAAGCCCATTGATCATCCGGTCATTGACACCCGTTGGGTATTCCGAAACAAACTGAATGAGAATGGTTTAGTGACTCGTAATAAGGCTCGACTCGTAGCTCAAGGATACAATCAAGAAGAAGGTATCGACTGCGATGAGACTTATGCCCCAGTTGCGAGATTAGAATCCATTCGCATGTTATGTGCATTTGCATATTTTCATAATTTTATGTTATTTCAAATGGATGTTAAAAGCGCATTTTTGAATAGTTTTATAAAAGACGAAGTTTATGTAGCTCAACCTCCAGGTTTTACTGATTTCAAAAATTCTGATTATGTTTTCAAGTTGAAGAAAGCCTTATACGGTTTGAAACAAGCCCCTCGTGCTTGGTACGATCGTCTAAGCTCTTTTCTACTTGACAATGATTTTTCAAAGGGAAAGGTTGACACTACACTGTTTATAAAATCTTTGAATTACAATCTTCTTTTGATTCAAATCTATGTAGATGATATTATTTTTCGACCACTGCTGAATCTCTTTGTCAAGAATTTTCAAAGTGTATGCAGAATGAGTTTAAAATGAGCATGATGGGAGAGCTGAAATTATTTCTCGGACTGCAAATCAAACAAACCAACAATACGTTCATAAATCAAGCAAAGTACACAAAAGATCTATTAAAGAAGTTCGACCTGGAAGTAGTCAAACCACTTAGCACTCCAATGGTGTAAGCCCCAATATTAAATTTTCTATTATTTATTTAACTATTTATTTCTCTAATAATAGTGGCAGTCAAAATGTCAATCTCATATATATATATATATATATATATATATATATATATATATATATATATATATATATATATATATATATATATATATATATATGTGTGTGTGTGTGTGTGTGTGTTATATATATATATAAAATATATATATGTGTGTGTGTGTGTGTGTGTGTCAAATTAGGAGGGTTATATTTCTTGCAAAATGTCAAATACAGGGGGCTATTTATAAAAGGGCCAAGTTGAAGTTGGAGATCAGACTCCATCTGTTTGAATGCTCAATGATAGAAGTCTATTTTTTTTAAAATTCAAATCTCAGCCAACCTCTTTAAAGTGGAATAGAGTTCATATCCGAATAGGAATTAAATCCCAATGATAAACCTTATCGGTTTCACATGAAATCGTACCCTTATCCTCTTCGTTTATATATAATGTTAGGGAATTCTGATTTCTGTTCGATCAAAAGAAGAAGAGAAAGAAACCCTAGTAATTTCTTGCCGCTAGCTCAGGATTGAGGAACCCCTAAGATCAGAGGAATAGCATCAACTCGAAGAAGGTATGTGAATCCTCTCTACACATGTAAATCGTGTTATAGGTTGAATGTTCATCAGATAAAAATGGACTAGAAGTGTCACGACCCGCACCCTAGAGTAAGGGCACGAGACGTGGGTACGTCTAGCCTACGCCGCAGTGTCGGCGGTAGAACGCTGTCCTAGGTCACAACATCTAACAGTTTAAGGTAATAACAGTTATACTCCCCGAATGGGGGTGACATAACAGAATATATCTCAATCGCATCTAAGGTAGAATACGATAAGGTAGAATGATATAAAAGATGCGAGACCCAAATCCACAGGTAATACAAATAGAGAGAAAGCTAAGTGTCTATGATAAACTCCTCTGACAACCAGAAATAATACAGATCCAAATAAACAACTCAAATCTCCAATACAAAGAAATAAGATAAAGATATCTATGGAGCAACAGTCTCTACAGCTAAGGGATCCGAATCGGATCGCAAGTGTCCTCTAAGGCTGTCCCATAGAAAGTATCTAAGCAGGCCTCCTCCTCGTCCTCTGTAAAATTTTCAACAGGTCCAATCAGGACGGAAACGAGCACATATCTCTCAAAACAGTTCATAACAGGTTAGGAGTATAAAGCATGCAATAGAGTAAAATACAGAAAATGCTGGAAAGAAAGTACGGGAAAATAGGAGATATTTTGTAACTGAAAGTAAATACATGATAAGTAAAGACTGTAAGTGGCTAAGTGATTTAGAGTACAATATGGTTATGTAAACGGCTTAGGGGCACATGAATACAACTAAGAGGCACATGAATACCTAGTGGGGATAATGATCACATAACTAATTCTACTCACCCTGCCCCAATCAATACATAAGGATCCATTCAAGTTACGTTATTGGCACATGAATACAGCTAAAGATACGTGAACTCATGTAATGAGTAGTAAATGAGACACATGATAGTACATGAAGGCACATGAGAACATGTAAATATATGAACTAATACGAGTACAAGGAGTACCTGATGCACATGATAAAGTACATGAACATGAAATACCCGATGCACCCGTAGAGGGATAACATCTCAGGAAAGGATCCATATAGTACTAATCCGTGAAAGATACGTGTCACATCAAGTAAAGTAATCTAGAGCAAGAATATAGTCCAGACAGGTATGAAAAGATCAGAGAATGTACTCGCATGCTATCTGAATGTCCAAGATGAAAGTACTGTCCGAGGAGTGGTGTCTGTCTCCTATAGAACAGTACAAGTCACTATGAGTCAAAGTCAACAATAGCACCAAATCAATTATACTAAAAATTACTTAAAATTCTAATAATTATAATTAATACTAAATAATTCCAAATAATTCCAAAATTTTAAAAATGACCAAAATACCCTCAAGCTAGAAAAGTAGTAGTGACAAGAAGGGAAGGGAGGCCCTAACTGAGATGATCGAGAAACACACATTAGCCTTTCCAAAGAACAGGAATCAATAGATAGACGCCACCCATATCCGATACTAGGGCTCATAGTAAACCTCGGTATCAAGTCCACCCATACCCTGTTGATACTCGAAGAGTATCAGTTGATACTCGATAATAGGTCAGTAGACACCAATTTGATAATAGTATGACACCAAGTACAGACCAATGGACCCTATTTTGATATTGGAAACCCTTCATAACCAATGATTTTAGTCTATTCCTAAATATCAATTCTAGCTGGGAAGTATCGGATGGATACTCATGAACCTGTATCAGGTTTTAGGGCACTCAAGTCCATCTCAGACCTTAAATATAGTCAACCCCGTATCAGTGCCTCTTCTTCAAGATATAGATACTCTGTACTCTGGACAAACCAGAGTATCAGACCGATACCTGATATAAGTGTAAACTTAGGTATGCCATATAGATAAACATGGGTTGGAACCTTTAGTGTACTAAGTTCAAATCATATAGGTTAAACCTGTAAAACTACCTAGGTTCAGCTTTAGGATTGGTATATATATATATAAAACAGAGAGTTTGACATCCGATTGTAAATGACCATGGTGTCGATTGTTAGGCAATGCCTGATCCCAAATCCAGAGATACTGATCTTGGAATCATATCAAATCGAGTCCATATCAGGTAATTCAGAAATCACTCACCACTTCTTATATGACCTGGATATCGTGGGAGACTGGTATCTCGAATATCAGGTTCAGACTGGGACCCTTGGGGCTGATTGGCAAGGTGTTGCTAAGGATAGGTTTTCAGGAAGGGATTTGTGAAGTAGGACTAATCTGTAGTTCACCCTTTGCGTGTATTGTTAACAGGTTGACTTAGCATCACCACATAGTATAGATGATCCTGAAAGAACATGGGATACTCGAGATAATGACCAATCTGGTCTAAAGCACTGATTGGCCTTAGAAGCAGGACAATATGGACCATTCGGTCAGGTAACAGAGTACCTAACAGCCAGGGTAGGCATTATGGCTCAAAGTTTAACTAATTACTACTTTACCTATCCTAAGAATTGTCCTGATGTAACCCTGGTTCCCAAGTTATCAACTCGAGAACTCATTAGAAACCAAATTTTAGGTTCCTTTAGATATCAGACTATAGAAAGTCCAGGAAATTCTTTGTGTATATAGGCAATGCAACCAAGAGGATTTATATAATACAAGGAGTGTATAGTTAAATCATTGCACCCTAGTTATTGTACCCTATTATGAAGACACTATGATAATGGTCTGGTAAGACAGGAAAGGGGGTACACTCGAAGAAGACCAGGCAACAAGTCATTAGAGGAACTGGGTATCAATACACTAGACCTTGCACCCAATAGGCACTGCTAAAGGAACCTTCCTATGTCCCCACATTAAAACTGACCTATGGACTGTTTCCTGTTCACCCTTAGATACGAAGTATGGAGTCCCTGGAAATCTCTAAACCTAATGACCAAAGAACAAGGTTGAGTAGCTGATCCTATACATTATGGGAGGGTATGCTCTTAAGGCATAGGAATCATTTCGAGCACCTGCCAAGTAAAGGAAAGGACCTATTGAAACCAAATAAGGATAAACAGTATAAAGTGTAGACAAATAGTCATAAGCAATAACTGTAGGTTAGTCAACTCATTGTACAAATAGAACCAAGGGGAAATAATAAATAAACCAAGTAGGAAGTCTAATGATTAATAGGCTCTTGTACTATCAAATGGTGTTTGACCCTAATATTTTGTAATAGGTTTTCTGGACCTCGATTGGGATTCTGACCAGTGCCAGCTGCCCAAGACGCAGGCGAGTACGGTTTATTGCTTGTTTTTAGTATTGATCTTTACTATATATCATTGTTAGTCGATAGATATGTGATTTCAGTCTTTATGTTGATTTTATTCTTTGTGGTGTCGGGGGAGGTGAAGTACCAATGATGTGTGATCTGACCTTATACCGTATAGACAGTGATGATTATTGCATTTATACCGTGTAGACAATCTTTCTTTATTGCAGTATACCGTGTAGACCGTGTAACTTTATACAGTGGAGATATTGTAGACAGTATCATGTAATTGTTCCGAGACCGGTCACATATCAAAGGTACTTCAGTCGGTTAGTCGGTGAGTATTTTCTTGTATTTTATTTACTGTTTTCGATATTTAGTTTTATTTTGTTTCTTCATTTATTTTCTAAATCATGTCTAAAGGCTAACCTCTGTTATATAGTCATTTTCATATATTGAAACTGCATTCAGTGAATTGTACTCGTTCCATCCTGACTGGGTAACCAAATAAATTTTAGGTGATTGCGAAGAGGTCGTGTGTCCTGACCAGTATGGCCCGTACTTGGGAGATGTATTAGAGACGGACTTTGCTTACCAGGAGGAGTACGCAGCATCTGATCCTGCTGCGGTTTCTTAGATATTTTAGTTAGTATTGATATATTGTGCTGGATATTAGAGTTAATTTTTAAGACATGTAGTTGAGATTATTTTTGACTTTAGACTTCATATATTTCTTTTATGAGACAGTCTATTTATTTTATCTATTAGATGCTGAGTTGAGATATGGAGTTGTTGAATTCCCCTTGTGATATATCATTATTGTGTGGTTGTTCATCATATTGCTACAGTGTTCTACCGTCGACTCTGCGGCGTAGGCTGGGCGTGTATACGGTTCATGCCCAAATATTGGGTGTGGGTCGTGACCCATTTTTATGGTGGCCCATGCAGGTCCCTTTTCGTAAAGACAGCGAAACTGTGGTAGTACTTAAGTTAGTCGTACTACTGCGGGCCTGCAACTAGGACTAGGAACCTAAGGACCGTCTCCCCAAGTTAAAACTGCGTTATTGACTTCAAGTACCCTTATGCATCATGTTTGAATCTTTTTATCGTCTAATGATTTTTTTGTTTTCAGCCAATGGATTCGCAAGACAAGAACAACGCTGCACTGAACACCCCACCGGCAGTTGGAGGGTTTTTCACCTACGGGACCCCACCGACGTATGGAGGCCAGCTTACTCATCAGGATGACCCGGCCCAGCCGCAGTACTCGAGATTTCGCAGAGATGATATTCCACCGCCACTGCAGTTTCCTCCGTAGACTCCAGTACCAGCACCCATCCCTCCTCCAGCATATGTTCTACCTACCATACACGCGGCACCAGCAGTATATCTACCACCTGCGATGCATCCAGCACCAGCCATGTATCCAGCTCCTATGATGCAGCAGGCACCCTACATGTACCCAGCACCTACCATGCACCCAGCGCCAGTGATGTACTCGGCACCTGCTCTGCCCCTGCCACTGGCACTGGACAATATTATACTCCTAGGTATCTTCCAACAGTAGGCCAATTTCTTTCGCGATACCTTGCGAGAGGCCCTTCAGCAAAGGAAGGCCCACAAACAGCGCCCTGGGACGTCCAAGAACTTCATGGACCTCCGGCCCAGAGAGTTCCATAGGACCGAGGGTATTATCTACGCTGATGAGTGGTTGGAAAACGTGGAGCGATATCTGAAGATGGCTCGCGTCTCAGAAGATCTAAAGGTGGAGTTAGCTAGTGGACAACTTTTCGATATCACACGGACGTGGTACCAAGGCGAGCCGCGATTTGCTGCTCCAGATGTAACTTGGAAAGAATTCAAGCGGCTATTCAAGAAGAAATTCTACCCCGACGTAGCACGAAAGGCGTTGGTGAGCCAGTTCGAGCACTTGGAGCAGGGAAATCTTACCGTTGATGAGTACACTGCAGAGTTTTTACGCCTTAGCTGTTTCACGGAGAGTATGGTCAACACCCCAGAGAGCAAGGCCAAAAGATTCAAAAAGGGATTATCATACGAGATTCGCTTAGCTATTGCCACCAGGCAAGCCACTACCTACGAGGAGATTCTGGAGGTCGCCCAAGCTGTAGAAGAAGAACTGAATTATAGGCCGAAGAGGATTCGAGACACTTTCGTCGGAGGCAACCACCAACCAACACAGGCAAAGCTCCCTCAAGTGCATCCAAGGACCTTCCAGCACCAGCAATAATTCCAGTCCACTGGTAGAGCCCCAGCACATCAGCAGAACTTAGGCCCGGCCAGAGCTCAAACACAGCAGCTACAGAGACAGTTCCAGCAGGCCCTGTATTATACATTTTGCGGGAAGACTAAACATATTTGGGATAACTGCAGACAGAGACTTGGATTGTGCTTATACTGCGGATCACCTTCATATTAGCTGAAGGATTGCGCATTGGCTCCCGATCGAGCAGGACGCGAGGCACTCCAGCACAAAGAGAACCAGCTAGACCACCAGCTGCCACACAACCGCGAGGTCCACCGCTACCCACTCAGCAGCAGCAGTTCGTTCAGCACCAGCAGAGAGGAGCACCCCAGCAGGGTCGAGCTTTTTCCATGGCTATTGAGGAGCTCGAGCCTACACCAGATGTGATAGCAGGTTCCATACTTCTCGATTCTTTCTCCGCTATAGCCTTGTTTGATTCTGGTGCATCCCATAGTTTTATCTCTGTAGCTTTTGTATTCAAGCATAGTATAGCATCTGTAGCCTTGGGTGGTAGTTATAAGATTATGACAGGCGAAGGCACTATCCTAGTCAAGGATATTTGCATGAGGCGGCGCATCACCTTGGGAGGTAGAGAGTTGTGCGCCAACTTACTCGTAATGCCACTACCGAGTTTTGACATCGTCCTCGGTATGGATTGGTTGAGCAAGAATTTTGCCAGTATAGACTGCCACCGAGGATATGTCGTATTTAGCCCTCCTGGGGAGTCTGCATTCGAGTTCGCCAGAGGGGCGATAGAGTAGCAGAGTGAAGGTTTTTGCGGAGCTATGATTCAGGAGGGAGAGGCACCGTATCCCATCATCGCGGAGTTCATGGATGTCTTTCCAGAAGACCTACAAGGATTGTCGCCAGACAGAGACATCGAGTTTGCTATTGATATAGTGCCAGGTACAGTACCAATGGCGCAACCGGTGTACCGGATCAACAACAAGGAAGCTGAAGAATTGAAGAAGTAGATCGATGAATTGTTGGAGAAAGGATTCATCAGAGAGAGTTCATTACCATGGGATCCCCTGTCCTTTTTGTGCCGAAGAAAGATGGTATGGTGTGAATGTGTATCGACTACCGAACCTTGAATAATCATACTATCAAGAACAAGTATCCGCTGCCAAGGATTGACGATCTCTTCGATCAGTTGAGCGGCGCGCGGGTATTCTCAAAGATAGATTTGAGGTCGGGTTACCATCAGCTGAAGGTGAAGAAGGAAGATATACCGAAGACTGCCTTCCGGACCAAGTACGGACAATACGAGTTTATGGTGATACCGTTCGGGTTAACCAACGCCCCGGCAGTCTTCATGAACCTGATGAACAAGGTATTCCATCCGTACCTTGACAAGTTCGTAGTGGGGTTTATCGATGACATACTCATTTACTCGAAAACACCGAAAGAATACGAGGAACACCTGAGGGTCGTGCTAGAGACCCTCAGGAAGGAGAAGCTTTATGGAAAACTCTCGAAATATGAGTTTTTCTTGGACAAGGTAGAGTTCCTTGATCATGTGGTGACAGGCGACGGTATATCTGTTGACCCAAAGAAGGTTACGGCAGTGGAAGCTTGGACTACTCCGACCACGGTGGCAGAGATACGAAGCTTCTTAGGATTAGCAGGATATTATTGGAAATTCGTACAAGGCTTTGCTCGAATTGCTGAGCCGCTCACTAGGCTCACTCGGAAAGATGTAGATTTCGTGTGGACAGAGGACTGCCAGGCTGCGTTCGATGAGTTGAAGAAGAGGTTGACGACAGCTCCTGTCTTAGCTTTGCCTTCGGGATCAGGAGGTTTCACCATTTATAGTGATGCCTCGGGCAAAGGACTGGGTTGTGACCTAGAGCAGAACAAGAGAGTGATAGCCTATACGTCTCAACAGTTGAGACCGTATGAGAAGAACTATCCCACACACGACCTAGAGTTGGCAGCCGTGATCTTCGTATTGAAGTTGTGGAGACACTATTTATACGGAGAGCGAGTGGAAATCTTCACTGACCACAAAAGCTTGAAGTACGTCTTCACACAAAAGGAGTTGAACATGAGGTAGCACAGATGGCTTTAGCTGATGAGTGACTATGATATTTCTTTACAGTATCACCCGGGAAAAGCCAACGTTGTTGTGGATGCCTTGAGCAGGTATCCCGTAGCAAGGTGCTTGACTCGAGATCGTCACTTATTAGCGGATCTGGATAGTTTGGGCATCGAGATCGTCATTCTAGGAGTCGAGATGCAAATGATGGACATGCAAATTCAGTCAGGATTGATGGACAGGATCCAGGAGGCACAGCACCAGGATGAGCAGCTGAAGAACATCATAGCACAAGCACGAGCCGGCTTGCTAGATGATTTCACTATTGCAGAGGATGGTTCGTTGAGGCACGGGACGAGACTTTGTGTAAGTAGAGAGCTTAGAGAAGAAGTTATGCAAGAGGCACACCGTTCCCAGTATTTTCTACATCCGAAAGCCAATAAGATGTACAAGGATCTGAGAAACCACGTATGGTAGTATGGTATGAAACGCGAAGTGGCCCGCTTCGTTTCTAGGTGCCTGGTATGTCAGCAAGTCAAAGCCGAGAGGCAGAGACCAGGAGGATTGTTGCAGCCGCTACCGATACTTGAGTGGAAGTGGGAACACATCACCATTGATTTTGTTTTTGGCCTTCCACGGTCATCGGGCGGGAAAGATGCGATTTGGTTCATCGTTGATAGGTTGACCAAATCGGCCCGCTTTATACCATTTAAAGTGGGGTTATCTACAGAGAAGTTGGCGGAGCTTTATGTAAAGCAGATAGTTTGGTTGTACAGGATTCCAGTAAATATTGTGTCAGACCGTGACAGCAGGTTCACGTCCCACTTTTGGAGGATCCTACAGGCTAGCTTGGTCACAGCGCTCAAGTTCAGCACTGCCTATCATCCGCAGACAGATGGACAGTCCGAGCGGACCATTCAGACGCTCGAGGATATGCTGCGGACTTGCGTGCTAGACTTTGGAGGCTCATGGGAGGACCACCTTCATCTCGTAGAGTTCTCCTACAACAACAGCTACCAAGCTAGCATCGAGATATCCCCGTTCGAAGCGATGTATGGACGGAGATGTCGTACCCTGCTATCTTGGGACGATATGGGAGAGCATACACTATTAGGACCAGAGATGGTAGTAGATGCTGCGGAGAAAGTCAAGATGATTAGAGAGCGGCTTCGCGTGGCTCAGGACAGGCAGAAGCACTGGGCCGACAGTCACCGTAGACCGTTGGAGTTCGAGGTATGGAATCCTCTTAGCACAAATTATGTGTTAATCATAGATTCTTGGTAACAATTGTACGTTATAGGTTGGCGACTTGGTATTTTTGAAAATTTCTCCGACATGTGGCACTATTTATTTCGGTAAAGGCGGTAAACTCAGCCCACGTTTCATTGGGCCGTTCGGTATTCTCGAGAAGATCGGTGTAGTAGCATACCGATTAGCATTACCGCCTGTATTGGAAGGAGTGCACAACTTGTTCTACGTATCTCAGCTGAGGCGATATGTGGCGGACGCCAGTCATGTCTTGGACCATTCGGAGATCGAGGTGGGACAGAGTCTCAGTTATCAGGAGCAGCCCGTGGAGATTCTGGACCGCAGAGAGAAGGTGCTGAAGAATCAAGAAGTTCCCTTGGTTCGTATCACATGGAGACACCACTCCCCGGGCGAATCCACATGGGAGAGGGAAGACGAGATGCGCAAGCGTTACCCCTACCTCTTTGAGGACTGAGGTACGTTTCCACACTGCAATTCAGCTAAATTTCGAGGACGAAATTAATTTAAGGGGGGTAGACTTGTAAGCCCCAATATTAAATTTTCTATTATTTATTTACCTATTTATTTATATAATAATAGTGGCAGTCAAAATGTCAATCTCATATATATGTATATATATATATATATATATATATATATATATATATATATATATATATATATATATATATATATATATATATATATATATATATATATATGTCAAATTATGAGGGTTAAATTTCTTGCAAAATGTCAAATACAGGGGGCTATTTATAAAAGGGCCAAGTTGAAGTTGGAGATCAGACTCCATCGGTTTGATTGCTCAATGATAGAAGTCTATTTTTTAAAAAATTCAAATCTCAGCCAACCTCTTTAAAGTGGAATAGAGTTCATATCCGAATAGAAATTAAATCCCAAAGATAAACCTTATCGGATTCACATGAAATCGCACCCTTATCCTCTTCGTTTATATATAATGTTGGGGAATTCTGATTTTTGTTCGATCAAAAGAAGAAGAAAAAATAACCCTAGTAATTTCTTGCCGCTAGCTCAGGATCGAGGAACCCCCAAGATCAAAGGATTAGCATCAACTCGAAGAAGGTATGTGAATCCTCTCTACACATGTAAATCCTGTTATAGGTTGAATATTCATCAGATAAAAATAGAGTAGAAAGGAAGGGAGACCCTAACTGAGATGATCAAAAAACACACATTAGCCTTTCCAAAGAAAACAATCAGGAATCAATAGATAGACGCCATCCATATCCGATACTAGGGCTCATAGTAAGCCTCGGTATCAAGTCCATCCATAACATGTTGATACTCGAAGAGTATCAGTTGATACTCGATAATAGGTCAGTGGACACCAATTTGATAATAGTATGACACCAAGAACGGACCAATGGACCCTATTGTGATATTAGGAACCCTTCATAACCAATGATTTCTATCTATTCCTAAATATCAATTCGAGCTGGGAAGTATCGGATGGATACTCGTGAACCTGTATCAGGTTTCAGGGCACTCGAGTCCATTTCAGACCTTAAATACAGTCAACCCCCGTATCAGTGCCTCTTCTTTATGATATAGATACTCTGTACTCTGGACAAACCAGAGTATCAGACTGATACCTGATACAAGTGTAAACTTGGGCGTGCCATATAAATAAACATGGGTTGGAACCTTTAGTGTACTAAGTTCAAATCATATAGGTTAAACCTGTAAAACTACCTAGGTTCAGCTTTAGGATTGGTATATATATATATAAAACAGAGAGTTTGACATCCAACTGTAAATGACCATGGTATCGAATGTTAGGCAATGCCTGATCCCAAATCCTGAGATACTGAGCTTGGAATTATATCACACCGAGTCCATATCAGGTAATTCAGAAATCACTCACCACTTCTTATATGACCTGGATACCGCGGTAGACTGGTATCTCGAGTATCAGGTTCAAACTGGGACCCTTGGGGCTGATTGGCAAGGTGCTGCTAAGGACAGGTTGCCAGGAAGTGATATGTGAAGTAGGACTAATCTGTAGTTCACCCTTTGTATGTAATGTTAACAGGTTGACTTAGCATCACCATATTCTGTAGATAATCCTGAAAGAACATGGGATACTCGAGATAATGACCAACCTGGTCTAAAGCACTGATTGGACTTAGAAGCAGGACAATCTGGACCATTCGGTCATGTACCAGAGTACCTGACAGCCAGGGTAGGCATTATGGCTCGAAGTTTAACCAATTACTACTTTACCTATCCTAAGAACTATCCTGATGTTACCTTGGTTCCCAAGTTATCAACTCGAGAACTCATTAGAAACCAAATTGTAGGTTCCTTTAGATATCAGACTATGGAATGTCCAGGAAATTCTTTGTGTATATAGGCAATGCAACCAAAAGGATTTATATAATACAAGGAGTGTATATTTAAATCACTGCACCCTAGTTATTGTACCCGGTTATGAAGATACTGTGATAATGGTCTGGTAAGATAGGAAAGGGGGTACACTCGAAGAAGACCAGGCAACAAGTCATTGGAGGAACTGGGTATCAATACACTAGCACTTGCACCCAATAGGCACTGCTAAGGGAACCTTCCTATGTCCCTACATTAAAACTGACCTATGGACTGTTTCCTGTTCACCCTTAGATACGAAGTATGGAGTCCCTGGAAATCTTTAAACCTAATGACCAAAGGACAAGGTTGAGTAGTTGATCATATACACTATGGGAGGGTATGCTCTTAAGGCATAGAAATCATTTCGAGCACCTGCCAAGTAAAGGAAAGGACCTATTGAAACCAAATAAGGATAAACAGTATAAAGTGTAGACAAATAGTCATAAGCAATAACAATAGGTTAGTCAACTCATTGTACAAATAGAACCAAGGGGGAATAATAAAGAAACCAAGTAGAAAGTCTAATGATTAATAGGCTCTTATACTATCAAATGGTGTTTGATCCTAATATTTTGTAATAGGTTTTCTGGACCTCGATTGGAACTCTGACCAGTGCCAGCTGCCCAGGACGCCAGGCGAGTACAGTTTATTGTTTGTTTTTATTATTGATCTTTACTATACATCATTGTTAGTCGATAGATATGTGATTTTAGTCTTTATGTTAACTTTATTCTTTATGGTGTCGGGGGAGGTGAAGTACCAACGATGTGTGATCTGACCTTATACCGTGTAGACAGTGATGATTATTGCATTTATACCGTGTAGACAGTGTTTCTTTATTGCAGTATACCGTATAGACCGTGTAACTTTATACAGTATAGATATTGTAGACAGTGTCGTATAATTGTTCCGAGACCGGTCATATATCAAAGGTACTTCAGTCGGTCAGTCGGTGAGTATTTTCTTGTATTTTATTTACTATTTTTGATATTTAGTTTTATTATGTTTCTTTATTTATTTTCTAAATCATATGTCTAAAGGCTAACCTCTGTTATATAGTTATTTTCATATATTGAAACTGCATTCCGTGAATTGTACTCATTCCATCCGGACTGGGTAACCAAACAAATTTTAGGTGTTTGCGAAGAGGTCGTGTGTCCTGACCAGTATGGCCCGTAATTAGAAGATGTGTTAGAGACGGACTTTGCTTATCAGGAGGAGTACGCAGCATCTGATCCTGCTGCGCTTTCTTAGATATTTTAGTTAGTACTGAGATATTGTACTGGATATTAGAGTTGATTTTTGAGACATGTAGTTGAGATTATTTTTGACTTTAAACTTCATACATTTCTTTTATGAGACAGTCTATTTATTTTATCTATTAGCTGCTGAGTTGAGATATGGAGTTATTGAATTTCCCTTGTGATATATCTTTATTGCATGGTTTTTCATCATATTGCTACAGCGTTCTACCGCCGACTCTGTGGCGTAGGCTGGGCGTGTACACGGTTCATGCCCAAATATTGGGTGTGGGTCGTGACAAATGGCGACTTCAACCAAGCTTGATATTGATGAACAAGACAAACCCGTCGACATACGTAAGTATCGAGGTATGATCGGTAGCTTACTGTACTTAACTGCTAGTCGACTAGACATTATGTTTAGTGTTTGCTTTTTTGCACATTTTCAAGTCAATCCTAAGGAATCACATCTGTGCGCAGTTAAGCGTATCTTCCGATATCTTAAGGGCACTTCTTCTGTCGGCTTATGGTATCATAAAACTACGTCATTTGACCTAACCGGTTATTCTGATGCTAATTTTGCCAGATTTAAAGTGGATAGAAAAAGTACCATTGGTACATGCCATTTTCTAGAAAAAGCCCTAGTCTTTTGGTTTAGCAAGAAGCAAAATTTTGTCGTATTATCAACAACTGAGGCTGAGCATATCGTCGCAGGACGTTGTTGTGCACAAATTTTGTGGATGAAGCAAACTTTAGAAGACTTTGGATTATATTACACACACATGCCCATTGTCTGTGATAACACTAGTTCTATTAATTTGACTAAAAATCCAGTATGTCACTCTCGTACTAAGAATATCGAGATTCGACATCATTTTCTTAGAGATCATCAACAAAATAGAGATATAGACCTTGCATACATAGACATACAGAATCAATTGGCTGACATATTCACAAAACCTCTAACGGAAGATCGTTTCAATTATTTACGTCGAGAATTAGGAATTTTAGATGTCAGTAATATTAATTAATTTTGTTTTATTAATTAATATATTCAATATTCAATAATTGTTTTCGAGACAAGCCTACAAAGAGTCTGTCTGTCATTACGACTACGATCGAAGCGAAGCGGTACTTAATTGTTCCCCGGTGAACTCCCGTTAGTTGGGACAGTACTCCTACAGCTAATCCGAAATAGATGCTGAGTAAAGAAAATTAATTTATAAAATAATATTAATTATATTATTTGAAGTTTAAAATTACTAAACTTTGAATTAACTATTTGAAATGAGTTGATGAAAATGATTTGGCCCACAAAAGTTTTCTTTTTTAAAACAGGAGAACCCTAGGCGAATTCGGCCCGCGTTCGGTCCGAATTCGGCCAGAGTTCTGTTGGTGCTGTAAGTTTTTATGTCAGAACCCGAGGCCTTCTCCTCTTCATCTCTTCCAAACTATTTCATCACAGCAGCAGCAGCAGCCGAAGAACCCCCAAATCCTAGCTTTTCTCCACTCCTTTTCTTCCAATCTACGTGGAGAGATCCATCCAAAATTTGGATTCGTGCGGAGAATTACGTCCTCTTCAACATACTTGATTCTCGGAAGGTATAACTCCTTCTCTCCTCCACTTTTAAATTCTTAGGGTTATCTAGTTTTGGAAAAGAATGCCTAAGGGATTCAATCCTTTCAAGAGGAAGAAGACCAATGCCAGTGAAGAGGCATCGTCTTCCGATCCGAACATGGATTCACTCTTTTCCCCGGTCCAATCGGGTGACGGCGTGTCGGATGAGTTTTACTTCAAAACTCATGACCAAGCTTTGCTTTGGTATGCCGATTTTGCTATGCGTACAATATGCACAGGCGCTCCGATTAAATGGACTGTATTTTTAGATCACCGTCCTTCTTTGAGGTATTAGGGTTACACCATCTCGCTACCCTATAATTCCCTATAGCTACTAATGCCCTTAGACAGTTCTATTGTAACTTCGTGTTAGACACTTTTGTCGTAAGAACTCGTGTTGGCGGGATCAATATCGAGTTTGATGATGTATTGCTAGCAGAAATCTTTGGTATTCCAAACGAAGGTGCCCCGCTCGATGACATTACTGACTTCGATTTTCCCAAGGAGACGACTCTTGTTAGTTTCAAGAATGAGATTTGTGCGCCCACACGTGCTCGTCCTAGAAAGTTCAAGGCCAATAACTTGAACTTGTTTAACTACGAGTTACATCGCATCATCTATTCCACTATTCTTCCAAAATCTACTTTAAAAGATGATGTCACTGCACTAGAACTCTCTGCCCTCTATCACATTCTTAAGGGGATTCCTTTTTCTGCCTCTAAGACTATCATCCAGATGATGGGTAGATGTCGCGGAAGAGAATGCAACCTCTCTTATGCGATGCTTATCACACGCATCTTTCAGCATTTTGACATAGACTTATCCACTTGCGCTCTGGACCCTGAGCCTAAGTTTCTCAAGCTTTTCCGTCGTAGCATTGCCACTGCTCCTCCACCTCCTGCACCTGCTCCTACTGCACCTGTTCCTCCTTAGACTTACCCTATGACTTTTGAGGATATTCATCAGCACCTCTCGGATCTACAGACTTTCTTTGTTGACACTTCCAGAGAACGTGAGTTCCATAACGTGACTCGGTTCTAGGCTATTGCCAACTCATTTGCCGATCTCAGATTTGCTCAGACGGGTCATTAATTCTGCTAGTTCTCTTCCTAGAGACCCTTCTGTCTCTGGTTATCGCATTGATGATGAGATGGTCCACTCTCTGCTCCAGCCAGGGAACGCTTACGATTGGTATCGTACTTCTGGTGCTACTCCACACACCTCTAGAGCTGGTCCATTCGGACGTTATCACGCCCCAGAGCCAGAATACTGGAGAGCGGGGGAATGACTCAGCCAGCTACTTATTACGGGTAGATGAATACCGTATAATACGATCAATGCTGTCTAAAAGACGAGGGGGTACATACTACATGAAAGTCTCACTATGGTCACTTCACATCTATTGTCTCAATCATTCAAATAAGAAACAGAAATAGAGAACATTTAAGATAAAGCAGCAAGGCGTCCCAAACGCTCCGTCAAAATGTTCTCGATATCTGGCTTTACAAAATATAGCCAGATGATGTAGCAAAGTATACACAATTGTTATCAGCTACAGTCTGACATAATTATAATTATGTGAAAGTAAGTACAAGACAATCCGACTAACATGTCGGTGCCAAACGGTAAAATATAAAGTAAGTAACAAAACGAGCGGGGAAGTAAGGAACCCACTCGAGTCCTCCTGCGATCATCCCTTTAGTATTGACCATCTTGGAGGTGGAAGTAAGCTGAGTCCTCGGGAACCGGCTCTAAATCTGGCCATGCAAAACCAGAGAGGTTAGACCTCTAATAGCAAGTACCGCAAGGAAGCACGATATAAGAAATTTAAACCAATAAATAGAGAATATAATAATATATCTCTGCTTGCTACTGGAATTCACATAACGTCATGACACTTCGAACCAACCTCCCAACCAAACAAGGACAGAAGTTGGCCCGTCATGTCTCGACACACTGATCATCTCAATTAGTCAACAGAGTAGGTACAGTACACAACCAAATCAATTTAAACGGCCATGCAATTACTACGGCTTCCTATTGTGGGTTCCAAGTTATCTTGGAATTATGCGATAAAGGATTTCTCAGTTCTTACTATGCGCAAGCAAGGCTAGTCTACCCAGTCAATCAATTGCGCCAATCATGAATTAGACGAGTCCCAGCAGAACGCCCGTCATCAATATACAATATACAATAAATAATATAAGCAGATACCGCTCCCTGCCCGTGTGACAGATTTGCAGTATCTGTGGGAACCAGCCGGCCTGTCGGGCACTTAATAGTCCCAAAGAGGGCTGTCATGTAAGAACTCAGAAATCCATTCTCTCCATGCAATCATTATTTTATTTAACTTAGTAGCCTCTATGTTGAGTGAAATTCCATGCCGTGGATCATGGTCATTCAGGATGAGTACTTTTGTACGGGGTACGATATGCACATCTCTACAACGATACCCGTGCGGTTAGGTTGTAGGTCTTACATAACGTAATGCAACAATCAAAACTAGCCACGGAATAATCATACCTTGACCATAAAGTACACATGCTGCTTTTGTAAAATAGATAAAGAAATTAAAGCCTGCATGTATCTATATGTCAATATTCGGGATCAGCCAGTCGATTGCAATAGTTCATAGTTCATATGAACGTGTCTCATTCATTCAATTCAATAAGACGACTAGCCAGTCTCTTAGTTCCAACTAGGAACGCATGATCAATTATTAGTCAATGTCACAATCAATATCAATCAATGTTAATTCGGGACAAGAATTAGTCAAAAGGCCCGAGAAATTATAGAAGTTCATGCAGCATGTGCCAGGAAATAGCATGCGCCAGAAAACAGCATGCACCAGAACCAGCATGCGCCAGAAACAGCATGCGTCAGAAACAGCATGCTCCAGGAACAGCATGCTCCAGGAAACAGCATGCGCCAGAAAACAGCATGTACCAGAAAATAGCATGCGCCAGAAAATAGCATACGCTAGAAACAGCATGCGCCGAAAACAGCATGCGCCAGGAAACAGCATTCGCCAGAAACTGCATGCGCCAGAAAACAGCATGCGTCAGAAACAGCATGCACCAGAAATAGCATGCGCCAGAAACAGCATGCGCCAGAGAACAGCATACGCCAGAGAACAGCATACGCCAGAAACAGCATACGCCAGAAACAGCATGTACTGCTCATCTTCTCCAATCAGCCTCTAATGGCCATGAAAACCCATGAACTAAAAAGACCATAAATCACTCAAAATAAGTCAAAATCAGGACTTCCAATAGTCAAAATTGGGTAGAATCGAATTTCCTACAACATAAAATCATCAAAACTTGAAAAATAACTAATTTATTAGATCAAAATCTAAAAATTCTGAAAATATATTAAACTTAGATCTACATGAAATGAGCCATGGGAATCGAAAATGCTAAGTACTAAAGTATTTAAGAATCTTGAGAGGAAGATAATGGAACAACAAAAATAGAAATCCATCAAGAAACAAGTTGGCACTTGCCTAGTCCTCCTAGGTTGGTGGGGGAGTTATGAGGAAGAAGAAGAGAAATGAGAAGAAGTAATAAAGAGAGAGAAAGGGGATGAGGCTTTTAAATGAAGGAGTGGTGGTAGGTGGGGAGTTGGGTTCATGTTGAACCATCAAGGCTGGAAATTAAACCAACTCGTGCCGAACCCAATAAGCAAAGCAGAAGGTAAAATACAGAAAGTGAAATACAGAAAAATAATTAACGTAAAATTAAAAGAATTTTAAATACAGAACAATACATGATAAATATTAAATAAATATATTCCAGCAGTACATGTATTTAAAATACGTATTCCGGGAACGGGAAGTGACATCTCTACCCTCCTTAGAAAAATTCCGTCCTCGGAATTTCAAATCCAAGCATGATAGAAACATCAGAGCTAAACTATTCTAAGCATAAGCAATTGAGTAAGCAATCATTCTACAATGCCAATAGCAAGTAACATATCTATGTTTAACTATCGACGACACCAAGCAATTCTACTCATAAGGTGACGAGCATGAGGAGTTAAGGCAACCAAGGTATACAGAAAGAGATATACCTTGTGAGTCAAACAGGTGCGGATACCGTGATCGGATGTCATCCTCACGTTCCCACGTTGACTCCCCTAAAGAGTGATGACCCCAAGCAACCCGGACAAGACTAATTGTTCGGTTCTTGAGTATCTTCTTTCTTCGGTCCAAAATAGACACAGGCTGCTCCTCGTAAGACAGGTTGGTACCAACAACCAGCTCAGAATGATCAAAGATATGGCTTGGGTCCGATACATACCTACGTAACTGAGATACATGGAACACGTCATGTACCTCTCGTAACGAAGGTGGAAGGGATAAACGATAAGCAACATCGCCTATCCGATCAAGGATAACAAATGGGCCCACGTACCGCGGACTCAACTTCCCACGAACACCAAATCTAATGACCCCACGGGTAGGTGAGATCCGCAAGAATACGTGGTCCCCAACAGAAAACTCTAGCGGCCTACGATGCTGGTCTGCCCAATGACGATGTCGATCCAGCGCAACTCGAAGTCGCACTCTAATTTCTTTGACCACTTCAACTGTCTGGACAATCATTTTCGGGCCTAACATCTTCCTTTTCCCGATATCATCCCATGCCAGTGGCGACCTACACTTCTTACCATATAGTGCTTCAAATGGTGTTATCTGGATACTGGCTTGATAACTGTTGTTGTATGAGAATTCGACTAAGTGCAGGTGGCTCTCCAAAGATCCTCCAAAATCTAGAGTGTAAGTTCGCAACATATCCTCGAAAGTCTAAATTGTTCTTTCTGATTGTCCGTCTGTCTGGGGATGGTAAGCCGTGCTAAATCTTAACTTGGTACCCAGGCTATAATGTAAGCTCTTCCAGAAATATGATATAAAACGGGTATCTCTATCTGACACAATACTGACAAGGACTCCATGCTGCCTGACTATCTGTTGCATATACAACTCTGCCAACTTTTCCGTAGATTGCCCTACTCTGAAAGGAAGAAAGTGTGCCACCTTCGTAAGCCGATCTACTATCACCCAAATGGCATCTTTACCACTTCGTGACATCGGTAAACCGGTCACAAAGTCTATTGTAATATGTTCCTATTTCCATTCTGGAATAGGAAGCGGTTGCAATAACCCAGCTGGCCTCTGATGCTCTGCCTTCACTTGCTGACATACCAAGCAATGCGAAATAAATCTAGCTATCTCCCTCTTCATTCCGTTCCACCAGAAGTGTTGCTTGATATCTTGGTACATCTTGGTCCCTCCAGGGTGTACAGAATACTGGAAACTGTGAGCTTCTGCCATAACCTCATGTCTGATATCTCCACTAGGCACACATAGACGTGACCCAAACCTAAGAGTACCATCTTCATGAATTCTCATCTTCTTCCTGAGTCCTGACTCACATTCTGCCCTAAGCTTCTGAATCCTTGGGTCCTGTACCTGAGCTGCCTTGATCCTGTCTACCAAGTCGGATTGAACTTATAGACTTGTTAGAACTCCTACATCACTAGAAAGTATAATTTCGATATCCATCTCCTGAAGGTCTTCTAAGATGTGCTTCTGGGTGGTCAACATAAATGTGTCGTCTCTCCTGCTAAGAGCGTCTGCTACTACATTAGCCTTGCCTGGATGATACTGAAGCTCCACGTCGTAATCCTTGATCATCTCTAACTATCTTCTCTGTCTCATGTTCAGCTCCTTCTGAGTAAAGATGTACTTCAGACTTTTGTGATCTGTGTACATGTCCACTCGGTCACCATATAAGTAATGCCTCTATAGCTTTAAAGCAAATACTACTGCTGCCAACTCCAAGTCATGAGTTGGGTAATTCTTCTCGTGGTCTCAAAGTTGCCTAGATGCATACGCTATCACCTTCCCATGTTGCATGAGGACACATCCAAGTCCTTTACCTGACGCATCACAATATACAGTGAAACCTCCGGACCCAACTGGCAATGTAAAAATAGGCACTGATATCAACTTCTGCTTCAAGTTCTCAAATGATGCCTGACATTCTGCTGACCAGACGAATGGTACATCCTTTCGTGTCAAGCGGATCATGGGTGCTGAAAGTCTTGCAAAATCTGATACAAACCTTCTGTAATATCATGTCAATCCTAAGAAACTCCGTACATCAGATACGGTCTTGGGTATTGGCTAACTCTTTACTGCTTCTACCTTCCTGGGATCCACTGCTACTCTAGCTCCTGATACGATGTGCCCCAAAAATAAAATACGGTTCGACCAAAACTCACACTTGCTGAGCTTGGCATACAACTGGTTCTCTCTCAGAACTTGTAACACTTTCCTGAGGTGGTCTTTATGCTCCTCTTCACTAGCAGAGTAGACGAGAATGTTGTCAAGAAATACAACGACAAATTGATCTAAGTATGGCATAAAGATGCGGTTCATCAAATCCATAAATATTGCTGGAGCATTGGTCAAACCAAACGGCATTACCAAGAATTCATAATGCCCATACTTCGACCTGAATGCTATCTTGGAAATATTCTCCTTCCGAACCCTCACTTGATGATACCCTGAACGAAGATCTATCTTGGAGAAAACTTTAGCTCTGCTCAATTGATCAAACAAGTCGTCGATCCTGGGTAGTGGGTACTTGTTCTTTACTGTTGCCGCATTAAGCTTCCTGTAATCGATGCATAATCTGGATGACCCATCCTTCTTTTCTATAAGTACCACTGGTGCTGCCCACGATGATACGCTAGCTTGGATAAACTTTTTCTCCTTCAATTCTTCTATGTGCTGATATACCTTGGCCTGTTCTGAATCCACCATTCTGTAAACTCGATCTGATATTGGTTTAGTTCCAGGTACCAATTCTATGCTGAACTTAATATCCCTAACCGGTGGTAGACCTGGAAGTTCTTCGGGAAATACGTCTAGAAAGTCTTCAACTACCTTCGGAACTTGAACTTCTTCCATTGCCGTTACTACTCCCTGCTCTTGTTGAGTTGTCACTGATCTGACTAAGGTGAATCTCTTCATGCCTAGAATATCAAAAGATATACTCCCTCTACGACAATCTATTGTCGTATGACTGTCTTTCAGCCAGTCCATGCCTAAGATAACGTCGAAATTTCTAACAAGAAATTCTAACAACCGGGCGGGTAAGAAATGCCCTTAAACTACAACGCTACATGCTAGAATAACTCTACTAACTCCCACGTGCCCATTACCAGTGAGTATATTTAACCTTCCTGGCAATGCCTCGAATTCCATTCCTAGCCGTATTACAAATTGTACAGATATAAATGAGTATGATACTCCCGAATCAAATAATTCTACTGCGGGATACGAGGCGACGAAAATGTTACCTGCCACAACATCTTCCGATGCCAATGCCTCTTCCAAGGACAGAGTGAATGCCTGCCCTCTACCTCCTTGTTGGTTCCCATGCTACGGCCTAGCCTGGTGCTTCTGCTGGCCCCTGCCTTGATGATGCTGGGGTGGTCTATGCTGGTGTTGCTGTATCGGCGGTCCCTGCTGTCGAAATATCTGAGCCTGTGTCATGAACGGGCGCTGTACCAACGGTCTCACTGCTACCGTTGGTCCTCGATACTGTCTTGCCCCTGGTGCTGGCAGAGCAGGAAATTGTTGCACTGGTCCTCCTGACCTTGAATTCATGGGACAGGTGGTAACCCGATGATCTGGATTTCCACATATCAAACACTGTCCGTTCAATGTCCGACACACATCTCTAGTGTGCCCTACCTTCCCATAATAAGTGCAGCCCGCTGGGGGTTGCTGGTTCTTCCTCTGCTGCTGTTGCTGCTGCCTTGGTGGTGGTACTGGCCCTCGCATTGCCACATCGTGAATGCGAATGCCAAGGGATGGTGCTGTTGTTCGGGACACTGCTCCCCCTCCTCCTTCAATCTGACTGTGGGATCTCTTCTGACCTCCAGTCCTTGCCGTGATCCTTTGAATGGTGATCTCATACCTTCCGGTTGCCGTCAATACTTCATCAAAAGTCTGGTAATTGTGCCCCTCTATTAATTGCAAGAGCTCAAGAAAAAACCCTTGCTGGAACCTCATAGCCCTCTGGCTCTCTGTTGCTACCATCTCCGGGGCAAACCTACTCAATCTGCAGAACTCCGCTGCATAAGCATCTACCGTCTTGCCGGCCTGCTTGAGGTTGATAAATTTCTGTTGTAGCTCGAACTGCGCCATATCTCTATAGTACTTGGTCTTGAATCTTGCTAAAAAATCGTCCCAAGCCACAGGACGTCTGATGCCTACCTCCTCTTATTCCCACCAATCACGTGCGAGATCCTGAAGTAACAACTTCACTAGATCCACACGTTCTTCTGCCGGCACCTTAGCTGCTGTCAAAATATCCTCAATATCCTAAAGCCATGCATCTGCTGAGATGGCATCCTCCGTGCCTTCGAAACGGCGGGGGTTGTACTTGCAAAACCTGGCTGACGCTCCTGAATCTGTCCTTGCCCCTCTTTCCAAAGCTGTCTGCAACCCTTGGTTGAGTAGTACATTCTGCTCCAGCAACTGAGCGTGTATGCGCTGCTGGGCTAACATCTGGTGTTGCTGAGTAGCCATCATCCCTCTCATGATCTCCAGAAGGGCCGATGTGTCTACTTCCACAGGGGTAGGTGGAACTGTTGGTGGTGGTGGAACCTCCGGATACTGCGATCCAGCTGCTGCTTCCACTATCACTTCTTCTTGAATAGCCTCTTGAGTTAGTACCGACCCTTGTTGCTGACCAACATGGTCAGGTTGTCCGTGTTGCCCTTGTTGTTGTTGTCCAGTCCTGGCAGATGCGGACGAAGTGCCCCTAAGAAAAGGGACAAAAGAACAATCAAACGATCGGACAGGAAAGATCAATGAAGTCAAAGGATACTGGAATGTCAAGCTAGAGTCGAGAGTAACGAATCATGAGATCAAGGGGGAACATGTGTGATTGAGACATCCTATAAATTAAAACACCCTACAAGTCTAAAATCAGACCTGCATGGGCCACCACTAAAATCTTGTCACACCCCAGAACCAGAATACTGGAGAGCGGGGGAATGACTCAGCCAGCTACGTATTACGGGTAGATGAATACCGTATAATACGATCAATGCTGTCTAAAAGACGAGGGGGTGCATACTACATGAAAGTCTCACTATAGTCACTTCACATCTATTGTCTCAATCATTCAAATAAGAAACAGAAATAGAGAACATGTAAGATAAAGCAGCAAGGCGTTCCAAACGCTCCGTCAAAATATTTTCGATATCTGGCTTTACAAAACATAGCCAGATGATGTAGCAAAGTATACACAATTGTTATCAGCTGCAGTCTGACTTAATTACAATTATGTGAAAGTAAGTACAAGACAATCCGACTAATATGTCGGTGCCAAACGGCAAAATATAAAGTAAGTAACAAAACGAGCGGAGAAGTAAGGAACCCACTCGAGTCCTCCTGCGATCATCCCTCTAGTATTGACCATCTTGGAGGTGGAAGTAAGCTGAGTCCTCGGGAACCGGCTCTAAATCTGGCCATGCAAAACCAGAGAGGTTAGACCTCTAATAGCAAGTACCGCAAGGAAGCACGATATGAGGAATTTAAACCAGTAAATAGAGAATATAATAATAGATCTCTGCTTGCTACTGGGATTCACATAACGTCATGACACTTCGAACCAACCTCCCAACCAAACAAGGACAGAAGTTGGCTCGTCATGTCTCGACACTCTGATCATCTCAGTTAGTCAACAGAGTAGGTACAGTACACAACCAAATCAATTTAAACGACTATGCAACTACTACGGCTTGCTATTGTGGGTTCCAAGTTATCTTAAAATTATGCGATAAAGGATTCCTCAGTTCTTACTATGCGCAGGCAAGGCTAGTCTACCAAGTCAATCAATTGCGCCAATCATGAATTAGACGAGTCCCAGCGGGACGCCCGTCATCAGTATACAATATACAATAAATAATATAAGCAGATACCGCTCCCTGCCCGTGTGGCAGATTTGCAGTATCTGTGGGAACCAGCCGGCCTGTCGGGCACTTAATAGTCCCAAAGAGGGCTGCCATGTAAGAACTCAAGAATCCGTTCTCTCCATGCAATCATTATTTTATTTAACTTAGTAGCCTCTATGTTGAGTGAAATCAATTTAAACGGCCATACAACTACTACGGCTTGCTATTGTGGGTTCCAAGTTATATTAGAATTATGCGATAAAGGATTCCTCAATTCTTACTATGCACAAGCAAGGCTAGTCTACCCAGTCAATCAATTGTGCCAATCATAAATTAGACGAGTCCCAGCGGGACGCCCATCATCAATATACAATATACAATAAATAATATAAGCAGATACCGCTCCCTACCCGTGTGGCAGATTTGCAGTATCTGTGGAAACCAGCCGGCCTGTCGGGCACCTAATAGTCCCAAAGAGGGCTGCCATGTAAGAACTCGGGAATCCATTCTCTCCATGCAATCATTATTTTATTTAACTTAGTAGCCTCTATGTTGAGTGAAATCTCATACCGTGGATCATGGTCATTCAGGATGAGTACTTTCGTACGGGGTACGATATGCACATCTCTACAACAATACCCGTACGATTAGGTTGTAGGTCTTACATAACGCAATGCAACAATCAAAACTAGCCACGAAATAATCATGCCTTGACCATAAAGTACACATGCTGCTTTTGTAAAATAGATAAAGAAATTAAAGCCTGCATGTATCTATATGTCAATATTCGGGACCAGCCAGTCGATTGCAATAGTTCATAGTTCATATGAACGTGTCTCATTCATTCAATTCAATAAGACGACTAGCCAGTCTCTTAGTTCCAACTAGGAACGCATAATCAATTATTTGTCAATGTCACAATCAATATCAATCATTGTTAATTCAGAACAAGAATTAGTCAAAAGGCCCGAAAAATTATAGAAGTTCATGCAGCATGCGCCAGGAAACAGCATGCGCCAGAAACAGCATGCGCCGGAAACAGTATGCGCCGGAAACAGTATGCGCCAGGAAACAGCATGCGCCAGAAACAGCATGTGCCAGAAAACAGCATGCGCCAGAAACAGCATACGCCAGAAAACAGCATGCGCCAGAAACAGTATGCGCCGGAAACAGCATGCGCCAGAAACAGTATGTGCCGGAAACAGCATGCGCCAGAAACAGCATGCGCCGGAAACAGCATGCGCCAGAAACAGCATGCGCCAGAAACAGCATGTGCCAGAAAACAGCATGCGCCAGAAACAGCATGTACTGCTCATCTTCTCCAATCAGCCTCTAATGGCCATGAAAACCCATGAACCAAAAAGACCATAAATCACTCAAAATAAGTCAAAATCAGGACTTCCAATAGTCAAAATTGGGTAGAATCAAATTTCCGACAACATGGAACCATCAAAACTTGAAAAATAACTAAGTTACTAGATCAAAACCTAAAAATTTTGAAAATATATTAAACTTAGATCTACATGAAATGAGCCATGGGAATCGAAAATGCTAAGTGCTAAAGTATTTAAAAATCTTGAGAGGAAGACAATGGAACAAAAAAAATGAAAATCCATCAAGAAGTAAGTTGGCACTTACCTAGTCCTCCTAGGTTGGTGGGGGAGTTATGAGGAAGAAGAAGAGAAATGAGAAGAAGTAATGAAGAGAGAGAAAGGGGATGAGGCTTTTAAATGAAGGAGTGGTGGTAGGTGGGGAGTTGGGTTCATGTTGAACCATCAAGGCCAAAATTAAACCAACTCGGGCCGAATCTAATAAGCAAAGCAGAAGGTAAAATGCAGAAAGTAAAATACAGAAAAATAATTAACGTAAAATTAAAAGAATTTTAAATACAAAATAATACATGATAAATATTAAATAAATACATTCCAGCAGTACATGTATTTAAAATACGTATTCCGGGAACGGAAAGTGACAGACGTGCTGGCACTACAGATGATGATGATGACATGAGGATGATATATGATTTGTCATACTTTTGAGACTGATGTTATTATCTTTGTTTACTTGGAAATGCTTCGACACTCCAAGCTAGTGTCAGTACTCTTATTTGGTTATAATTTGTGACTTTTTTTGTCTGATGGACATGTTATATGCTTTCTTCAGCATTTTATTCAGTTTAGCATTTCTCATATCATTATCTTTTATTTATGCTTCCATTTATACTGCCTGTGAAATATTCTATGCTTATCACATTTCTTTCCTGTCTGTGACATTTATACCATGCATGTGATAAATGTTTTTATATATCCATATTTTTGTATTTTTTTACTGATTGTTACTTATGAATATATTGCGGGGGAGCTTTCTTCTTTGCAATTATTTTGCTAAGTGACAACGGAGGAGAAATAAGATCTAACATCTTCATGAATACAGGTTATGAACAATCTACAGGAATAATTTTTTTGGTAGATTATATCGGTACAATTTTTGATTTTATAAAGACCAAAGATGTTATATCGGTCAAGGTTTGTCAATTATCAAAATGGGAGAGATTGTTGGCCTATTGGTCATGGTCAAACCTGATTTTAATAATTGATCAAACTCTGTCTCGATATACTGAACAACTCAGATGTTTACTCAAGACGTTTTGGACACTGATCAAGATTGGATATCTACTCAGTTCAAGACCGAAGCTATGTTTGCCACTCGAGACTGTATTTCTTTATGCAATGTAATTTTTTACTTTTATTAAGTCTAGGAATACATTGTACATTGAGTCGTACTGACAAATAGGTTATCCAAAATCGTTTTCAAAATTGACCTATGTTTTGAAAAATATCTCTTATTTACAATAGCTTCTGAAGGATTTCAAAAAGCTCAAAAATATTTTTCTTAAAATAAACCTGACCAACCCTGACAGAACTCGGCCAGAGTTCGGCCAAGGTGAACATTATATGAACGTTGATTTTTGAACTCGGTCTCCCTTCAGTTACGGTTTGTTACATAGAATTCTGTCTGAATTCTGCCTGAATTCTGCCAGAGTTCTGTCTTTGGAAAAACTATAAATAGAGAGAAATTTTAATCACTTCAAATCATTCATTCACTTTCATCTCTTCTCTTCTAAAGCTTACGTTTCTTCCAAAGTGTTTTCTAAAAAGCTTTCATTTTTAAATCCCAAGCCAGTTACAATTCTCTAGTCAATTTGTCAGTACGGTGCGGTCTATAAGATTTCAGAGAAATTGTAATCAAAGGCTTGATTGAAGAAAGACTCTTCAAAACTGAAGTTGGTCGAGTTCTTCGTATCAAAGCTCGCGTCTGTAGAAGTTGCAAGGACTTCGTATGAAAACTTGCAGGATTTTTCAATAGTGGATTCAACTAGAAGCTAGAGTTCTTCCGACTGGACTAGTCCTCACAAGAGAGAAACCAGTATAAATCTCTGTGTTTGCGTTTGCCTTCTGATCTCTTATCTTTACATTTATTACTTTATGATTATTATTATTTCTGTGATCTAACTGCTAATAAGTTTTTAATTAGCAATATTCTACTGCCTACTCTATTCACCCCCCTTGGAGTATTCTGCTTTACGACTTCGTTCCTACATGCTCTTTGTTCTGAGTAACAATTAGAAACAGAGACTTCAGTAAAAATATGTTTGCTCTCCATTCTGAGTAACGATCAGAAATAGAGGCTTCAATGCAAACAAGTTTGCTCTTTTTCTGAGTAACGATCAGAAACACAGACTTCAGTGCAAACAAGTTTGCTCTCTGTTCTGAGTATTAAAGACTTCGGAGACTTCAATGCAAACAAGTTTGCTCTCTAGAAGAACTTGTAGCCAACCAAGAAGAAGAAGAAGCATCGTTGCTCAAAGCAAGATTCGTCTTTATTCGATCCGCTTCCAAGAACCAACAAATTTTTGAAGAACCTTTGGAACGCTAGCTAGCCAACTTTCTGTGACTCGAACGGGCTCCCTAGACTCAACGAGAATCCTTTACTTTCTTATTTTTGTGCCATTTTCAAAGGAGGTCAGGGGACTATATATATAGAGTGGAATAAGAATTTTCTTCTCCTCCTATCCTATGTGGGACTAAAATACCAATACTCAAAAATATATTTTAATATTTTAGATCATCCGCAATCAGCGTAGTCGTGTGCCAGTCCATGCCTACCCCCTCATACGCGCCCGTACATGCACGAAGCATCCTTAAGCATGTGTCCGAGTCCGAACGACATTAAGCAACATGCTTTTTTTATGCTTCTACAACCTACACTTGACACCATACGGTATCTTATAGGATACTCACTCTATACATTCTAGACACTTTCATATAAACCCCAAACTTACCTTGACAATTATCCAATTCCTAAAATATCTTATATACTTCTAGGATATTCACTTTATACACTCTAGGTACTACGATACTCCTTAGTATCTTGGTATCAAAATATAAATATAGATACATATATACTTAAATGGATATGTATGTTTCGTATCTTAGATATCAAAATATATATATGATACAACTTTTCTTAGATAGCCTAAATTTAGGACCGTCATACACATATAACCTTCCTTAGATTATCACAAAACTAGTTCCAACATGTGTGTTGGTTACAATTATTCATTTTCGATATACTATAACATGTTTTATTTTTCATATATACATTGGTAGGAGATGCGACACAAGCCTATATCCACACCCTAAACTAGGAAATACACCTATAATCATTCACGATACCATATTAACATGTATCCGCACGAACTCATTTATGTATCTATGTTTATGTAATATCAATTTGATATTAATTAAACTTATTCAAAAATTATAGAATGTAATCCATACGTATATATACATACTCATTGACAAAAAAAATTAGTGTGAAAGAAAATAATCTATGCACTATTTCATATATTTATGTATCAAGATTATAGTATCTAAAAACAAAACATCGTAGAAAACAAAAATTTACATAAACCATACTCTATTTCACATATTACACAACATGTCCGTGTCAGTGTATGTGTGTTTGTGTCTGTATCTGTGTTCGGGTCAGTGTGTGTATGTCAGTGTCCGTGTCTGTGTCGTATCAGCATAAGGGAGATATGTCTAACCCCACTTTCTAGGGATTATTAAATTTTGGTATTTCTTGATTTTTTTTAGAATTTTGGAAATAATTATTCGATTTATTTTGTGGATTAGTACCTTTGATTAATAAATACCTCTTTATATTGTATAAAAGGAAATATTGGTTATAAATTTTTAGAAGGATTTGTGGGAGGGAAGAATTCAAACAAATTAGTTAGAGTGGTCCCAACCCTTTAACAAACTATCTAACAGATTTTTAGTTGCTTTCGTAAATACTGAAAAGGTAGAGGGCCTTTTTGCAAAAACTAATTACGGAGGGCCTGTTTTGCAATTAGCCTGGGCGGGGGGACTTAATTGAAAAATTCCATTTCTTTTTATTTTAACAGAGTAAGGAGAGAGATTCATTCTCCTCTGTTTCTTTTTCTTTTCCTGAGAGTTCCGCACTCTTTTCCTCAGCCTCTCCGACCTAACCCTAACCCTAAAATTTTCGACGACGATCATCGACGACGGCGATAGCGGCTGACCCTCCACAACGGATAGCGATGGCGACGGTGAATCTCAGCGGCATTCGTTCTCTGGCGTAGCGAGGCCAGCTACCCTCCCTCCTAACGACGACCATGGCGGAGCTCTTTTCTAGCAGCGACGACCGTGCCTTCCTTGGTGATGGCGCGACGAGTCCCTCAGGCAGCGCACTAGGCAGCTCACCCCGCTGACGGTGGACTCTCCTCCACGGATGGCGACTCCAGATCTGTATTTCTATTCTCCAGCACCGAGCATGGACAGCCGGATCCGTCCTCCAGTGGTGAGCACTCTCCCTCTTCTCCTTCTTTTTCTCCACCTCTCGACGTCTAGTTTGCGGTGGCGATTGAGGCTTCGTCTTCTTCTCCAGCAATGACATCACGGCAGATTTCTCCGGCGCTTGGGCATCTACGACGAACAAGATTCTCCTCCGATCGACGAGCGATAGAATCCCTCCAGCAATCTCCGTCGACTGAACGAAGACAGTGCTAACACGGAAGAACTCAATCGATACTTGTTCCAGTAAATTCTCGGCCGTGTTCTTCATCGTGAGTTCGTCTGGTGAGTTTCGATCCTGAGGTTTAGTTCAGATCTAAAATTTGATATTCTTAAGTGACGTTGAGATCGATTTAATAACAGATCAGGAACACGTAAAGTCATCGGAGTAGAGGTCAGCGGATGGATTGAAATCATGTGAATCTCTGGGACACCTGGACACGAAGAGAACGTGTTCGAATCTTCGATCGAGTCTCCCAGTTGTTGGAAGCAACCTTCAGGTATTCATGTGGTCTCTTTTGGACTCTGAATTCTATTTCTCTTCTTTTGAGTATGTGTGGTATGGTCAGGAACGATTTTGTAGAGTTGTAACTTGTGTCGGATATAGCTGTGTTCGTGTCCAGGAGTGGGTGGTGTCCGGTTGCAGTATTTAAACCATGTGTAGTGTTCGTCTGGGTATACCGGTTGACTCGTGTCCGGCCAGACTTCGTGTCCTGCTGCCTTCATCTTTCGATTGGTGTTGTGCTCTCAAGAAGGGTCGTGTGCAGGAAATTCATCTGGGTTTGGAGTTAGAAAGGGCAGGGTTCATGATCGATTCTAGTATCAGTCGACTCTATATTTTTCTATTAATATTTCAATGGGGGTGTATATTCTTTCATTAATTGTATATTCTTTCAAATGTCTTTGTATAAATTTTGGTTTTGTGGTTTGAAATGTGTACATTCCTGGATTTAATGTGTTCTATTCTTCTTCGATTATGAGCCTTCTTATAATATGAAGTTCTCCTTAAAAAAAGTAGTCATTGTGATCGGGTTATGTATATTCCTGTGCATTCTGGTTGTATATTTTGATATTCCAGATTGGTACCAGGCTGGGCCAGAGCCTGATATATTTACATCCAGAATAATTGGTATATACATATGTCTTTAGTATGTGTGGGTTGATATTTCTGCAGTCAGCTATAATATTGACAGGTTTGGTG
This sequence comes from Iris pallida, assembly GCA_029216955.1. Classification (NCBI taxonomy): domain Eukaryota; kingdom Viridiplantae; phylum Streptophyta; class Magnoliopsida; order Asparagales; family Iridaceae; genus Iris; species Iris pallida. Next base: position 1,737,266 of record JANAVB010006400.1, read on the forward strand.
TGTAATCATTCATGGGATTAAGGAGTAATTGTGTGGGATTCTTGCTGTTGGTTTCTTGAACCTGGGGAAACAAGTAGACTAGTAGATTCTATTATGCATCTGGTCTGGAATTCTATACATGCAAGTTGGTGCATTATATTGCTAAGTATCATAAGAAACTGTAGTTGGCAATTGATTGTGGCGCCAAGGCTTGATTATTTTGGGTTGGTCCTGGGATGAGTAGGCTAACTTCAATATTATGAATACTTTGAGTCTTCAATCTATAGCCTAAAGTCCTGTCAAATTTACCTCCACTCAATACTTTCATTGCTGGTTAGATGTTAAAATAATTTCTATATAAAAACTATTATGGGGAGTCATCCTATACTAGTCTATCTAAAAATATTTGTATTTCAGCTAAACTAAACTTGAATATAATTATCTAGATAAATTAGCAATATATTACTATCTGATTAAATAAGATCATGGCTAAACTAGTACTAAATCAATAAGTAACTAGTTGGTGAAATTAGCTAGAACTAATAGTTCATCAGTTAGATAATGATTAGATTATAACCAACTTGTACACATTATCAAATTCAGGTGGACATAAAGACTACTATCTCCCTATTCCCGATCTTCCCAGAGCAAAGGCAAGTACATTCTTTGGTCTTGTACATTTTATTATATCCTGTGCTTTCTTGATTGACACGCTGCAACACGACATGTATTTTTGGTGCTCATGTTTCTTGTTCTTATTACTTGTACTTGGGGTGGGGAAATATACTATTTATGTGACCAAACCCAAGAAACAACTCAGGTGTGTTTAGCTTAGACCCCGCATCGTACACGCGGGTCCTAAGCCGTACCATTCATGTGCTTTCATGTGCTTACCCCTAGCCGGTCACATACTTAGTTATATTTCAAATATTGTACACACATTCAGGAGAGTTCCTGTGATTCCTGAGATATCATGTTCTTATATTTTATGTTCTTTCATGTTCTTACATACCATGTTCTTTCATATGCTTATACACCATGTTCTTTCCTGTACTTTACATACCATGTTCCCTTGTACTTTCATATCATGATGTCTTGTTCATTACCTAGAACTGTACTTTGCTCCGCTCCTGAATAGGATATGTTGCAGGTATGCTTGCAGAACATTGTTCTACTCTATGGGCCAGAGCCCAGGATTTAGCTGAGCAGGATGAGACTTAGCTTGAGGCTTCAGGTTTAGATTACTTAGCTTTACTTTGAGATATTGACTTTAGAGTTCATAGCACTTTTCATTCCTGTTGATTCTGGTACATTATGATATCTGGATTTGTGGATTATGGTGATCTTTCTGGGATACGTTATAGATGCTGTGATTTTTACTTATCTTGATTATCTGGTTAGATTTCCCTAGCTTTTGGTACAGCTTACTTCATTGTGTCTAACAATGAAGGCTGGGCGTGTCCGACTCGTGTCCGATTATTCGGGAGCGGGTCGTGACATGTTTTTAGTGGTGGCCCATGCAGGTCTATCCTAATAGTACCTAGGTATTAGAGTACTATTGGGGGACTTGATTAAACTAGGGAAACTTGATCACAGCATAGGAAAATTGAAAAATAAGGGTATATCAGGTATATCGGGTATATTGATATTCTATAAAATAAAAAAATTATAGTTTTAGGTTTAGGTTACTTTAACAGTTTTCTATTTTTCAGACGATTCAGACACGCAAATATCAGAACAGTCGATCCACCTGCTCCCACTATCTTCTATCATTCTACTATCCCCATAGGTAGTACGCAGATGACGAAGACGTTTCAATAGTTTCTTGACACCAACAGGCTGTCCTTTTCCAATCCAGACTTGCAAATGCATTTTTCGAGTAGAGAGGACTTCTGAATTCCAGACTCTCAGACCTTGGACTTCCCCGACATCGAGCGCATATCTTGCGCTGAGGAGCAGATCGAGAACCTGGAAGCTGCCACTAAAGATCATACAAATCCTTAAGGAATCGACTTCTCTGAAAATTAGAGCCACCAGCCAGGAGATCCAGAATGTAACACAGACAATAGGACGCAATGGAAAACTAAAGCTCATGAGGGACATGTAGACTTATGACGAAGATAGCAACTACTCTGAAACCGCAGAGTGCTGCCACACTCGGACATTGTTTCTTCAGCCGCATCATCAGATTCAGATAATTGTGCTTCTGCTGCCATCCAGGACATCGTTTCGAGGAGTGTCGCAAAAGACGGAGGCTATACTTGTAATACGGATCGCCTGCCTATCAAGTCAAGGATTGCCAGAGACCATTGATCACACTGCCCAAGGACGAACACGAAGAGCACCAGGACTACAGCAAAGGGACCAGCCTCTCTAGATTCAGCAACAACATGGAGCATTACCGCAGGGATCAGCCTACGCCAGGACAATTGAAGGAGGTTAGAGAGATTTTCGTTCCGGAGGAATACTGAAGATAGACTGAAGACATAAGATTTCTTTTGCATGGTCGGGAGAACCATGTATCTTGATTAGCAATCTAGTTTTGCTTAAATTTTCTTTTAGCATCTAGACCATTTCTCAGAACTTCTTGTTTTCTATTTTGGAATCTTGGTTGGTATTCGAAACTTAATTCAAGATATTGTTTCCTATTCGTTGATTGATACTCCTCCATCCATTCTTCGTAACCTTGCTCTTTTCGAGATTCTACTCAGGAATTTTGTTTCCTATTCAGGACTAGTTATAATTTGTAAATTTTGTTTTCTTTCCGAAGTTCAGTTTTCTATTTGGGGCTTGTTGGAATTTGATTTTTATTCGATACTTGTTTCTATTCACCATTCAAGACATCGTTTGAAAACTTCGGTTTCGACCTGTTCCCTATGTGAGATTTTGTTTCCTACGTGGCTTGTTTTCTATTTGAAAATTGTTTCGTTCACAACTTTGCTTCGATCGTGTTCCCTATTTGAGGTATCGCTTGTTTCATGGATAATTGTTTTCTATTCACACATTGATTCTCTTTTCCTATTCATAACTTGATTCCATTCGAGATTTTAATATCATGTTTCCTATTTCGAGACATTATTATGTTCATGATTTTGTCTTATATATCCAAGATTTTTCGGACTTTGAAACTCCAGTTCCTACTCGCGACTCAATGAGCCTTGTTCCCTATTTGATGTCTTGTTTCCTCGTCAAGATTTTTTATTCGAGAAATTTGTTCCTTATTCACGATTTTGTTAATACTTGATTTTCTAATTTTCACTGTATACCTTATTGGAGAATTCGTTTTCAATTCAAGTTTTTGCTCGAGATTTCATTGTTATTCAAAATTTTATTGAAACTTGTTTTCAATACGGGGTTTATTTCTTATTTTGAAACTTGTCTCCTATCAGATACCTTGCTTCAGTTCATCCTTCGGGACTCTGTTATCCCTTCGGGACTCTGTTATCCCTTCGGGATAATGTCCCATATATGAAATCTTGTTACCATTCCAGGTTTCATTTGAGATTTCGGTTACCAATTGAAACTTTGTTCTATTGAGGTTTAAAATCTCCTTGTTGCCTTAGTACTCTCTACCCCTTGATTGAATTCCGTGTTGCTCCTTGGTACCTAATAACTCTTGCATTCTAACAGACAGATAACTTCGCCTTTTTATCGTGACTTAGACTATTGGAATCTATTTTGAATTCTTTAAAACTGTTTTGTAATTCCTATGGATGAGGTTGAACGACTATTCAATGATCTACTGGGGCGTGGCAGTTGCGCGCTGCAGTCATTATCTGGACTACGGACACTGAGAGTTCACTGCAGCCAGCAGCGCACTGGCGAGGCAGGAACTCTAAGTTGAAGTGATTTCAGACATTCATAGGTTTTCGGGTATTATTGAAACCTTGTCCAAAGTCTTCATATTTTGACCTCTTGAGTTGCTTCGCTAATAATTGTTTGAAATGGATAAAGTTGATAGAAAGTTCGGTAACATATCATTATTTGAATCACGGAGCCAACAAGTTCACTGCAGCCAGGATACACTAGCGGGGCATGGATTTTAAGTGATGTGACTTCAGATATATATATATTTTTTCGGATACCATAGAGACTATATCCCCTTTTTCATATGATTATGGATATTTTTGAGAATCGCAAAACCTTGCATGTTCACTTTATAGTTTTCACACATTTTCTAAGCCCACCCTTACAGATTTCCATCTTCATTTATCATTGGATCATTCAATTCTCAAATATACGTTGCTAGATTTTGATTCTGTTTCACTAGATGATTATTAGTACCTATATTGATCGTGCTTTGCCTGAACTTCAATTTTGATCCTACCTATCTAACATTGTTTCCCTATCATGCTAAATTTTCAATTGTGATCATACTTAGGAGATCGTACTTTCATGAGTTTATTTCTCTGAAGTTGTAATTAAAATCCTTGACATTTTGTGCCTATTTAGACTCTTCATCATTGTTAGATCATGTTAATTCAGCTACCTGAATGAAATTACCATACTTTGTTTTAATTAAATTTGCTTTTGATTGCTTAACCATGTCTACCGTACCTTTGAATTTCAAGGACGAAATTTTTCCAAGGGGGGTAGATTTGTAACCCCACTTTCCAGGGATTATTAAATTTTGGTATTTCTTGATTTTTTTAGAATTTTGAAAATAATTATTCGATTTATTTTGTGGATTAGTACCTTTGATTAATAAATACCTCTTTATATTGTATAAAAGGAAATATTGGTTATAAATTTTTAAAAGGATTTGTGGAAGGGAAGAATTCAAACAAATTAGTTAGAGTGGTCCCAACCCTTTAACAAACTATCTAACAAATTTTTAGTTGCTTTCGTAAATACTGAAAAGGCAGAGGGCCTTTTTGCAAAAACTAATTGCGGAGGGCCTGTTTTGCAATTAGCCTGGGCGGGGGGGACTTAATTAAAAAATTATATTTCTTTTTATTTCAACAGAGTGAGGAGAGAGATTCATTCTCCTCTGTTTCTTTTTCTTTTCCTGAGAGTTCCGCTCTCTTTTCCACAGCCTCTCCGACCTAACCCTAACCCTAAAATTTTCGACGACGATCATCGACGACGGCGATGGCGGTCGACCCTCCACGACGGATAGCGATGGCGACGGCGAATCTCAGCAGCGTTCGTTCTCTGGCGTAGCGAGGCCAGCGACCCTCCCTCCTAGCGACGACCATGGCGGAGCTCTTTTCCAGCAGCGACGACCGTGCCTTCCTTGGTGATGGCGCGACGAGTCCCTCAGGCGGCGCACTAGGCGGCTCACCCCGCTGACGGTGGACTCTCCTCCACGGATGGCGACTCCAGATCTGTATTTCCGTTCTCCAGCACCGAACGCGGACAGCCGGATCCGTCCTCCAGTGGTGAGCACTCTCCCTCCTCTTCTCCTTCTTTCTCTCCACCTCTCGACGTCTAGTTTACGGTGGCGATTGAGGCTTCATCTTCTTCTCCAGCAATGACATCACGGCAGATTTCTTCGGCGCTTGGGCATCTACGACGAACAAGATTCTCCTCCGATCGACGAGCGATGGAATCCCTCCGGCAATCTCCGTCGACTGAACGAAGACAGCGCTAACACGGAAAAACTCAATCGATACTTGTTCCAGTAAATTCTCGGTCGTGTTCTTCATCGTGAGTTCGTCTGGTGAGTTTCGATCCTGAGGTTTAGTTCAGATCTAAAATTTGATATTCTTAAGTGACGTTGAGATCGATTGAATAACAGATCAGGAACACGTAAATTCATCGGAGTAGAGGTCAGCGGATGGATTGAAATCATGTGAATCTCTGGGACACCTGGACACGAAGAGAACATGTCCGAATCTTCGATCGCGTCTCCCAGTTGTTGGAAGCAACCTTCAGGTATTCATGTGGTCTCTTTTGGACTCTGAATTCTATTTCTCTTCCTTTGAGTATGTGTGGTGTGGTCAGGAACGATTTTGTGGAGTTGTAGCTTGTGTCGGATATAGCTGTGTTCGTGTCCAGGAGTGGGTGGTGTCCGGTTGCAGTATTTAAACCCTGTGTAGTGTTCGTCTGGGTATACCGGTTGACTCGTGTCCGGCCAGACTTCGTGTCCTGCTGCCTTCATCTTTCGATTGGCGTTGTGCTCTCAAGAAGGGTCGTGTGCAGGAAATTCATCTGGGTTTGGAGTTAGAAAGGGCAGGGTTCATGATCGATTCTAGTATCAGTCGACTCTATATTTTTTCTATTAATACTTCAATGGGGGTGTATATTCTTTCATTAATTGTATTTCTTTCAAATGTCTTTGTATAAATTTTGGTTTTGTGGTTTAAAATGTGTACATTCCTGGATTTAATGTGTTCTATTCTTCTTCGATTATGAGCCTTCTTATAATATGAAGTTCTCCTTAAAAAAGTAGTCATTGTGATCGGGTTATGTATATTCCTGTGCATTCTGGTTGTATATTTTGATATTCCAGATTGGTACCAGGCTGGGCCAGAGCCTGATATATTTACATCCAGAATAATTGGTATATACATATGTCTTTAGTATGTGTGGGTTGATATTTCTGCAGTCAGCTATAATATTGACAGGTTTGGTGTGTAATCATTCATGGGATTAAGGAGTAATTGTGTGGGATTCTTGTTGTTGGTTTCTTGAACCTGGGGAAACAAGTAGACTAGTAGATTCTATTATGCATCTGGTTTGGAATTCTATACATGCAAGTTGGTGCATTATATTGCTAAGTATCATAAGAAACTGTAGTTGGCAATTGATTGTGGCGCCAAGGCTTGATTATTTTGGGTTGGTCCTGGGATGAGTAGGCTAACTTCAATATTATGAATACTTTGAGTCTTCAATCTATAGCCTAAAGTCCTGTCAAATCTAGCTCCACTCAATACTTTCATTGCTGCTTAGATGTTAAAATAATTTCTATATAAAAACTATTATGGGGAGTCATCCTATACTAGTCTATCTAAAAATATTTATATTTCAGCTAAACTAAACTTGAATATAATTATCTAGATAAATTAGCAATATATTACTATCTGATTAGATAAGATCATGGCTAAACTAGTACTAAATCAATAAGTAACTAGTTGGTGAAATTAGCTAGAACTAATAGTTCATCAGTTAGATAATGATTAGATTATAACCAACTTGTACACATTATCAAATTCAGGTGGACATAGAGACTACTATCTCCCTATTCCCGATCTTTCCATAGCAAAGGCAAGTACATTCTATGGTCTTGTGTATTTCATTATATCCTGTGCTTTCTTGATTGACACGCTGCAACACGACATGTATTTCTGGTGCTCATGTTCCTTGTTCTTATTACTTGTACTTGGGGTGGGGAAATATACTATTTATGTGACCAAACCCAAGAAACAACTCAGGTGTGTTTAGCTTAGACCCCGCATCGTGCACGCGGGTCCTAAGCCGTACCATTCATGTGCTTTCATGTGCTTACCCCTGGCCGGTCACATACTTAGTTATATTTCAAATATTGTACACACATTCAGGAGATATATCATGTACTTAGTTCCTGTGATTCCTGAGATATCATGTTCTTACATTTCATGTTCTTTCATGTTCTTACATACCATGTTCTTTCATGTGCTTATACACCATGTTCTTTTCTGTACTTTACATACCATGTTCCCTTGTACTTTCATATCATGATGTCTTGTTCATTACCTAGAACTGTACTTTGCTCCGCTCCTGAATAGGATATGTTGCAGGTATGCTTGCAGGACATTGTTCTACTCTATGGACCAGAGTCCAGGATTTAGCTGAGCAGGATGAGGCTTAGCTTGAGGCTTCAGGTTTAGATTACTTAGCTTTACTTTGAGATATTGACTTTAGAGTTCATAGCACTTTTCATTCCTGTTGATTCTGGTACATTATGATATCTGGATTTGTGGATTATGGTGATCTTTCTGGGATACGTTATAGATGCTGTGATTTTTACTTGTCTTGATTATCTGGTTAGATTTTTCTAGCTTTTGGTACAGCTTACTTCATTGTGTCTAACAATGAAGGCTGGGCGTGTCCGACTCGTGTCCGATTATTCGGGAGCGGGTCGTGACAATATGGTTAGGGTTACCTGAGGGGGGCCAGGGGGGTCGTCGGGACCGAGGGGCACCGGGGTAAGGGCCGAGGGGGTCGTCAGAGTCGAGAGGGGCCGAGAAGCGCCGGGGCAGGGGGGCGAGGGGGGTCGTAGGAGTCGAGAGAGGCACCGGAGGCAGGGGGGTCCGAGGAGAGGGGGCGGAAAATAAAATTTTGGAGAGAAAAGAAAATGGAACCAACCAGTGGAACCCTATATGAAGTAATTTAGCGACGTCAAAACTAGACGTCGCTAAACGTCGCTGTTTTTAATATACTGCGACATGTAAGTCTCGGAGTCGCTAAACGTTGTTGTTTTAAAATATAGTGACGTTCACCGATGACTCCGCGACGTCAGCTTTCATAATAATAAAGGTAGTTGCTAAATGTTGTTGAAAGTCGCTGACAGTGACGTATTGCGACGTCTTTTAAAGACATCGTTAATTTCCAAAATATTAGCGACGTTTATTCCGGAGTCGCTCAATTCGCCGTGGATTTGACTTATTTTAGTCGTGACTTTTTGACATAGTATTTGCAGTTTTTCTGAAGGACTTACGACTTTTTTAACATAATATGTATGTAATCAATGCCTTATGAATCTCTACTTGTGTCGTTACCTATAGGTTGTTAGCGACTTGCAGTCGCGTTAAGTGTGCACTTATCCGTTACTTCTCCAACTTGCCCATCACGTGAATTTTGTCTCAAATTATTCACCCCCGAGCGAAAGCAATAATATTCTTCTCCAACATTTAATGTGTTTTGTGTTGTCGTATACCTTTTTCTGCATATAGTTTGACTTTTCTATGAGGTAGAACTTTACATGCAAGTTGACACTAATTTTTTTGTAACACAGCTTGCAAGTAATTAAACCAGTAAGAACTCTAGTACGACTTTTATGTGCATACAGTTAGTCTCTTTTGACACACCCTTAATCCGTTACCCGTAATGCACTACTCGTGCAAAATGTGGCTATGATTATTCCTCCAAAATTAGAAATTGATCTCTTTGGCCCAACTTGTAATGTGGTGTTACTATAGTAGTTTTTCCATACCACCTAAATTATTTTTACGTAATATCATTTACAACAACAAATGTTGAAGAAACTATCACATCTATGTTTGATACATGCATATATAGGCTTTCAATAATGTCCCAATATTTAAAAATAGGAGGGTACCACGCTAGTGAATTTTAGTAAGTGTAATTGCAGAAAGTTTATTCTCTTTGATGTGAAATTGCATAAAAAGAAACAAATTTTACTTTATTAATTATAGGGATCTTGTTACGTGTTGTGTGTGCAATTATTAGTGAAAAAATAACATAGAAACTGGAAAAGAGGGTAGATTAGTATCAATATTTGGGATTGTAGGTGTTTAGACAACAAAGTGTTACAAAAAAATTTATTGATACCTTTGATATTTGAATTTTATATGTAGATATATAAAAATAAATAAATAATCAAACTTTATTTAACTATTAATTATTAACTAATTAACTTTTTTTGATATTACGGATACTTATATGCCCCCACCTACACTCCTGGGGGCAGAGAATCTCGGATGGGGATACCCCAAGATACAACTGAATATGGTCTACAGAAAGAGTGAAAGAAAAGAACTTTTAAAAAAAAATTCTTTGTCCGAGCTCTCTAGCCTAGTGGTATTAGAGCGGACATCCGGAGGGGCCGGCAAGGTTCGAGCCCCCCAATTGCGTGTGTGAGTGGGATTTCAAAAAAAAAAAAAATTCTTTTATTTATTAATTAATTATTTTAATTTTCAGCAAGTCTGGTCACCGCAATAGTTGCGGGGGGAAGCGGTAAGTCGACACTGTTGTTGTGGTGGTGGCCGAATCTTAAAAATAAAAACGAACCGTTTGATTTGTTACTGATTTGCACCATAGTCCATGGTATCAAATAACATTTCACAATGTTATAAAATTATATTATACTTGGAATCTTAAGATATTCACTAACAAATTCAAACAATTGTGTGGGAGATTCATTATATAAAGAATATTACTTAAGATCATATGTCTAAACAATCTCATATTATTGGGATTATATATGCTCTCTCCTTGTGTGTTCTATTCTTATTCATATTTTATTTGGGGCATATATGCTCTCATCTTATATGTCCTATTCATATATGTGGTATATGTGTTAATCATACGTGAACTTGTTAAAATCTTAAAAATAATATGTTTTACATTTTATAATATAATTTTTGCAAGATATTTTAGTAGGTTCCATATATAGTCTTTTTATGTTGATCAAAATTATTTTTTTATATTATTATCTCAATTTTTTATCTCGGAATTTATGTGGCATACATCAGTGGTAGAATAGAGAAAACAATTCAATATATGTATGTGTTGAGAATATAACATTTTTGGGAGACATAACATAAAATTAATTTACAATATTAGTTGTTTCGTAACTGTTCTCTCATTTTGCCCATTTCAATAATCGTCTATTAGAACATCTCCAATAGATGTATCCCTCCCCACCTCCCAAATTTATAATAAAAAATAAATATAGAACTGGAAAATGCTGTGAAACCCAATTTCGGGGTTGGGCTTTATGAAAAACCCACCCGCATGGTGGGTTTTATGAAATGCCCATAATTATATATTTCCATGTTAAATATTATAAGATTCCATTTAGATGCTCTATTGTCATTTGTATAGTTCCAAAAATACCCCTTCGCGCAAATTTGGTCATATATTTATGATTCTGATTTCTCAAACTCAGATTTGGATTGCGATTTTATTCTTCTTCTTCTTCACGAAAGATCTGAATTCTATTGTTCTCATCTTCAGCAGAGATCGCAAATATCGTTTGTTGTTCACTGTGATTTTCTTCAGTCGAACTTCGCTCATCATCATCGTCATCATCATCATCTTCTTCTTCTTCTTCGTGGAGTGATTTGAAGTTTTTCGGCGATTAGGTCAATTGTGGAGAGAAGATCATCTTCTTTTCTTTTTATAGATCTTAAAACAAGGTGAGAGTTTAGATATGTAGAAATTCATACATCATCTTCGTCCAGTCGCAAATTTTTTGTTGAATTTGAATTTGTTATATATGAAGATTATTAACTGAGCAACGATTATAGAGAATGACCATTATCCGTTAGAATTGACCGAAGAATGAACATTTTCCATTCAGAATGATCATTCTCCGTCTGTTTTAGACGGAGAATAATCATTCTCCGTCTGTTTTATACGAAGAATGTCAGAAATATGTGTTGTCCTATTTTGTGATCTTCTGTTTTTATGTTATCAGGGGGGAATGGATTCAAGATGTTTAGTTAATCTTTGTTTCAAGAGAGACATAGTTTCCTGCCGTGTCACACATGAAAGTACCGTAGAATTTTTAAAGCATCAAGTGTGTGATCGATGGACTTCTTTGGATCCACTTTCCTTTCATTTCAAGTTTTTGCATTCTGATGGGACTGAACTGTATGTTGACAGTGATTTTTGGCTTCGGTCCTTGGTTGGGGGTTTCAATGGTACGCATGACGTGAGCTTTGATCTATTTGTGGAGCAAGTATACCCTCCATGTTCTTCATCGACATCTTTTCCTTGTCAAAGCATTCCTATGGAACCTTTGTCTTCCTCTTCTAGTTCCTTGAGTAGTAGATGTTCTCCTACTGTAAAGGATAAACGAGTAGTAGAATTTTATGAGGGCTCAATTGAGACAGTAAAGAAGATGAAATCGGATATGTGGCCTGGATCAATTACAGGCGTTGGTCAGATTTTCCTAAATGGTGTTGAAGAAGTTAGGCACGCTGTTAGGAAGGTATGTTTTGAATCTCGTCATCCATTCCATATTCTAAAATCTGAGCCGGGGAGGTACACCGTTTGCTGCAAGAATTACAAGACCCATGCTTGTTTGTGGAGCTTCCATGCTATATCCATTTCGAAAGATAATCAAATTTTTGAGGTGAAGAGGTATGTGGGAGAACACAATTGTGGAGCTGGCTATATGGATAAAGGTAATATAGTTGTTCCAGCAAAGTTTGTAAAAAGTTTGGTTAGTGACATTGTTCGGATGGATCCTAAAAAGTCGACAAAATCAGTTGTTGATGAATTCAAGGTTGACTACGGTTTATCTCTTACCTACGGGCAGGCATACCATGGCATTAAGTTGGTGCACCAAGAAATGTATGGAGATGATGTTAGAGCTTACAGCGACTTGTGTTGGTATGTCGAAAAGGTAAAGGAAACCAATATTGGTTCCGTTATCGACTTTCAGAAAGATGATACGTCAATGAGGTTTCAGCGGCTTTTTTTTTCATATGGGACTTGTGTCGAAGGCTTTCAATATTGTCGCCCGATGCTATATTTGGATGCGACCTTCCTTACAGGAAGGTTTAGAGGGTGTTTGATGTCTGCTACAGCGAAGAATGGTAACCAACAGTTCTACCCTATTGCCTACGGTATAGTCTCGGGCGAAGATGGTGACAATTGGGAATGGTTCCTTAAAAATCTCAAGAATGTTGTTGGATGTAGTAGGCGTATCATTTTTCTTTCAGATCAAGGCACCCGTTTAGTTTCTGAAGTTCCCAAAGTGTTTCCTTCTGCTTACCATAGCTACTGCTATTATCACATGAAGAATAACATACCACTGAAGGAGAAAGGAAATGAAAGAGTGTATCTGCATGTACTTGAAGCTTGGAGGCAAGCAGTATATGCTCTAACTCCAGGTGTGTAAATGAGACAGATATATGCAGCTTTTCTGTGCATTTTCCTTTATTTTAACAAGTAGAATGAACATTCTCCGTGTAAATAACACGGAGAATGTCATTATCCGTATTAATTCACACGGAGAATGACATTATCTGTTTTAAATTATACACAGAATGTCATTCTCCGTGTCATTTAGAACGGAGAATGTCATTCTCCGTCAGTTTAGAACGGAGAATACAATCCTCATGCGTTCTAACAATGGAAATGACTATTCTCCGTGCTATTCTCCGTGTTATTCTCCGTTTAAAAATACACGGAGAATGACATTCTTCGTGTTAAATTAAACGGAGAATGGTCCTTGTTTTTATGTGCTTGTTCCTTGATTTCCATCTTTATTAATTAGTCTTTTTCCCCTGTATAAAGGGGGGTATAAACAAGCAATTAAGAAGATTTATGATCTGAATTGTGGTCATGTTGTGAAATGGATGGATAAACAAAAGCCTGAAAATTGGTCAAATGCATTCTTTTCGGGATGTAGAGACGGCGAGGTTGCTTCTAGTTGTGCAGAGTCATTCAATTCATGGATAAAGGCTGAGAAGAAAATGCCTATTTCAGCACTTGTAAATGTCATCCGAGTGAAGATGATGAAGATGATCTCAGATCGCCACAAGGATGCAAGTGATTTCAATAAAATATTGACTCCATACGTCGAGAATATGCTGAAGCAGCTTACAGATGATGGCATGTCTTATAAGGTATATCGGTCTGGTAATTTCGAGTTTGAGGTGATGGCAGATACTTCCTCCCACTTGGTGAATCTTCTTGATTGGTATTGTAGTTGTCGTAGATGGAAGGTATATGGATTCCCATGCAGCCATGCAATCCAATGCATCAGATTGGTTCAGGCAAATCTGTCTACGATTTTGTGGAGCAGTATTGGACATCAGATTTCTACCAGAAGCTATATTCATGTGCTATTCGTCCAGTTCCAGATTCTGGAAAACAGTTTGAAAATAATTCAACTGATTTGGTCCTACCCCCTGTTCCGAAATGGGGTCCCGGTCGACCAAAGGTGGACCGTTATAAGAGCAATTATGAAAACAAGAGAAAAGAGAAGAGGAAGGTTAGGTGCCATAATTGTCTTGAATTAGGTAATCACAATCGCAGTACTTGCCCTCTCCTCCCACGTGCTTCTACGGTGGTCGAGGAGGCAGTGCCCCCTCGTTAATACATATACATATATTCTTCCTTTTATATAACTGTTTTTTCCATACATTTCTTACAATTTTGATATCAATGGTTTTATTTTGAAGTCTGTTATATCTAATGTGTCATAGTTTTTGAATGCATAATGATCATTCTCCGTCATTCTTAGACGGAGAATGCCATTCTCCGTTTCAAATTACACAGAGAATAACATTCTCATTTGTTCTAACAATGAGAATGCCATTCGCCGTGTAATTTCCATTCGTTTTAACACTTAGAATGACATTCTCCGTGTTAGGTGACACGGAGAATGACATTCTGTGTGTCACCTAACACGGAGAATGTCATTCTCCGTGTTTTGTGACACGAAAAATGACATTCTCCGTTTCAATTTAACACGGAGAATGACATTCTGTGTGTTAGGTGACACAGATAATGCCATTCTCCGTTTTAGGTGACACGGAGAATGACATTCTCTGTGTCGATTTAAAATGGAAAATGACATTTAAAACAAATAATGACATTATCCGTGTGGATTTGAAAGAAGAATGCCATTCTACGTGTTAGGTGACACGGAGAATGACATTCTGTGTGTCACCTAACACAGAATGTCATTCTCCGTGTCACATAACACGGAGAATGACATTCTGTGTTAGGTGACACACAGAATGTCATTCTCCCTGTTAAATCTCATTCTATGTGTTAATCTAGGACGGAGAATGGCTTTATAAGTATTAAAACGAATGGAAATGTTCATTCTCCGTGCCATTATCCTTGTAATTCAGGACGGAGAATGATATTCTCCGTTTCGGGTAACACGGAGAATGGAATTCTCATTCGTTTCAATACTGGGAAATCCATTCTCCATTTTAACTTATATGGAGAATGAACATTCTCATGCGCTATAAGACTATAATTGCCATTCTCCGTTTAATTCAACACGGAGAATGACATTCTCCGTGTTGAATTAAACGGAGAATGGCAATATCATTTAATTAAAACAGAAAATGTCATATTCTAATGTGTACTTTAATTTAACACGGAGAATGAATATTCTCATTTGTACTTTGAATGTCATATTATCCGTGATTTTATTATAGAATGCACCGCAGATGTTACAAAGTATACAGACAGAGAAAAATGAAATTGAAACAGAAATTATAGAAAGAAGTTCTTTTATTAATATGTGTTCAAAGGCTCTATTACAGATTAAGAAAGACTTTAATATGTGTTCAAAAGCTCTATTACAGATTTAGAAAGACTCATACTGTTCTTCTACAAAAGATCTATTACAAAGACTCATATTGTTCTTAAAGAAAGCATCTATTACAAATTCAGAAAGGCCTAAAGAAGCATACAAGCGGGTTTATCTTTACAGAAGTGCAACCCTTATTCATCTTGGTGCACATACGAGAGGGTTTATCTTCCCAGAAGATAGCATCGAAGCGTATTCCTCCTTTCCTTTACCCGCAACCCCGAATGCCGGAATGAGCAGAACAAAGCACAACTTGTGGCTCTGCCAAGGGAGTGCTAGACCGTTTCTGAGAAGGGCATAGCATGACACCCCAACTTTTTGACAAAGCACGAGGACTGCCAAGATGTTGTTCAGGTTCGAACAAGGTCTTCCAATGCATCTCGAGATTCACTACAACGTGTTCTTCTACAAGAACATAACTACTTTGAACGAAGAGATCCACAGCCAACAGCCAACTGATGCCAGGCCATTCTCCTCTCAAAACTAAGTCAGGGTCGTGCATAATGGAAATGCTATGAAGATGATGGAGTTTGCTCCTCAAGAAAGCCCTTTATATAGGACATACTATCCAATAAATGCAGATGAACCTAATAGTCAGCATAATGAATCTCATTTAATAGGTTTATTCCGCAAACTACTCAACTGCCCACCCCCCCAAATAAAGAAGGTGGCATTTAATAGTTGTTACAAGTGTAATTTAAAATGGACAATGGTCTATCATGCATGGAATGACCATTCTCCGTTTTAAATACGGAGAATGACATTCTCCGTGCTAAATAACACGGAGAATGATATTCTCTGTGTAATTTAAAACTAAAATGACCATTCTCCGTTTAAAACACGGAGAATGGCATTCTCCGTCTTGCTTAACACGGAGATTGACCATCGTCAGTATTTTAAAACTAAAAAGACTATTCTCCGTGTTAAATAACACGGAGAATAGCATTCTCCGTCTTACTTAGCACGGAGAATACATTCTCCGTGCTAAGTAAGACGGAGAATTCTATTCTCCGTGCTATTTAACACGGAGAATGTCCATCCTTATGCGTTTTAACATGGAGAATGACCAATCTCCGTGTTATTTAACACGGGGATTGATATTCTCCGTTTTATTTAACACGGAGAATGGTCATCCTCGTGCGTTTAAAAACTGGAATGACCATTCACCGTGTTATTTAGCACGGAGAATATTCATTCTCCGTTTTAAGTAAGACGGAAAATTCTATTCTCCGTTTTATTTAACACGGAGAATGTCCATCCTTATGCGTTTTAACATGGAGAATGACCAATCTTCGTGTTATTTAACACGAAGATTGATATTCTCCGTTTTATTTAACACGGAGAATGTTCATCCTCATGCGTTTAAAAACTGGAATGACCATTCACCGTGTTATTTAGCACGGAGAATATTCATTCTCCTATAAGTACAACAGAGATAGGACATTCTCCGTGTTCATTAAAACGGAGAATGCCATTCTCCGTTTTAAATTACATGGAGAATGGCACAAAATGGCATTCCTCATTGTGAACTTGACACAGAATGGTCATTGAAAAATGATATATATATATATATATATATATATATATATATATATATATATATATATATATATATATATATATATATAAAATATAGAACAATGTAATACAAGACAGCAGATGTAACCAAAAGACGCAGACACAGAAGAATATAAATGTATTTTCATATATACAGAACAATATAATATAATACAGAGCAGATGTAACAAAACGTCACAGACACAGACACAGAAGAATATAACTGCATTTTTATTTTTATATATACAGAACAATGTAATATACAATTCTTTCTTAGTACATTGTCATTTTTATAATGTGTTTTACATTGTCATTTTCATAATGTGTTCATCATTTGTATTTGGACTTTTAAGCAACCTCTTAAGCCATTGCAACCTAACTTTTGTAATCCTATTGTAAATTTTGTCATCGTCCTTTCCTTTTGCTGGTATTGTGAACGGATGAATCATCAAGCACATCATAAAATATGTTGTGTACAAGAGGCAGTTGGGTGCTTTTTGTTGTGGGCAATTTGAACGAAAGTTCGTATTTGTGCTTTCATACTCTATCGTCGTCTTGCATTTTTGCCTCATCATGTCAATTTTTCTCCTTATAATAGGCTCTAAGACCTCCCTCATATATTCTGCATCTGCCTTGCTCGATTCGTACGTGTTTTGCACCAAGGAGTTGTAGTGTGCCCACTCGTACGAGCTGAAGTTGAATGTCAAGAGTGTATAGTGTTTTATACCATCATTAAAGACAGGAATGAATAGCCATTCTATGTCGTCCTGTAAACCCATGATTAGGTCATCGACATCTGTTTTGAAAGTTCCAATGGCACCGGCTTTTGCATCTTCAACACGAGCATTGCGATTGATGGACTGTTTTCCAAAAAACAAAGACATAATAACATTAGTTAGTTTCATCAGTGTACACATGAATAGGAGGGATATTTCAGTTTTGATTCTTACCAATGTGTGGGGCAACATAAATGCAGACCACTTATGTTGCACCTCTTGTGAACTTGATTGTGGTTCACTTCTTGATTTTTCTTGTTCTTCTTTCATCATCATTATTATTATGTTTAGTATAGCAGCCTCCATGTCTTGATAGTTGAATATGTCTTGCATGTCTAATGCTGTCAGAATAATTTCAACTTCATTTTGACTTGCAGGAGAACAATATACAAGATTACTGCACATAAATTTAGTTCAGTTAGATTAAATCAATAGAAATGGACAAAAAT
Organism: Iris pallida; assembly: GCA_029216955.1. Lineage (NCBI taxonomy): Eukaryota > Viridiplantae > Streptophyta > Magnoliopsida > Asparagales > Iridaceae > Iris > Iris pallida. Next base: position 1,755,259 of record JANAVB010006400.1, read on the forward strand.
AATTGTGAAAAAGACGAAAGGAATACAGAAGAATACATACAATGGAGCCATCTTGTTTTTGAATATGAGGTCCTTGTAAAGCTGTTTCAGCTCTTCATCTGCCTCATTCCAAAGTCTGAGGTCCTCGCATTCCCTGAGTATGTCGCCATTTTTTACCAGTTCTGCAATTCTGGCTTCTTCTTTGGATGTTGAATCATCCTTCTTATTATTATTTTTTTTGCTCTGGGTTTGGGTTGAGGTTTTGGCTTCGGATCGTCCTTAAGCTTCTGTCTTTTTGTTGTATTCTTCCCTTGGGGAGTAAAATCATCATTAGTTATTACATCTGATGGTTTTGGCCTCCTCTTTCCCCCCTTCCTAATACTGTTTTGCATACTTCTGGTTCAACAGGTTTGTCAGGTTGTTTTTTTGGAACTTGTTGAGGTTGTGTAAGCTGCAATTGTAAGCCCCTATTTTTCAAATTTTATTTTAATTAGTGCTAATTAATTTTTAGTGCCAATTTTAGCCTTAAAATAATTATTTAGATTTTAGGAATTTTTCTAGAATTTTTAAATGATTTTTAAATGAGTTTTATATATTAAAAATATCACTTTGTAATTTATTTAAATATTTTAATATCATTTTGTAAATTTTAGAATTGTTTTAATGTAGATTTGTAATTACTCAAATGTTTCAAAACTGCGGAATGCAAATTATTATTTGCATTTACCTACTGTGGGGGCCATTGTGTAAATTCCTAAACTAAGGGGGCCTAATTGCTAACCTACCCAACACCCCCCCCCCCCACGACCACACTCTCTCTCCTCTCACCCACTCCCTGCCCCGACTGCCCGACGACCGACGACCAGGCTGCCCCCCCCTCGCCATTTCCGGCCAGCGCACAGCACCTCCGACCGCCCTAACTAGCCTATAAAACTCCTCCCTCTTCCCCAGACCTGACCCTAACCCTAAATCCTCCCCAGCCACCCACAACCGCCCCATCTTCCTCACTTAAAACCCGTCGTAACCCTAACTCCGGCGAACGCTCGTCCATCCCCCACGACGAGCGCCACCGCCCGCAACCACCATCCTCCGACGCGCCTCGACGAGACGACCCCAGCGCCACCCGAGCGCCGCCTCGCCGACGCCTCCTCCGCCGTCCAGAGCTATCGAAATCCCCCTTCGACGATCGGACACGTGAGTAGCAGTGTCAAATCGTGTCGTGTGAGTCTCGTGCACACATATGTGGTTCGCCGTGTCCTGGCGAGCACGAGAGTAGGATTGGACACGGCAGACTCGTGTCGTGCGTGTCGAAATCGACCCGGACACGTAAAATCCTGTGTCCCTAACTGTCCGGACACAGGATCGATGTTATTATTTTTTTATGTGTAATGTTAAACCTAACCTAATTAAATCTAACTAAAATCCTAACCCTAACACAAGCCGTGGGCTGACCCCCTGGCCAGCCCGACCCGACTTAAAAACCCCCCTAGCGCTCTGGCTCGGGTTCGAGCCCCCCTTTTTACTGCTGTTTCTTTTTTCTTTTCTTTTCCTTTTTCTTTTTCTGTTTTCTGTTTTCTATATATATATATTTATATATATATGTATATATATATTTATTAGTATATATATATATATATATATATATATATATATATATATATATATAAAATATATATATATATATATATATATATATATATATATATATATATATATATATATATATATATATGTATATACTGTATTTTTGGCAGTATTTTATATATGTATATATAATTTTATAGTTAGTAAACTTTTATATATATATATTTGTGTTTATATACATATATGTATATATTTCCATGTGTATATATTATTATATATATATATATTAATATATATGTATACAATATTTGTATATGTATATATACTTTATAATTAAGTATTTTCTTATATATATATATATATATATATATATACATATGTACTTTTAACATAGGTATGTATATATTCACTTTGTATAAACTTTGCCTTATTAAAATATTAATATTTATTTTGCACTTTTACCAATTTGTATTTTAGTGTATTTAAATTACTGCAACCATTTGGTGTCCAAGCCTAGCATGGGTTTTTGGGCCCAAATGTGTTTTTACACATTCAAGACCTGTACAAGTCATATTGGACTTGATTCATGGCCTTGGGTCCTGTATTTGAACTTTGGTTCAAATTAAATACATGGACAAAATACGCAGGTAATTAATTATTTTAATTTCAATTGTGTGTAATGCTGTTTTTGGATTTCTAAAAATACTTAAAGTACTGTTAAAATTCTGGAAAAATAGTATTTAGATACTATGTTAATTTATCTAATTTAGTATAATTTTTATAGTATTTAAATTACAGTTTTGCCGCTAGTTTGGCATATGGAACCAAAACTCATTTTCTGTATACTTAGGAAAACTGATTTTTATAAAATACTTGTACTGGTTAATAAATTCCAGAAAAATTATAATAAATTTCTACAATTAGCAAGGATCATTTTGGTACTTTATTTTATGTAAAATTAAGCTTTTTGTCTATCTCAAAAATTATTAAAATACAATGATCATTTGATTTATTTATTGATTAATTACGACTTGTAACTTTTGTGTTATTTTGAGTTTTAGCCGCTTTGAAACTCACCCCTCACTAGTGTAAAGACCCTAGAAAGTTAATTATAGTAGTGTGTCACCCCACATTGGTCTCATATGCCAAAGTCATCATTTTGGCTAGGTGTCCAGTCACAAGTCGTGTTTCACAAATTAGTGTCTTAGCGTTTTAGCTTAGTGTAAAAACTAAGTTATTGCATTTATTTCTACAATAACGAGTTACCGGACATCCATAGCACTTTTATCGCAGCTTGTTTTGCTTTGCTTTGCTAGAGGCAAGTACTTTCTACAAACTTTACATACTGTTACATAAATGAACTGCTAATCCAACCATGTTAAATGCTGATCCTTGGGGTAGCAAGTTAAAATATCACATGTTGTACTTTCAGTTACTATCATGCTTAGAACAGTCTTTATGTATCTCTCACATGATTAGAATATGGGTTATGGGGAAACTGATAGTTGAGTACGTGATCATGCCCCCTTCTCCGTACGTATGTACCGAGCAAGGTTGATATTTTATATGTATACCTTGTCGTAGGCTTTATCTCAAAGCGGATTTGTGCGTATGTACATCTGTCGTCGTTTCACTTGTACGGAAGTACATTTCATTATGTGCCTCAGCACATTGTATATCTATTGACCGATCATGTACCTGCTACAGTTTTAAACATTACATATACATCTGTCTCTATGACATATGTGTCCTTGCCATGATAGACTATGTGATGCCATGTTTCCAGTTATTTCCTCTTATGTTCATTTCCATGTTTCATATGCTAGTTTGCTAGATTCAGTACTTGCTCCCGTCCTGACAGGATAACGTTGTAGGAGTCCTTACTAAGGAGGAGTTACTCTGCGACACATATTATGGAGTTACTGCCGAGGACCCGGCTTTGCTTTACGAGGATGTTCCTGCGGGGAACCTCTCCTAGTTATCTTTTTGCTTTAGACTTTTGAGAGTAGTCATGTATTAGGCTACATATTTTGTAACTGGACATGTATCCAGTTTTACATTTCAGACTTGTACTTTGGATATTTTACTATATGATACGACTTTTGTGTTTGGAGCATTTATGAATTTTATTCACTTATAGAACTGTTAGCACATTTTAGTCTTATCATGTTGTCTTTAGAACAGCTTAATACATTTTATATCAAACGTAGGCTGGACATGACTCGGCCCGGCCCAACAATTTGGGTAGCGGGTCGTGACATATTTTTAGTGGTGGCCCATGCAGGTCCTGACTAAATTGTTTGGTTACGTTATTGTACCAAGCATGCCTGCAATTAGGAACTTAAGGTAATTAGACAACATTAGGAATGACGCTTAGAACACCTAGAGGAATGCTAGGATTGCAACATAGGAAATACATCACATGTCTGCTATTATAATTAGATTTTCTTGCCTATGATTGCTTACTTTAAACAAGTCCTTATAAGTCCTTTTTACTTTTCTATTAGATGGTGCTTACTCGTTCGTCCCAGTATGTTACACCTGAGAATGGTGCACTCCCTATCCAGTCAGCTGACCAGTTGACTGATATACCCCCACCTCCATCTACCACATTCCCCCGCTCCACAGATCCACAGACCCAGATGCCTCCACCACCTTCCACATCCTCGTCCCAGTAGGCCCCGATACTTCCACCACCCCCTATCATCATACCTACCCAGGCTTCCGTCACACTCGACGGGAACCAGCTGCTCGCTATGATCCAGGGGTTCCTAACAACCCATCAGGAGCAGACTGCCCTACTCCGCCAGAGCATGGAGCGTTCTGAGGAACGTCCCGTGGTCCCACCACCTGTAGAGCCACGGCAGAGAGCGGGGACGATCAAGGACTTCATGGGTCTGAATCCCAAGGAGTTCTCAGGGACTGAGGGCATAGTAGTAGCAGATGACTGGCTAGATTCGGTAGAGAGGAAGCTCCTAGGAGTCAGGATGCCGGGTGACCTCCAGGTCGAGGCAGCGGGATTTCTGCTAATAGACTTGGCAGGAGTCTGGTTCCGGAATGAGCCGTTATTTGCGAGAGGGAGAGCCACTTGGGATCAATTCAAGACCCAGTTCAAGAAGAAATTCTTCTCGACCACTGCTAGAGTAGCCATGGGGCTACGATTCCAGAACATCCAGCAGGGGAACCGTTCTGTTGACGAGTATGCGGCAGAGTTTAGTCGCCTGAGCCGTTTTGCTCCTAGTCTGGTTGCAGATCCAGAGGAGATGACCCGTAGGTTTTGCCATGGTCTAGTTCCAGACATTGGCATCCTTATAGTGGCGAACGGTACGACTGACTACTACCAGAGCCTAGAGTTGGCCCGAAGCATCGAGGAGCGTCTTCTGTCTTGTAAGAGGCTGGCTTCTGTACATCATGAGGGACCGTCCAAGCGTCAGGCTTTCCAGCAGAGAGCACCGACGCCGCCCCAGCAGACTTGCCGTCCCCCTATACCACATCATCAGACCCCGCCAGTTAGAGCCCCGGGACCCCGACATCAGCAGCAGCAGCAGCAAAGGGGAGCTATATGTTCTTTCTACGGAAGGCCAGGACATGATTACACCGTCTGCAGGAAGAGGTTGAAGCAGTGTTTGGCTTGTGGGTCTGCCACCCATCAGCTTCGAGAGTGCCCAGTAGCGAAGACTAGAGGACCGCTTTCGACTCAGCAGCAGAGGTTTGGGCAGCATCTGCAGCAGCAGAAGGGACCTCAGGGGAAGGTTTATAGCCTAGCCCTTGAGCCGGAGCCGGAGCATGTTTCGGAGCCAGATTACTTAGCTGACGTCATCACAGGTCATATTTATTTGTATACTTTTCTAGCTGTATGTTTGTTTGATTCTGGTGCATCTTATAGCTTCCTATCATTAGAGTTTATACATAAACACCATCTAGTAGCTACACCTACTGCGGAGATTAGTAGAGTGATGACGGGAGGAGGACCAGTGCCTATTAGATCTATCTATAGATGTTCTATTTTTATAGCCGGGAGAGAGTTCAGGGGACGATTCTTTGTGATGCCACTCCCCGGTTATGATATCATATTGGGGATGGACTGGCTTAGCTATGCCCATGCATCTATAGATTGTCATGAGGGTAGTATTTTGTTCAGTCCCCCAGGCACAGCACCATTCAGTGTCAGGAGGACAGGGCCGGAGATCAGCCTAGAGCCGAACTGTTGTGCGACAGTCGGGGACGTAGCACCGCCACACCCTATCATCAGGGAGTTTATGGATGTATTCCCAGAGGATCTTCCAGGGCTTCCGCCTGACAGAGATGTGGAGTTCACTATAGATTTAGTGTCGGGTTCATCACCAGTATCCCGGGCTTGCTATAGAGTGAATCCCAAGGAGACAGTAGAGATGAAAGAGCAGATTGATGACCTGTTGAAAAAGGGTTTCATTCGATCCAGTGCTTCTCCATGGGGAGCGCCAGTGCTCTTTGTGCCTAAGAAGGATGGTACAGTCCGGTTGTGTATTGACTACCGGGCCTTGAATGCCATCACCCTCAAGAACAAATATCCTCTGCCCAGGATAGATGATTTGTTCGACCAGTTGAGCGGGGCGAAGGTGTTTTCCAGGATAGACTTAAGATCTGGGTACCACCAGATAAAGGTTAGGGCAGCAGACATCCAGAAGACGGCGTTCAACACGAAGTACGGGCAGTACGAGTTTCTGGTGATGCCATTTGGTCTCACAAATGTGCCAGCTGTCTTTATAAACTTGATGAATAAGACATTTTACCAGTATCTGGATAAGTTCGTCGTAGTGTTTATCGACGACATCCTGATATACTCGAAGACGCCAGAGGAGCATGCAGAGCACTTGCGGATAGTTTTGGGGATTCTGAGACAGGAGAGATTGTTTGCCAAATTGCCGAAGTACGAGTTCTTTTTAGACCGAGTGGAGTTTCTCGGCCATGTAGTCACTGGAGATGGAATCTCGGTGGATCCCAGAAAGATTGCTGCAGTTGAGACATGGAAGGCTCCGACGTCAGTTTCAGAGATCAGGAGCTTTCTGGGTTTAGCAGGCTATTATAGAAAGTTCGTCCAGGACTTTGCTAGGATAGCTGAACCCATGACGAAGCTGACACGGAAGGACGCAGAGTACATCTGGTCAGAGGACTGCCAGACAGCATTTGAGGAGCTGAAGAGGAGGCTGACGACCGCTCCAGTTCTGACTTTACCTTCAGGTTCTGGAGGTTTCACCATTTACAGCGATGCTTCTGGGAAGGGGCTAGGATGTGTCCTATAGCAGCATGGAAAAGTGATTGCTTATGCATCTAGGCAATTGCGGACTCATGAGAGGAATTATCCTACCCATGACCTAGAGTTAGCTGCGGTGATCTTTGCACTCAAGTTATGGAAATATTACTTATACGGAGAGCGTGTGGAGATCTTTATTGACCACAAAAGCTTGAAGTATGTGTTCACACAGAAAGAGCTGAACATGAGGCAAAGACGATGGTTGGAGTTGATGAAAGACTTCGACATCGATTTACAGTATCACCCCGGGAAGGCAAATATTATGGCGGATGCGCTGAGCAGGCATCCAATGGCATGGTACCTGATGATAGATCGGCATTTGCGAGAGGATCTGGAGAAGCTCGGTATCGAGCTAGTTCGGCCAGGATCAGTGATACAGATGATGGCGCTTGACATTCAGTCAGGTTTGATGGAGCAGATCCGGGAGGCACAGCCTACAGATGAGAGCCTTTGCAGACTTCGAGCCCAGGCGTTAGCTGGATTGCTGGATGACTTCACGATAGCAGAGGATAGATCCTTGAGGCATGGCAGCCGATTGTGCGTACCGAAGGGAGAGCTGGTAGAGGCAGTCTTGCAGGAGGCGCACCGATCGAGATATTCTATTCACCCTGGTGCTAACAAGATGTACCGTGACTTGCGGGAACATCTTTGGTGGCACGGGATGAAGAGGGATGTATCACGTTTTATCTCGAGATGCCTAGTTTGCCAGCAGGTCAAGGCGGAGCGCCAGAGGCCAGCTGGTTTGTTGCAGCCGTTACCCATTCCCGAGTGGAAGTGGGAACATATTACGATGGACTTCGTCTCAGGGCTTCCTCGTTCCCAAGGAGGGAAGGATGCCATTTGGGTCATCGTAGACAGGCTGACGAAGTGTGCGCACTTCATACCCTTCAAGGTGGGGCTTTCCACCGAGAAGTTGGCAGAGCTATACATGCAGCAGATAGTTCGCCTACACGGAGTGCCGGTGAGCATCGTGTCAGACAGAGACAGCAGATTCACATCCCACTACTGGAGGAGCTTACAGGAGGAGTTGGGCAGTAGGCTAATGTTCAGTACGGCGTACCACCCGCAGACAGATGGGCTGTCCGAGAGGACGATACAGACACTGGAGGATATGCTGAGGACCTGCGTGCTGGACTTCGGAGGATCTTGGGAGAGTCATCTGCACTTGGTAGAGTTTTCATACAACAACAGCTACCAAGCCAGTATCGGTATATCTCCTTTCGAGGCGCTTTATGGACGACGATGTCGCACACCGCTCTTTTGGGATGATGTTGGAGACAGAGTTATGCTTGGGCCAGAGAAGATCACGGATGCAGCAGAGAAAGTCGGGATGATCAGAGACAGGCTCAGAGTAGCTCAGGACAGGCAGAAACACTGGGCTGATACTAGTCGCAGACCGATGGAGTTCGCAGACGGTAATATGGTGCTAGTGAAGATATCACCTACTAGAGGGACGATCCGGTTCGGACGAGGAGGGAAGCTGAGCCCCAGATACATCGGGCCGTTCGAGGTACTTGGCAGGATTGGAGAGGTAGCTTACAGGGTTGCACTTCCACCCAACCTAGCAGGAGTTCACGATGTCTTTTACGTATCTCAGCTGAGAAGATATGTTCCAGACACCAGTCATGTGCTAGATTATACAGAGTTGGAGGTCGGACCGAGCCTTACAGTTTCTGAGCAGCCAGTGAAGATATTAGACAGGAGAGAGAAGAGGCTGAGGAACAAGGTTATACCCTTAGTACGAGTAGCTTGGAGCCGTCACTCTCCAGGTGAATCTACTTGGGAGAGGGAGTCGGACATGAGGGAGAGATACCCTTACTTGTTCGATCCAACCGCTGCGAGGGAACCACTCGTTCCCGCTTGATGCCTTAGAGGTTAGTTTCGATCGCAGCCTTAGTCATTTGTTGCATTGCTTGCTATGTTAGAATATTGTAGGGTCTTCAATCCTTGTGAATTTCGAGGACAAAATTTTTCAAGGAGGGAAGACTTGTAAGCCCCTGTTTTTCAAATTATATTTTAATTAGTGCTAATTAATTTTTAGTGTCAATTTTAGCCTTAAAATAATTATTTAGATTTTTAGGAATTTTTCTAGAATTTTTAAATAATTTTTAAATGAGTTTTATATATTAAAAATATCACTTTGAAATTTATTCAAATATTTTAATATCATTTTGTAAATTTTAGAATTGTTTTAATGTAGATTTGTAATTACTCAAATGTTTCAAAACTGCGGAATACAAATTATTATTTGCATTTACCTACTGTGGGGGCCATTGTGTAAATTCCTAAACTAAGGGGGCCTAATTGCTAACCTACCCAACACCCTCCCACCCACGACCACACTCTCTCTCCTCTCACGCACTCCCTGCCCCGACTGCCCAACGACCGACGACCAGGCTGCCCCCCGCCATTTTCGGCCAGCGCACAGCACCCCCGACCGCCCTAACTAGCCTATAAAACTCCCCCCTCTTCCCCAGACCTGACCCTAATCCTAAATCCTCCCCAGCCACCCACAACCGCCCCATCTTCCCCACTTAAAACCCGCCGTAACCCTAACTCCGGCGAACGCTCGTCCATCCCCCACGACGAGCGCCACCGCCCGCAACCACCATCCTCCGACGCGCCTCGACGAGACGACCCCAGCGCCACCCGAGCGCCGCCTCGCCGACGCCTCCTTCGCCGTCCAGAGCTATCGAAATTCCCCTTCGACGATCGGACACGTGAGTAGCAGTGTCAAATCGTGTCGTGTGAGTCTCGTGCACACATATGTGGTTCGCCGTGTCCTGGCGAGCACGAGAGTAGGATTGGACACGGCAGACTCGCATCATGCGTGTCGAAATCGACCCGGACACGTAAAATCCTGTGTCCCTAACTGTCCGGACACAGGATCGATTTTATTATTATTTTTTTATGTGTAATGTTAAACCTAACCTAATTAAATCTAACTAAAATCCTAACCCTTACAGAAGCCGTGGGCTGACCCCCTGGCCAGCCCGACCCGACTTAAAACCCCCCAGCGCTCTGGCTCGGGTTCGAGCCCCCCTTTTTAATGTTGTTTCTTTTTTCTTTTCTTTTCCTTTTTCTTTTTCTATTTTCTATATATATTTATATATATATGTATATATATATTTATTAGTATATATATATATATATATATATATATATATATATATATATATATATATATATATATATATATATATATATATATATATATATATATATATATATATATATACTGTATTTTTGGCAGTATATATAATTTTATAGTTAGTAAACTTTTATATATATATATTTGTGTTATATACATATATGTATATATTTCCATGTGTATATATTATTATATATATATATATATTAATATATATGTATACAATATTTGTATATGTATATATACTTTATAATTAAGTATTTTCTTATATATATATATATATATACATATGTACTTTTAACATAGGTATGTATATATTCACTTTGTATAAACTTTGCCTTATTAAAATATTAATATTTATTTTGCACTTTTACCAATTTGTATTTTAGTGTATTTAAATTACTGCAACCATTTGGTGTCCAAGCCTAGCATGGGTTTTTGGGCCCAAATATGTTTTCACACATTCAAGACCTGTACAAGTCATATTGGACTTGATTCATGGCCTTGGGTCCTGTATTTGAACTTTGGTTCAAATTAAATACATGGACAAAATACGCAGGTAATTAATTATTTTAATTTCAATTGTGTGTAATGCTGTTTTTAGATTTCTAAAAATATTTAAAGTACTGTTAAAATTCTGGAAAAATATTATTTAGATATTATGTTAATTTAGCTAATTTAGTATAATTTTTAAAGTATTTAAATTATAGTTTTGCCACTAGTTTGGCATATGGAACCAAAACTTATTTTCTGTATACTTAGAAAAACTGATTTTTATAAAATACTTGTACTGGTTAATAAATTCCAAAAAAATTATAATAAATTTCTACAACTAGCAAGGATCATTTTGGTACTTTATTTTATGTAAAATTAAGCCCTTTGTCTATCTCAAAAATTGTTAAAACACAATGATCATTTGATTTATTTATTGATTAATTACGACTTGTAACTTTTTGTGTTATTTTGAGTTTTAGCCGTTTTGAAACTCACCCCTCACTAGTGTAAAGACCCTAGAAAGTTAGTTATAGTAGTGTGTCACCCCACATTGGTCTCCTATGTCAAAGTCATCATTTTGGCTAGGTGCCCAGTCACAAGTCGTGTTTCACAAATTAGTGTCTTAGCGTTTTAGCTTAATGTAAAAACTAAGTTATTACATTTATTTCTACAGTGACGAGTTACGGGACATCCATAGCACTTTTATCGCAGCTTGTTTTGCTTTGCTTTGCTAAAGGCAAGTACTTTCTACAAACTTTACATACTGTTACATAAATGAACTGCTAATCCAACCATGTTAAATGCTGATCCTTGGGATAGCAAGTTAAAATATCACATGTTGTACTTTCAGTTACTATCATGCTTAGAACAGTCTTTATGTATCTCTCACATGATTAGAATATGGGTTATGGAGAAACTGATAGTTGAGTACGTGATCATGCCCCCTTCTCCGTACGTATGTACCGAGCAAGGTTGACATTTTATATGTATACCTTGTCGTAGGCTTTATCTCAAAGCGAATTTGTGCGTATGTACATCTGTCGCCGTTTCACTTGTACGGAAGTACATTTCATTATGTGCCTCAGCACATTGTACATCTATTGACCGATCACGTACCTGCTACAGTTTTAAATATTACATATACATCTGTCTCTATGATATATGTGTCCTTACCATGATAGACTATGTGATGCCATGTTTTCAGTTATTTTCTCTTATGTTCATTTCCATGTTTCATATGCTAGTTTGCTAGATTCAGTACTTGCTCCCGTCCTAACAGGATAACGTTGTAGGTATCCTTACTGAGGAGGAGTTACTCTGCGACACATATTATGGAGTTACTGCCGAGGACCCGGCTTTGCTTTACGAGGATGTTCCTGCGGGGAACCTCGCCTAGTTATCTTTTTGCTTTAGACTTTTGAGAGTAGTCATGTATTAGGCTACATATTTGTAACTGGACATGTATCCAGTTTTATATTTCAGACTTGTACTTTGGACATTTTACTATATGATACGACTTTTGTGTTTGGAGCATTTATGACTTTTATTCACTTATAGAACTGTTAGCACATTTTAGTCTTATCATGCTGTCTTTAGAACAGCTTACTACGTTTTATATCAAACGTAGGCTGGACATGACTCGGCCCGGCCCAACAATTTGGGTAGCGGGTCGTGACAGCAATACATCAATTATGGCTTTTTGATTATTGATTTCAGCATCCTTTTCAATAGCTTCTTTACTCAACAATTCAACTTCCCCTTGAAGTTTGTTTTTCTCATCAGTGAGCCTTTTATTTGCTCGTCTCAGCTGCTCTGTTATTTGCACAGATATAAAACAAACATCAATGAAAGGTACGATGTTAATGAAAAAAAAAGGTAAAGAACATTCTCAGTTTTAACAATGGAAAAGACATTCTCTGTGTCATTAGTACACGGAGAATGACATTCTCCGTGTTAAATAACACGGAGAATGTCATTCTTCCTGTACTAATGACACGGAGAATGTCATTCTCATATGTAATTTAAACGGAGAATGTCATTCTCCGTGTGACAATAGGATTGATCATTCTCCGTTTAATCTAAAACGGAGAATGTCATTCTCCGTGTAATTATACACGGAGAATTGTTCATTCTACTACATGTAACAAGGAGAATGTCATTCTCCGTGTTACTTAAAACGGAGAATGTCATTCTCCGTGTCATTTAAAATGGAGAATGTCATTCTCCGTGTTACTTAAAACGGAGAATGAACAATCTCCTGTAAAATAAAACGGAGAATGGCCATTTAACTGCAATAAAACATGGAGAATGACAAATCATAAATATACAAAAGAGCAAATTTTACCTTGTGCTGCATCCTTTTCAATTACTGCTTTATTCAACAATTCAAGCTTCTCTTGAAGCTCTTCTTTCTCCTGAACAAACCTGTTATTTGCTTGTCTCAGCTTCTCTGTTATTTGCACTGTTATAAAATAAACAAGAATGAAAGGTACGATGTGAATTAAAAAAAAGGTAAAGATTTCTCAATTTAACAATAGAAAAGACCATATCATTCTCCGTATTAAATGACACGGAAAATGACATTCTGTGTGTTAAATTGACACGGAGAATGACATTCTCCGTGTTAAATTGAACAGAAAATGTGATTTTATTGTAATAAAACTTGTAGAATTATAAATCACAAATTTAAAAAAGAGAAGATTTTACTTTGTGCTTCTAGCTATTTAACTCTGTCACTGAGCATTGCATTATCATCGAAAAGTTCAAGGTTCTGTGATCTCAAATCCTCCAATTGCTTCACTGAACCATCTATTGTGCTTCTGATTGCACGTTGATGGGCTTCTTGTACAAGCAGATCAGAATTCTGTCTTTTGATTTCCTCTAGTTCATGTGCCGAGCTCTCCATATCAGCTTTGACTGCACGGAGTTGTGCCTCTAGCTCTTGAATCTTTTCGAGGAGCTTCTCGTTCTGCGCCAGAAGATCAAAATTCTGTCTTCTTAATTTCTCCAATTCCAGTGCCAAGCCACCAATTGTGTCACTGATTTTGACTTGTTCGGCACTAACCTCAGCACCAGGTATCCCTTCTTCCCCTGTCTCTCCCCTTCCCTCTTGTGGAATGTCTTCTTCTAGAGGTTCCTCACCTTCCAGGTGTCCTCCTTCTTGTCCAACAGATATGACCAAGTTTTCGAATATGTATGGAGAATTCATTTCCTGGGGGTATTCGGTCCTGAGGAAGGTTGAGATTCTGTACCCATCCCATGTGAAAAATCTTGTGTAATCTGGAATTGGTTCAAACTTCCTTTCCAGAAGGGTAGTATATTCTGCAAACCAATATAGGAAGTATATTGTACAACCTTCCATTTTGGAGTAAACATTGGAGTAATCCCCTCCCACACATTTACTTGTACTCCTCTTTATGCTATCCATGACATATTCCAATATTAACCTTGGCCAGCATATACTGTTGATAGCTTCTATGCTGTCCACCAACGTGAAGAATTTGTACGGCAAACTTGAACCGCCAATTTTAGTGAAGAATACAGTTTGGCACAAGTGGAAGATCAACAGCTTGGCCAAATTATCTGGATTAGCAGTCTTATCTCCATTACGAAGCTTCTGTAATAATTGGAAGAACTTATCTTTCACTTCCTGGTTACTGACTTTTGCTTGTGTGCCCTTGGAATTAGTCAACAACCTTGTAAAATGCGTTGTACACAGGTTAAAAGATTCTGGTGCTGGTGACTGTTTCTGTGTCTCCATTACCAATTTTCTGCAGTTAAAATCAGTCTCACTTTCTTCCCTAAGTGGTAGACCGAAGATGGTTGCCACATCATCGACGCTTGGCACTATTTGGACAGTGTTGCTCAACTGAAAGTAACCAACACCTTTCTTGTCTTCCATGTAGGTTCCTATCAAGTTCTCAAGGCCTTTTGTTGCCTTCGCTAATTCTTTTGTCTCAACTCTGCTTTTGTAGAATATCTCGATTAAGTTCCAGAAACCGGTATTCTTTAAAGATTCAATGACTGGCTCGGGTAAACATCCGCCATTTACAGTGACAACCTCCATAAGTTCTAGAGTTGTTTTGAAAGTAGCACGAAAAACTCTAGAATCCTTATTCCTGATAGTAGTTTTTTCTACAAAATAAAAAAAAAACAAAAACAAAACATAAACAATAAATTAGGTTTATGATAACTGTTATCCATTGATATAAGAAAAAAATGGTCATTCTCCGTTTACTTTTAAACGGAGAATGACATTCTCCGTGTAAAAGTACAAGAAGAATGGTCATTCTCCGTGTTAAATTTATAAGGAGAATGACATTCTCCGTATAATTTAGCACGGAGAATGTCATTCTCCTTGTAAATTTACAAGAAGAATGTCATTCTCCGTGATAAATTTTCAAGGAGGATGTCATTCTCCGTGTTAAATTACACGGAGAATATCATTCTACCTGTAAATTAACAAAGAGAATGACATTCTTCCTGTATTTTAACACGGAGAATGTCATTCTCCGTGTTAAATCACAGGGAGAATGACATTCTCCGTATAATTTAGCACGAAGAATGTCATTCTCCCTGTAAATTTATAAGGAAAATGTCATTCTCCGTGTTAAATTTACAAGGAGAATGTCTTTATCCGTGTTAAATTATACGGAGAATGACATTCTCCGTATAATTTAACACGGAGAATGACATTCTCCTTGTTAAATTACACAGAGAATGTCATTCTTCTTGTTAAATTACACGGAGAATGTCATTCTCCCTGTATTTTAACACGGAGAATGTCATTCTCCGTGTTAAATCACAGGGAGAATGACATTCTCCGTATAATTTAGCACGGAGAATGACATTCTCCGTATTAAATTTACAAGGAGAATGACATTCTCCGTATTAAATTTACAAGGAGAATATCATTCTCCGTGTTAAATTTATAAGGAGAATGACATTCTCTTTGTAAATTTACAAGGAGAATGACATTCTCCGTGTTAAATTACACTGAAAATGACATTTTTCGTGCTAAATTATACGGAGAATGTCATTCTCCTTATAAATTTAACACGGAGAATGACATTCTCCTTGTAAATTTAATACGGAGAATGTCATTCTCCTTGTAAATTTATAAGGAGAATGACATTCTCCGTGCTAAATTATACGGAGAATGTCATTCTCCATGTGATTTAACACGGAGAATGACATTCTCCGTGTTAAAATACAGGGAGAATGTCATTCTCCTTGTTAATTTACAGGTAGAATGATATTCTTCGTGTAATTTAACAAGGTGAATGACATTCTCCTTGTAAATTTACAGGGAGAATGACATTCTCCGTGCTAAATTATACGGAGAATGTCATTCTCCTTATAAATTTAACACGGAGAATGACATTCACCTTGTATATTTAGAGGGAGAATGACATTCTCCTTGTAAATTTAGCACGGAGAATGTAATTCTCCTTATAAATTTAGCACGGAGAATGTCATTCTCCGTGTGTTTTAACACGGAGAATGACATTCTCCGTGTTAAAATACAGGGAGAATGTCATTCTCCCTGTTAATTTACAGGGAGAATGACATTCTCCGTGTAATTTAACATGGAGAATGACATTCTCCTTGTAAATTTACAGGGAGAATGACATTTTTCGTGCTAAATTATACGGAGAATGTTATTCTCCTTATAATTTAACACGGAGAATGACATTCTCCTTGTAAATTTAACACGGAGAATGTCATTCTCCTTGTAAATTTAGCACGGAGAATGTCATTCTCCTTGTAAATTTACAAGAAGAATGTCTCCTTGTAAATTTAACACGGAGAATGATCAAGACCATTCTTAATGACATTTAACACGGAGAATGATCAACGAATCATGAAAATAAGTTAAAGTTATACCTTCTTTTTGGATAGCAGGCTTCTTCTCCTTATATGCAACTTTTTTAATTCTCCGTTTCTTTGATCCTCCGTCATTCTCTTTTGGATTTGATGATGGTGATTCTCCGTCACTCTCTTTTTGATAATCTGCTTCTTGATTTGGTAATGTCTTCGATTGTGACGACATTGTGCGAATGTCTCGAATGAGAGGAACGTTTAAAATTTTTTGGAGGAGAAACCCTATATTTTGGAGGAACGTTTGAAGACTTTTGGAGAAACCCTAGATTTTGGAGGCAGGGCCGGCCCTGAGCAATTGGGGGCCCGAGGCGAAACTTCCAAAATGGGCCCCAACATAATGTAAAAAAAAGTATAAATAAAACAAAATTTGTTGTAGCCAAGATTTGAACCAAGAACCTAAATATAAGTCTAGCATTGTACCCACTACACCACAATATTTTTTGTTAAAAAGGAGCACATGATACATACTAGTTCTATTATATACAGTTTCATGTTGGTGCCCCCTTTCGTCAGGGGGCCCTGGGCCGTCGTCCGATGTAAGCCCCCTGAATTTCAGGGCTATTTTAAATTTTTCTAAATGAATTATTATCGATAAATATTTTATTTATTTAATTGTTTAGATCATTAATGTACCTTTCCATGATTTTGATTTCTGGAGCGTCAGGGATACCAATCTCTGTAAACTCTCTTCACGAGTTTTGAAGTAGACAAGATTATCTTCCTGTTGATATATCGTGTCTCACTTGAATTCGTTCCTTTGTGCTCTTTTTGTATCGCGTAAGTTCGGGTCAACTTAGACCGATTAATCATTCAATAATTATTCCCACTTTTATTTTTGATCTTCGTTTGCACGTTACCGTTGCTTTTAATTTAGGAGCACCAGACCAGTCGTTTTCTCAGAACCAACTTCTCATGAATGATCTACTCGAGACGCTCTCCACCCATGACCTTCGTGTCCCACTCAGACACTCCATTTTGTGCTCCATTTTCTTCGCACAACTTTCGGGTCAATTTAGGCCGATTTATTTTCGACCGTAAAACCTGATTTATTTTCCAATTTAATTTCGGGACCCGACATCGATCCAACCTGTCAACCCAAAGTATGGACGTGGCCCACATGAAGCCTACTACCCACATGACGCTTGTGTCCCATTTATTGGAGTCCCCGCATATTATTTATTCACCCATGTTCATAAATACGTATTTAATTCAATTATTGCACTCTGTCCGACTTTGACCCGATCCGGTTCGACCGAACCCGAACCCAAGCCCCATGTTGTATTCTCATGACTGCCCAAGTACCCTACGTAATTTTCTTATTTTACCCATTTTGAAAATATCTATTTATTCTCTCTCTATTCTACAAATATCTCATATAAATATCCCTTATATATATATACATATATATATATAAACACCTCTCTCTCTCTCTCACACTTTACACATACACACCCCCCCCTTTCTTCAGCCGACTTTCAACATTTTGTGTTGTTTTGAGTTATAGGCGTATTGGACCTCACCCCGCGCTAGTGTAAAGACTCTAGGAAATTAGTATTGGATAGAGTGGCACTCCACATTAGACTTTTATGCTAGGTCTCCACTTAGCTTAGTGTCCAGTTAGGAGTTGTGTCACACCACTAGTATATTGTTGATCATAGTTTAGAACTGAGTTTGTATATCATTATTGACAGGATACCGGACATCTATATCTTCGTACTAGTATTCTTGCTTTGCTCGAGGCAAGTACATCTACACACTCATTTACTGTCTTTTAATGCTAGAACATGTATTAACCCTGTTAAAATATTGATTCTTGAGGTAGCAAGCTATATCTTCACATGTTACATTAAAATGGTCCCTACCATGCTTAGGACAGTTATCATATCTTCACATGCTTCTTACTGGTTCTCAGCACATGTTTTACTATGCTTTATACGGCTCTGAGTATTCACATGTTTTGTACTGCTCCCAGTGCCTGTCATGCTTTATACCGATCCCAGTATCTCTCACATGTTTTTACTATTCTCGTATCTCTCACATGATAGAATATGGGTTATGGGGAAACTAGTAGCTGAGTACGTGATCATGCCCCCATTATCGTACCGAGCAAAGTTCATTCTATATGATACTGCGCCGTAGGCCATTATCCCGCATTTTTGTACGGATGTACACCTATGCTTGTGCACTTGTACGTATGTACATTTTATTTACATTGTGCCTCAGTACATTGTACATCTATTGACCGATCACGTACCTGCTACAGTTTTAAACATTACATATACATCTGTCTTTATGACATATGTATCCTTGCCATGATAGTTTATGAGATATACCATGATTCCGGATATGTCATGTTTCCTGTGTTACTGTGATATTGTGATCCCAGTTGTACCATGATGCCATGTTTCCAGTATTTCCTGTTTTATAGACTTATCACACCATATTTCTTATTGTACATCTCTTTCATTATATGTTCAGTACTTTAGTTGTAGAGGTTGTACTTGCTCCCGTCCTGACAGGATAACGTTGTAGGTATACTTTTCGAGGAGGAAATGCTATGTGTTACATATTATGGTACTGCTTTGAGGACCTGGCCTTAGCTCCAGTAGAGGCCCCAGCGGGAAACCTTGCTTAGTTATTTTCATATGTTTTGAGACTGAGACTTTGGTATGTTCTTATATTTGGATACTGGACCTTGTCTCCAGTTAGATACTTTGGTTATGTATTATTAAGTCCGTGCTTATGTTACCTTCGCTTATAGATGCTGTGTTGTGATGAACCTTAAATATGATTTTAGAACTGTTAGTAGCTTAGATTCTTTATTGTATATTCTTAGAACAGCTTACTGCGCTTTAACCAAGCGTAGGCTGGACATGGCTCGGCCCGGCCCAACAATTTGGGTATCGGGTCGTGACATGTTTTTTTGGCGGCCCATGCAGGTCTCGACTTAAGTTGTTTGGTTACGTTATTGTACCAAGCATGCCTGCAATTAGGATCTAGGACAACTTGATAACACTAGGATGACATTTAGAACACCTAGAGGATTACTAGGATTGCAACATAGGGAGAACTTATCACAGCATAGGACCGTTAACTGTATTTAGCCTCTTGTTTGTATTTCAGTGGGTCAATTTAGACCAAGTTTGTACCCTTGGGATGACCTCCGAGGATTTCACTCTAATCTCACTCTAATCTTACCTAGAAATCTGTTTTCGCTTAATTCCATTTGCTCTCCTTTAAATTCGTTGTTGAATTTAATTTCTGATTTTGTTGTTAACTTTGATCTTGCATCGTGATAAATTTTATGGATTGAATTATGATATATCCTGATAAGGTAAACGTCTACTTTATTTATGGAGTTTAGAATTTATCGCAGCCATATTAGCTGGTATGACAAAAACATAGAGCCTGATTTCGGATATATTGTCCTATTCATAGAATTTAGATTTTCTCGCAGCCATACCGGTTGGCGTGGCGAGGATTCTAGATAATATGATTTTAGGGAGTATACCTTAGTTATGACTCTATCGTTTATTGCATCTAGGCTTACTGGTGTGGCGAAAATTCTGGCAACATGATTTCAGGAAGACGTATATGGTTATCAGATCATATCTCAGCTTGGTTCACTTCGTTATGACCGATTGAGCAAGAATAAATTCTTATTATCATTCTTCTCCGTCTTGATCAACTCTGATCTATCTACATCTACAACTAGAATTACAGGTTCTCTAGGACTCTCCAATAGGATTGCTTTCATGTTATCTTTTGGACATAATTATTTTTGTGTTCCATCTTTCCTATGACTTGACTAAACTCTTCTTCGTTAACCTCTTGGATAATTCTTCTCGTTATAAATTTCGTTGTCTTCGTACCATTCTTGGAGATATTCCAATAAACTTTTCTGTCTTGCTCAACCCTTTAACTTGTTTGGACACTGTTATGGATTGCTTGACCCAGTCTTAGGCCTTGTTACCTTCAACTTGATAGACGACCGAAATAGCCAAACCTTGTTGACTGATCCTGTAGTATAACTATAAATGTATTGTGTGTTTGTGATAAGTACTTTTCCTAGGGATTGGTTAGATTAAGCTTATAAGACAAGTATAAGCGACTGACTGTAGTAGACTTGGAAACCATTGAGAACGATTACATTTATAGTATGACTTGATGATAGGGTATCTAAGATGGAGAAATGAGATCGTATATTGTTGTGACTATGGATTGAGGGTTAGAATCTTGTGCTTATAATTTGAGGATTGAGCAATAAATGACTTTGATGACCAAGTGATTATGGGTTATCTATAGCTAATTACATGTGATTAGAGGGTAGATCGATACATGGATTGATATAGAATAAATTAGAATGAGTTATCGTATTGCGAACGAGATCGGAAAGATATCAGAACGAGACAAAGACATATGTACATTGGTAATTAATAAATCTGGAATTTGAAATCGAGGATTTATATTCGGAGGACTTGTTGAGTAAAAAGAAGAGGCTCTACGCCAAGAATAAATATTGAAAGTATGATTTCAAGGAGAAGCTGTAGAAAAGGATTGACGACAAATGATGCTAAGGAACTGTGGATTGATAGAATATGGATACTTAGGATACGATAAGGAAATCCAGTATTTACAATTGAGGTTGGAAATATGATTGATGATTAAGCATCGTTTGCTTATAGACATACCCGGAGAATGACCTATATTTTAGGGAATACATAAATGTTTCATGTTAGTAAGGAAGATTTTAAAGGATATATGACATAGTTTATGATAGAAGGACTTTGTTGAACCTGAACCAAAAAGATTGTAGGAGAAACAAAAGAGATGATTTCAAGGATAACAGATTGAGTATCGTAGCCAGAGCAGCTACATGTTATAGTTTGACCGGTTGGATGATTTTTAATTTCGAGGACGAAATTTTTGTAAGGTGGGTAGGATGTAAGCCCCCTGAATTTCAGGGCTATTTTAAATTTTTCTAAATGAATTATTATCGATAAATATTTTATTTATTTAATTGTTTAGATCATTAATGTACCTTTCCATAATTTTGATTTCTGGAGCGTCAGGGATACCAATCTCTGTAAACTCTCTTCACGAGTTTTGAAGTAGACAAGATTATCTTCCTGTTGATATATCGTGTCTCACTTGAATTCGTTCCTTTGTGCTCTTTTTGTATCGCGCAAGTTCGGGTCAACTTAGACCGATTAATCATTCAATAATTATTCCCACTTTTATTTTTGATCTTCGTTTGCACGTTACCGTTGCTTTTAATTTAGGAGCACCAGACCAGTCGTTTTCTCAGAACCAACTTCTCATGAATGATCTACTCGAGACGCTCTCCACCCATGACCTTCGTGTCCCACTCAGACACTCCATTTTGTGCTCCATTTTCTTCGCACAACTTTCGGGTCAATTTAGGCCGATTTATTTTCGACCGTAAAACCTGATTTATTTTCTAATTTAATTTCGGGACCCGACATCGATCCAACCTGTCAACCCAAAGTATGGACGTGGCCCACATGAAGCCTACTACCCACATGACGCTTGTGTCCCATTTATTGGAGTCCCCGCATATTATTTATTCACCCATGTTCATAAATACGTATTTAATTCAATTATTGCACTCTGTCCGACTTTGACCCGATCCGGTTCGACCGAACCCGAACCCAAGCCCCATGTTGTATTCTCATGACTGCCCAAGTACCCTACGTAATTTTCCTATTTTACCCATTTTGAAAATATCTATTTATTCTCTCTCTATTCTACAAATATCTCATATAAATATCCCTTATATATATATACATATATATATATAAACACCTCTCTCTCTCTCACACACTTTACACATACACACCCCCCTTTCTTCAGTCGACTTTCAACATTTTGTGTTGTTTTGAGTTATAGGCGTATTGGACCTCACCCCGCGCTAGTGTAAAGACTCTAGGAAATTAGTATTGGATAGAGTGGCACTCCACATTAGACTTTTATGCTAGGTCTCCACTTAGCTTAGTGTCCAGTTAGGAGTTGTGTCACACCACTAGTATATTGTTGATCATAGTTTAGAACTGAGTTTGTATATCATTATTGACAGGATACCGGACATCTATATCTTCGTACTAGTATTCTTGCTTTGCTCGAGGCAAGTACATCTACACACTCATTTACTGTCTTTTAATGCTAGAACATGTATTAACCCTGTTAAAATATTGATTCTTGAGGTAGCAAGCTATATCTTCACATGTTACATTAAAATGGTCCCTACCATGCTTAGGACAGTTATCATATCTTCACATGCTTCTTACTGGTTCTCAGCACATATTTTACTATGCTTTATACGGCTCTGAGTATTCACATGTTTTGTACTGCTCCCAGTGCCTGTCATGCTTTATACCGATCCCAGTATCTCTCACATGTTTTTACTATTTTCGTATCTCTCACATGATAGAATATGGGTTATGGGGAAACTAGTAGCTGAGTACGTGATCATGCCCCCATTATCGTACCGAGCAAAGTTCATTCTATATGATACTGCGCCGTAGGCCATTATCCCGCATTTTTGTACGGATATACACCTATGCTTGTGCACTTGTACGTATGTACATTTTATTTACATTGTGCCTCAGTACATTGTACATCTATTGACCGATCACGTACCTGCTACAGTTTTAAACATTACATATACATCTGTCTTTATGACATATGTATCCTTGCCATGATAGTTTATGAGATATACCATGATTCCGGATATGTCATGTTTCCTGTGTTACTGTGATATTGTGATCCCAGTTGTACCATGATGCCATGTTTCCAGTATTTCCTGTTTTATAGACTTATCACACCATGTTTCTTATTGTACATCTCTTTCATTATATGTTCAGTACTTTAGTTGTAGAGGTTGTACTTGCTCCCGTCCTGACAGGATAACGTTGTAGGTATACTTTTCGAGGAGGAAATGCTATGTGTTACATATTATGGTACTGCTTTGAGGACCTGGCCTTAGCTCCAGTAGAGGCCCCAGCGGGAAACCTTGCTTAGTTATTTTCATATATTTTGAGACTGAGACTTTGGTATGTTCTTATATTTGGATACTGGACCTTGTCTCCAGTTAGATACTTTGGTTATGTATTATTAAGTCCGTGCTTATGTTACCTTCGCTTATAGATGCTGTGTTGTGATGAACCTTAAATATGATTTTAGAACTGTTAGTAGCTTAGATTCTTTATTGTATATTCTTAGAACAGCTTACTGCGCTTTAACCAAGCGTAGGCTGGACATGGCTCGGCCCGGCCCAACAATTTGGGTATCGGGTCGTGACACCCGGCCTGCCCTGGGCCAGGGCCGCCCCTGTTTGGAGGAGAAACTGATCGTCTTATCGAAGAAGAGAGAGTACGAAACGTTTTTTTTGCTTTTTGTTTTTGAATAGCAGGGTTCGGGTTTGTTTAGAAAAAAAAATTATAAGGAAGGGCAAAAAGGTCATTCGAACCCGCTTTTATATATTAATAGATAATTCTGGGCACGCGATGAAATGTTATTTTGCTGTGAATTTTACATAAAATTTTTGTAATTTTTGGGCATTTCATAAATTTCCCCAATATAGAATAGGTTGAGACATATTTAAACTATTTTTCTTCCCTAATTTATCACTCATTTTTAAAACCAAAATTATGTTGTGTTAAAAAAAAATGATTGGGACTATCATGTGATTCCAATTGAGTTTTACTATTCTACAAAGTAAAATACTACATTCTGAATGTCGAATTTTTTAGACCCTAATTATAACATTTGTGGCTGGAACAGAACCATTATAGGACTCCAACTGAGTCTTGTTGTTACTAAAAAAAAAAAATTGTGAAGAGCTTTTACTATTGATGCTCTTATAGTCCTCTGACACGCATCAACAGATGCAATGTCTAGATGCAAATAAATTCCCGGGCCAACAAGATAGATGACGATTCCGATCAAGAAAACAAGTGTCAGCAATGCAAAATACATTTATTTTTTCCCTAATACACTTCGTTAAGAAAAAGAAAAAAAAAAAAAAAAACACAAATAGAAAATGAAGGGATGGAAAATGCAATAAATTGATGTGATAGGGTGTTAACCACCAAGTTGTTATCCCTTCCACTTCCCCTTTGGTTGTTGTTGTAAAAATCACACTCCTCTTCTCTCTATATATACATCGCATCTCTCTCCTCTTTCCTCTCTCTCTTTGCTTTCGTACATGTGAGAGATCTGAAAGGGTTATATACCCAAACCCAAAGAGAAGAAACCAAACCCAAAGAGAAGAAAATTGAGGAAGCAAAGATGGCTCCTCCTGATTTAGGCCTTCATCTAAAGCTCTCCACTACCAAAATCATCATCTCCAACCTCTCCAAAGACCCTTCTTCTTCCTCCTCCAGCGACCCACAAGCCAAAATCTACAGACTGGAACAGCACATCAACAATCTCGAAGAAGAGAGGCGGAAGATCGAGGTCTTCAAGCGTGAGCTCCCCCTCTGCATGTACATCCTCGACGATGGTAAAAAAAAGTTTGTTGGGATTTTTTGTTGTTGATTTCTGTTAAAAAATCTGATTTTGGGATTGCCCATCTCGTAAAAATTTGTTTTTTATTTGTTTTTTGCAGTGATCGGCGCGATGAAGGAGGAGGTGGAGCAATGCCGGAGAGAGCCAATGCAAGAGTTCATGCCGATGGCCGTGCCGGTGAGGGGCGGGGGCGGCGTCGGTAAATTGGAGAAGGAGGTAGGGGTGAAACTGGAAAAGGATTGTAAAGATAAGATGAACTGGATGAGCTCTGCGCAGCTCTGGAGTAATAATTACAGCGAGAACGATAATGTTACCAAAATTAGCAAGATCCTTCAAGAGGTCTAATATCTAAATTAACTAATTGTTTTACGTAATTTTTTTTTTTTTGTTACTTTTTTGTTATTAATGTTGTTAGCAAATGATCTTGTAGAGCGCCGTCGGCGAGTCCGATCGCCGGTCGGAGAGTCCGGAGACAAAGAACAAGGCTCTCGGCGCGTTTGCGCCTTTCAGAGGGTCGAGGAAGGACGACAAGGCCGCCGCCGGTGTGAGGTCACCGGACCTCTCTTTAGTCCCGATCGCCACAGGAGAGGACAACCAGTCGTCCGACTCGAAGCCGATGGCGAGCTGCCACGTCAGCCTCCAGTCTTGCTCGCCGTCGCAGGCGCAGAGGAAGGCCAGGAGGTGCTGGTCGCCGGAGCTACACCGTCGGTTCGTCGCGGCCCTCCAACAGCTCGGTGGCGCCCAAGGTAATTCATTCTTCCGCTCCTATTTTCGACTAATCAATTAGTAGACACATAAGATGGGGGAGTTGAAATTGTTGTTTGTGCAGTTGCCACGCCGAAGCAGATCAGAGAACTGATGAAGGTGGATGGGCTCACCAATGACGAAGTCAAGAGCCATTTGCAAGTGAGTCTTTTTTTCTTTTTTCCTGATCACGCGAATGAAGGAATTCCTTAACGGTTACATTGAACGTGCAATTGTTGTTGCAGAAGTATCGCCTGCACACGAGGAGGATGCCCGCGGCTGGGGGACAGGGGAGCCGCCCGGCGACGATGATAGGGGGCCTCTGGGCGGCCCCGCAGGAGAGCAATTCGCAGTCTGGCTCGCCCCAGGGCCCCCTGCAGCTGGCTGGCTCGTCGCTGGCCGTTTCCGTGACCGCCGGTGACAGCGGCGAGGACAACAACAGCAAGTCGGAGAGCTACAGCTGGAAATGAGCTAGGGGAAGAAGAGGAAGCCCTTGTACCGATGAGATGTATACAATAGTCGGCGAAACAGAGTTTAAAAAGGAAAGGAAAAAAAAAAAAAAGCGATGGTGTAGTGAAAGATACAGAGGTATATGGAGGAGAGAGTTCACATGAAATTTTGGGCAGAGTTCATCCATCATCAACATCACCATCCCTTAGTATTGGTTCCAGTTTGGTCCCTTTTGGTTTGTTTTCGGAAAGTATGTAAGTTTATGTGACCTCCGTTTTGAACATAGCTGGTGTTTGTGACATCTGAGGATTTGGATCCTCAACATGACTAAGACTGATTTGAGATCATCATAGTTGGTTTGTGCTACTGTTTGATACTCCTCCATGCATCCTTTGGCTTTGAGTTTTTGATTTGAATGGGGAGTTCTTTTTGCAGGTGCAGAGCATTGCATTGCATTGAGGAAATTCAGTTGAGGAATTTCACCTTGTTTTCATGATACACACAAACAACCAGTTTCATCAGTAAACTTGAGATTCTGGCAGGGCCGGCCCAGAGGTAATTCAGACAAAGACTTCGGACTTGGACAACCCTCCTCTACTTAGGGCAACCCCTAGGCTCAGTGTGATCCCAATAGAGGTCGGGGTCGAGGGTGACCCTCCAGAATCGGGCCTACAATAAAAGGTTGGGGCAACGAAAACTAGCTCCGGATAGGACTACCCAACTCGATTCTGGATTGGTTTCCTTTACATTGATTGCATTGTTTTGGTGGGTGGACCTCAAAAAAGCATTGGCCTACTTTACTTTGATACATGCATTTGGTTGGCTGGCACAGCTACTAGGTCGAACATGGACTGGTGATAATGCTATAAGCTGCTGAACATGGACTGGTGATAATGCACAGCATCTGATCTTTTGTAATATTGGATAGAGAAATATCATATAGCCTCTCCAGAGCCTAAACTCTTAGTAGTGAGAACTGGAAACATTTTCTAATGAAAGTGACTTTTGCAAATCAAGAAGTTGTTCATATGGAGAACCTATCACATGGGGGAGAGAGAGAGAGAGAGAGGTGACCCCCCAGGAATCTTTCCAGCATTGAAGGACATCTCCCACAAGAAGAATAATCACAGGCCCAGCACAGATTCTTGTGTGTTTTTGCAGTAGGATGGGCACAACGAAGGTCTCTCTCCCCCCTCCCTCACCTATAGTTAGAAGCATTGGCAATTTGTTAGTTGAAAGCTGCAGGCAGTCCACATGTCTCTTCTAGATGCTAATATCTTCACATAATCTACAGTGTCTTTGCTCAAATTAAGGAGCCAGTTTGGTATATTTCTGAAGCTTATTGGAAGCTATGATAAGTTGCTAGTCATAAGCTGGCCAAACTTGTTAGTCTAGTCTGATGCGAAAAGGCATTTGAGGAAAAGAAAAAAAAAAGTTGTCTAATTAGAGTTTAGATCCTGAATTTTATACCAGTTTAGAGTTTAAGCCCACACATATCCAATTGAAGAGTTTAGGCCGTGGAGTTTTATTTCTTGTTTTCTATTTCCCATTATACCCCCCAACCTATATATGAAAATTTCATTATCAAACATGAAAAGAGGGTATAATAGGAAAAAAATCCATGTTCTAAACTTTTTCAATTTGACATGTTATGGCTTAAACTCTAAACTGGTATATAATCCAGGGCCTAAACACTAATTAGCCCCCAAAAAACCCTCATTTTCAAGGTTAGAGTTATTGAAAATGATTAAACTGACCAGTTATCGATTAAAAAAAAAACTCGGCTTAAAAGATGGAAGAGAGTTTTATAAAAAAAAAAAATGGTAATGCAACTTACGAAACCAACCTCCATATTTTCAAAAAATATATAGTTTTTTTTTCAAAAAAAATAAATAAACACAACTCTATCAAACGATTCAAAACTGTCAAATTATGTTTGTTTCGTGATGCCATGGTAGCTTTTCTGATCGAAATAAAGTAACCAAACCAAACTGTGAAAATTCTTGATTATGCCCCAGTTCAACTTCAAGCTAATGCAACCTGGGATGGGAGCAAGCATGATCACTGAGCAAATTCTTGATTATGCAGTTCAAGACAGGAGAACCAGGGAGCAAGCATGATCAAGGAACAGGTAGATTGAGAAATCTTTATTCGGAAGGAAAAGAAAGGCCCTAATATTATGCAACTCGACTCACTAGAAAGTTATATGATTTCGGAATGGCGAAGGTGACACCCATTTTCGGCCCGAAGAGGCCCACATGAAAGAAAAGAAAACGCAATCTTCAGGCTTGGGCCTCGTTTGGTTCCAAGGAAAAGAAAGGAAATTGATTCTTTGATATTTTTTTTTCTTTTGAAAATTACAATTTCAATCAATTTCTTTTCCGGTGTTTGGAAAAACCAAGAAAATTGGGAGGGAAAGTAAATCCTTAGAGGGGGAAAATGAATCTTTGGGTTGGTGGGAGGAACCACTTTTTCCTTTATTTTTCTTCTCCTTGGGAACCAAATTCATTTCCTCCTCATCTCCTTTGGCATCCAAACATAGGAAAGTAATCACTTTCCTTTTCCAAGACTCCAATTCTGCAAACTAAACGTGGCTTTGGGTTCGTGGATTGGACTCTTAGTCTTGATACCGAATGAGAGGCCCGTGCTAGCTCCACGAGGGACAAGCAAATCTCTAGCAGGATATATTTGTCAAATGTCGGTGATAGTTGAAGGTATAGTTCTTCATAAAGACGATATGGCATAAAAAGAGTTTTTAGAGACCGAATTCGAATGACTCTTGTAGTTACCGATATATATATATATATATATATATATATATATATATATATATATATATATATATATATATATATATATATATATATATATATATATATATATATATATATATATATCGGCATATATATATATATATATATATATATATATGCCGATATATATATATATATATATATATATATATATATATATATATATATATATATATATATGCGGATCAAAAGTCTCCCTTAGAAAACTCCTAAAAACCTCTCTCACTCTCGGCCGTAATTTAATGTTAATATTAACATTAAATACTAAAATTAACATTAAACTTAACATTAAAATTAATATTAATATTAACATTAACATTAACATTAATATTAATATTAACATTAACATTAACATTAATATAAAAATAAAAATAAAAATTAATATTAACATTAATATTAATATTAACATTAAATTATGGCCGAGAGTGAGGGAGGTTTTTAGGAGGTTTTCTAAGGGGGGCTTTTGATCCGCTCCCTATATATATATATATATATATATATATATATATATATATTTGGAGGGATATAAATAAGATCCTGACTAGATGTCGGATGATCAGTGGAATGAACCAGGAGGACGTATTATTCCTTCCAGGAGGACATATTATTCCTTCCATTTATAAACTAAGGAGAACCAATTCTCCGGTAAACACACATGTCTCATTCTCCTTCTCCTTTCCACTATGATCTTAACCTAATTTAACCGCCAGGGAAGTTAATCAACAATATTTCTAGCCTGCTCTTTGTTTGCAAGTCTTTGTGCGGAGTCCCAGCTCTAGGAGGACGATTAGTAGCCCCAGATCAAATTGTTGTATCATTAACAACACTCACAAATATTTTCTGAAATTTTACTTTTTATCATTTGGGTCCATAATGGCCCGGTCCATGTGGTTTTGATATGGATCTGCCAAGATCTGTGTCAAATCTGGACTTGGACCATGAGATATTTATAGAGAAGTAATGAAGTCAATCCAGATGAATAACACAAAAGATTGTCATCAAAAATTATTTCTAGCTCCCTTTTATAAAATTAAAATCATAATGTAGCATGAATATATATATTTTTGGCAGCAATTACAATTTATTCATGTTATGCTGCCAAAGATGATGAAGTGCATGTTAAAAATTGATTTAGTGTTTGCTTGGCAATGATATTTTCATCTATTTTGGAAAAATTTTGAGCCGGTCTTTTGTAAAATGTTTTAAAAAAAACTAGTTTCTGGTAGTTTTTTTGAGTCACTAGTTTTTTTGGGCACAAAACTCCCTCAAAATCAGTACAGTATAATTTTGGTTGTCTCTATAAACACCAAAATTGAGGGTTTCTAATTTTTTTTTTCATTTATATCCTTATAAAAAATATATATATAACTACAATTACTAAGGGTCCGTTTGGATAGTCTTTCTGAAATTTTGTCCTGAAAACAGTTATATGAAATTAAGTTATAAAGTTGTTTTGGGAGTATAAAAATTAGGACTTTGCGTTTGGTTACTTTTATCTAAAGTTTTCTAGAAGAAAAAAAATAGGATTTTGTTTGGTATTAAAAATTTTACAAAATAATTTGTGTCCTCCACCAATCCCAAAATTTTAGAAAATATTTTTTAAAAATATTTTTTTATAAAACAATTCTTAAAATCTCTGTGTCATGTGTCATTAACATATATATATGTGTCCTAATCCTCATTGTCACATCTGTGTCCATAAAATTTTCTATATTTCCATACGGTGTCCAGTTGTGTCTGATACTATTGTTGGCGTTGTTGCACGACAAGGACGACCACAACGAGGTCACCACCGCCAAAATCGACGAGAACTCAGATTCGCTGACCACGGCGAGGACTTAGATCGGCGAGGTCACCGGCCACTTCGACGAGTCTGGACTCAGATCCGCCGTCCTCGAACCGCGTCCACACCCACGTCGAGATTGAAGTAGAGCCATGGCGAGGTGGAGCCGTATCCATCCCATGCCAAGACGTACGTCCCCTCCTGTCCACCGCGTCGAGACCCACGTCCACCCCATAGCCACCGGCGCTGCGTGCAGGCGGTCACCTGGAGGGAGCTTTTCTCTAGAGGAAAAAAAAGGAGAGAGGAGAGTTGGGAAAATGAGGAGAGAGAAGGGAGTTGAGAGGTTTGGGAGGGAGGAGGAGATTTGGGCCCACAAAACTTGGGAAAAATGTTGGCACATTTAGCCATAGTCAAACCGATTTTGATAAGTGTCTTAAAACTTCGATCTCGATATGAAAAGAAACGAAGAATACAGATTGCGTCGTCTCTGAGATTTTATTATTTATTCTATATTTTTTTATTTATTAAGTCTAGGTTATTTGTGAATCGGGATCACTGGCAATTAGAAGTCTATCCTAAACCAAACCATTATTGATTTGATCCTAAACCAAACCAGATCCAAAAACCAAAACAGCCCTGGAATTAGGCTAACCGAACTCGGCCAGAGTTATGCCCGAACTCGGTCAGCAGAATTCACTTCTGGTCAGAAGCTTTACCTATTCTTTTGGATCTCCAACGTTTGAATATTTGAACGTTAGGGTACCGAGTTCTGCTCGAACTCTGTCCTAGAAAAACCTATAAATAGAGAAGAAATTTTTATTTCTAAACACAAATTCAATCTTCATCTTCTCTATCTATTCCTAAACTTTCTATTCCATTCCCAAAGCTTTAATCTTCAAATCTCCAAGTCAACTCTATTCTTCTAAGTGCCGGTGGTTTCCGAGTAGGAGTTTTGAGTTGTACAAGCTTGGCGTATAAAAGTTTTCTTTAGAAATGTGTTGAAGTTTGTTCGTGGCTTCGGATAAAAACACGACAGTGGTAAAGTTGGCGTGTTCTTCGGAGCAAAACATGTGGTGTAATCTCTATTTCAAATAGTGGATTCAAACATCGGGTTGAGTACTCGAGACTGGACTAGTCCTCACAGAATGTCACGACCCGCACCCTAGAGTAAGGGCACGAGAAGTGGGTACGTCCAGCCTACGCCGCAGTGTCGGCGGTAGAACGCTGTCCTAGGTCAATCATCTAACAGTATAAGGTACCTGTACAGTTTATACTCTCCGAATGGAGGTGACAAATAGAAAACAATCTCAATCACATCTAGGGTAGAAGAACGAAGAACAGATAGATAGTAACTCAAAGAGAACCATAGCATAGATGAAATAAGACTAAGTGTCTAAGATACAAAACATCCAGAATGTCAACTCATAATACAATAAGTCTAAGAGTCTATACATCTCCACATCTCAAAATACAACACAGAATGTGAGACAAAAAGTAAATATAGAAAAGACTGCCTAGACTAAACTGGTCTAGACTACTGGAACATCCTCCTCAGCTGTAGGTGGAACCTGCTGAGGGTCCTCAATACAAGTATCATCTAGTCCTGCTCCATAATAGGTAGACACCAGGGCCTCATTCTCATCTTCTGTAATATTTTCAACAGGTCCAATCAGGACAGGAACGAGCACAATACATCTCACGCAGTTCATATCAGGTTAGGAAATACGATACAGGCAATAGAGTAAGATACATGAACTGCTGAAAGGAAATATACGCTGTAAAAGAGATAGCTGTAATGAAATATCTACTGTATATAGAGAACTGTAGTGACTAGTGATGTAGAGCATAAGATAGGCATGTGAATGGCTAGAATTTATACATGACTATACTACTGAGTTTGTACATGACTACACTACTTTGGAATTATTCACATGTCCACTTCTACTCCCCCGTACCCCAATCAATACACAAGGATCTATACAAGTTACGTTATTGTACATGATATCACATGGGGCCCATAAAAGGGTGCACATGATAGTATACATGAGGGCTCAGTAAACATGAGAGTACATGATCACATGAGTGCACATGAATAATGGAAGCATAGGAGTACATGATGATAGTGAAACACACATAACATGAAGTACCCGATGCTCCCGAGGGGGATAACATCTCATGTAAAGATCCATATAGTACCAATCCGTGTTACCAACGTGACAGCAACAAGTAAAGTAATCTAGAGCGAGAAGTAAAGCCTGAACAAGTATGAAACGGTCAGAGAATGTACTCGCCTGATAACTGAATGTCTGAAGAGGATATACTGCCTGAGGAGAGGTGTCTGGCTCCTAATCAGAGCAATACAAGTCACAATGTATCCACAATGGTAAAAATAAAGTATACAATGCACACTACATGATTCTAGGTCAATCTGGTCAAAAGTTAACTCTTGGTCAACTCTAATAGTCAAACTAGGTCACAGGAAGTCACACTAAGTCAATTGAGGTTAAACAAGATCAAACAAGGTCAAACAAGTTTAATCTAGGTTAAAGTCAACTCCTGGTCAACACTTTAATCAACTAGTCAAATACTAGTCAACATGATCAATCTGGATCAAGTCTAGATCAACTTAGACCAGCTAAGTCATTGGTCAAACAAAGACTAGTCAGTTAGGGTAATTAGGTCAAACATGGTCAACACTAGTTAAACTAGTTAGGGTTTTAGTCAAACTAGTCAAACTAGTTGATTTAGGTCATTCCTAGTCATTTCTAGGTTAACTAGGTCACTTTTGACCAAATGTTGACTTTGGTCAACCCTTAGTCAACAAGGGTTTTCTAGCAGGGTTTTGGGTCATTAGGGCTAGTCCAAACCATAGGCTAGTGATCCTGGCCATAGGCCAATAGTCTAGGTTTTCTCATAAACCTATAACTAGAGGTTATACATATGTATATCTATATACCCAAAATCCATATATGCATAACATATATAATACAACCCTTATACTTATATTTATAATACACTGTCTATACATAATAAACCTAATACCACTATACATATATATATCATGTATATATACAATACATATATATATATATAACTACATATATATTACATATAATATATATAGAGAGAGACAAGGGGATGCGAGAGAGACTGAAATGAGAGAGAGAGTGAGACAGTGAGTGTGAGAGAGAGAGACAAGGGAGGGAAATTCCAGAACCTGGAACCCACAATCAAACCCCCGAACACACACACACATAACATATATACATAGATATGTATATATATACATAACTATACACACACACATCCAAATCCCCTCAAATTCGACCCACACCCTCAAATATATGTATACTACACATATACTCACTTAAAATACACTAGTCTAATACATAAATCATTAATAAAATCGAATCAAAATTCGATTTTCAAAACTGAGATTTAATCTCAAAACTGTGACAGTGCACAGTTAACAGGAAATGGGGATAATTCGATTTACACGAACCCAATCGAGCTAAGACTCGATACTAACGGTTGGTAACTAACCTCCCATAGATACTCTAGTGTCCTAGGACACTGACACGACACCACGACACGTTTTCACGTGTCCAAACACGAGAAAACACGACTCGGGTAAACACTGATACGCGTATACACGTACAGCGTCGTGCAGAGATGCACGTGTCTCGTGCACACAACACGAGCCATGTGGAATCTCGTGCTCGTGTCCACGTGTAGCCCACATGATGGGCTACACTCTCGTGCAAACACGAGGTGTCATTGTGTCGTGTCCGCGCGACACGAGACGCGCGAAGTTGACACTGTGCGTGCGTGTATTGTCAGTGCACGACCAGTGCACGTGTCCGTGTGTCCACCACACGACACAAAGTGTCGTGAAACCTTGGGGGAGTGTGCACAGACACTGCCCCCGTGTCCACACCAATTTTTACGTGTCCACGTCGTGTCTACAGTGAGTATGAAGTGTCAGTGAGCAGGGGATGAACAGTGTGTCTGTGCACTGTCAATACTCGAGTTCGTGTCCGATTTGGACACGAAAAGGGACACGATACGTGCTCAATCAAGTGGGGTTAGGGTTAGCAAGTCCAGGGCTAGGTGTTTGTGTAAAAAGTTTTGCAAAACACAATATTTGAATCCATTGAGACATTTAATCAAATACAATTTCCTAGTCTAGGATACGTGTCCGATACGGACACCAAAACACACCAAAATCCCACCAAACTTTACCCACAGTATGGTTAACCTTATATGAATGCATTTATGAGATAAAAACAGGAATTAGACTAGGTTTGGACATATTTACCTATTGGTGAAATTCCAAGGAAAATCAATGAAAAGAGGGTGTTGTGATCTCGAACTCGACGATGCCCAAGCTCCCAAATTCTAGATTTCTTGCTTCCCTTAGCTCCCTAGATGTTGTAGGGTTCCAATGCAAAAGACTAGAGTCAATTTGGATCACAAATGATCAAGTTATCAAGGTTTGAGTAAAAGGGAATTTTTGTGGAATGAATTTCATGCAATTTTATTCATGAATTAAATCCATGGGGTATTTATCATAGGTGGGCTGCCAAGGGGGGTGCCCTTGGCCGGCCAAGCATGGGGGGGGGGGGGGGGGGTCCTTGTCTTCCTTCAAGGCTAAGTCAAGGACTTTAGCAAAAAGGGGTTTAGATATTTTGATGATTTTAAGGAAAATATCCTTAAAGTTAATATCTAGATATTTATATAGCTTGACTACCATGAATATCTAATCCCCTTAGTCATTCTAGGTTAGGGTTTAACCTATAGATTAGGGTAATTAGGTTAGGGATTAGCAAGTCACTAATCTAAAGGTCCATGAATAGTAATATCTCACTAATCCTACTTAATTCCAATAATCTCTAGAAAATTACCAAAATACCCCTATGGCTAAAAATCACTAATTTGAGGTTCTAAGCCTATGGCTAAGCTCTCATGGTCATGGCAACTTCTAGGTTAGAGAAAACTAGGGTTTACACTAAGTTATACTAACCAAAATCACAAAGTCATAAGTCATGACTTAGCATGACTTAGAAAATGGTTTAATCTAACTAAAATCACCAGAAAATCATACCATGACTAAAATACCACTAATAAATAATAAAAATAATAAATTTTCAAAAATCCCCAATTTCAGAAAACAGGGTGTTACAAGTCTACCCACCTTAAAATAATTTCGTCCTCGAAATTTAGATGGTCGTACTCCTCCTAGGTCAAACCTCCAACAATCAGGGACGAAGCCACTACCTAGGCAACATACAAGGTCAAATAAGCAAAATATGGGTAGTAGACCTATACTGGGTCATGTCCAAAAATTGGCTAGCAGTTTTAGGTCATAAGGTGTCCTAATTGGGAAAGTAAGGAAACAACAATCATCAAGGCTGTTGCGGATAAGATTCTAGGGTAAGTTTAACTGTGTCTACATCCACGTAGATTAATATATGAAAAGGCGAACCAAAATGCAATAGGTTGATCAGACCATCATGCGCCGGTTCTGATTAGACAATATGTTAGTGGGTGCGCACCCAATAAAATATATCATGATCAAGCTCGAAAAGGATAAGCTTGTAAAACTAAGGATAAATTTGTAGCATAAGATATAAGTAAGGGTGGAATGATGAAGGAAGATACATAGTCCTGGTCATGGGCATAGACTAGGAAGGTAAGGAAACAATAAATCACAGGGCTAAAAGGGTCACCATTCTATGGTCAGAGCTACTCTATCAACTCTAAGTCAAAAGGCATAACACAAATTAATTTATTTAAGAAGAAAGTTCTTGACAAAAGAGTTAGTCAAGAATTATATTAATAGCTAAAGCTACTCCTACTCCTACTCCTAAGTAAGAGATAAAGAAATAACAAACAATCGACAAAACCAAATGAACTACCAGGACAAAACTGATCACTAATAAAGAATAGGTAGGAGCAGATGGAATTGGATTTTAAGATAGATATAATGAAGCAAGGTGGAAATGGAATTTAGAAGAACAGAACCTGCAAGCACATCACCAATTGCCTGAGCATCCTCAACTGTCATGGCGTAAGCACGCCCCTGCTGACCTCTTCCAGCCTGCTGCTGAAACTGCATAAATCTCTGCTGCTGTGGCTGTAATGGTCCTCTCTGCTGCTGACCTACCGGAGCCTTGGCTCCTGCTCCTGGTGCTGCTCCCTGTGCTACTCTGCCTGTGAACTGGGAACACTCCCTCAGCTGGTGGTCCGCTGCCCCACATATTAGGCACCAGCCCAACCTCTTCCTGCACTCACCCCATCCATGTCCCGACTTCTTGCAGAAAGTGCAACTACGACCTGCTGCCTGGGTGCCTGCTGCTGGTGCCTCGGCTGCTGCACTTGCTGGAATGGCCTCTGCTGTTGGAATGGCCTCTGCTGCTGGTGCTGAAAATGAGGCCTCTTGGCCTGTCCTCCACTGCTGCCAGCTCCCTGGGTGTCGCGGCCCCTCTTGAGCTTCAGCTCAAGATCATCCTCAGCCGCCATCGCTCCTGCTAGAATATCCTCAAATGTGGCACTCCTCTCACTCTTGGTCAAGGACTTGACTTCCTTGACCAAGCCCTTCCTGAACCTCCTCGCCTTCGCTGTCTCGCTAAGGCCCTCCACGAATCTGCTCAACCGGCAAAACTCACCGGCGTACTCCTCTACGGTCTGGTTCCCCTGAACCAGGTTCTCGAACTGTGTCTCCAAAGCGCCGACTGCCTGATCTGGGAAAAACTTCCCCTTGAAGAGCTCCTTGAAAGCTCCCCATGCCTGCCCTGGAGTACCTACTCTCGGATCCGTCTGATACCAGGTACGGGCAAGATCCCGCATCTGGCTGGCAGCTGCCTCGACCTGGAGTCCGACTGGTATCTCCGCCAGTCGAAAGATCTCCTCAATGTGCTCGATCCAGTCATCAGCATAAAGTATCCCCTCTGTTCCCAAGAAGTCCCTGGGGTTCATCTTCTTGAAGTCCTGGATACCTGGAATCCTCTGCTGTCGCGGCGGTCCTGCTCCTCCCTGCGGCTGGGCTGCCAACCTCTCTATCGTCGCTGTAGCCAGCTGATGGACATCATCAATGCCTCTTGTAAATGCCGTCGTCTGACGCTGCTGCTGGGTCTGCTGCGACTCTAGGAACTGCTGGAAATATGAAAACATCTGCGCAGCATCAACATATCCAGATGGCATCTGCTGCTGGTACTGCTGCTGGTACTGCTGCTGCTGCTGCTGCTGCTGATACTCCGGCTGAAACTGAGGCTGACGAAACTGCGGGGGAGGCATGTCTGGAGTAGCTGGAATGACCCCCTGAATAGTAAGAGGTGCACCCCCAACTGGGGCAGAAGCTCCCACATGAGCTGGAGTATGGGGAGCTGCAGTCCCCGGGTCCTGGTGAGCTGGACGAGAGGTGGCAGACCTCTCAGTAGTATCACCTGGACCGAGTCGCTGCGATCGTGTCTCCACCATCCTGAAGACAGATCAATAAGGAAGTCAATAACGGTACAAGGATGATAGTATCAAAGGACAATATGAAATAGATTATATAGATTTGAACAAAGTCAGTAGATTCAAATCCATAAAAAATTTTCCTAACTTGTGATTGAGTATCCACTCTCTCTAAGCCTATTCCTTAATCCTATCACAGGCTGTAGTGATACTCTAGTTCGAATATCACTACATAAACTCGACCTGCATGGGCCACCACTAAAAACGTGTCACGACCCGCACCCTAGAGTAAGGGCACGAGAAGTGGGTACGTCCAGCCTACGCCGCAGTGTCGGCGGTAGAACGCTGTCCTAGGTCAATCATCTAACAGTATAAGGTACCTGTACAGTTTATACTCTCCGAATGGAGGTGACAAATAGAAAACAATCTCAATCACATCTAGGGTAGAAGAACGAAGAACAGATAGATAGTAACTCAAAGAGAACCATAGCATAGATGAAATAAGACTAAGTGTCTAAGATACAAAACATCCAGAATGTTAACTCATAATACAATAAGTCTAAGAGTCTATACATCTCCACATCTCAAAATACAACACAGAATGTGAGACAAAAAGTAAATATAGAAAAGACTGCCTAGACTAAACTGGTCTAGACTACTGGAACATCCTCCTCAGCTGTAGGTGGAACCTGCTGAGGGTCCTCAATACAATTATCATCTAGTCCTGCTCCATAATAGGTAGACACCAGGGCCTCATCCTCATCCTCTGTAATATTTTCAACAGGTCCAATCAGGACAGGAACGAGCACAATACATCTCACGCAGTTCATATCAGGTTAGGAAATACGATACAGGCAATAGAGTAAGATACATGAACTGCTGAAAGGAAATATACGCTGTAAAAGAGATAGCTGTAATGAAATATCTACTGTATATAGAGAACTGTAGTGACTAGTGATGTAGAGCACAAGATAGGCATGTGAATGGCTAGAATTTATACATGACTATACTACTGAGTTTGTACATGACTACACTACTTTGGAATTATTCACATGTCCACTTCTACTCCCCCGTACCCCAATCAATACATAAGGATCTATACAAGTTACGTTATTGTACATGATATCACATGGGGCCCATAAAAGGGTGCACATGATAGTATACATGAGGGCTCAGTAAACATGAGAGTACATGATCACATGAGTGCACATGAATAATGGAAGCATAGGAGTACATGATGATAGTGAAACACACATAACATGAAGTACCCGATGCTCCCGAGGGGGATAACATCTCATGTAAAGATCCATATAGTACCAATCCGTGTTACCAACGTGACAGCAACAAGTAAAGTAATCTAGAGCGAGAAGTAAAGCCTGAACAAGTATGAAACGGTCAGAGAATGTACTCGCCTGATAACTGAATGTCTGAAGAGGATATACTGCCTGAGGAGAGGTGTCTGGCTCCTAATCAGAGCAATACAAGTCACAATGTATCCACAATGGTAAAAATAAAGTATACAATGCATACTACATGATTCTAGGTCAATCTGGTCAAAAGTCAACTCTTGGTCAACTCTAATAGTCAAACTAGGTCACAGGAAGTCACACTAAGTCAATTGAGGTTAAACAAGATCAAACAAGGTCAAACAAGTTTAATCTAGGTTAAAGTCAACTCCTGGTCAACACTTTAATCAACTAGTCAAATACTAGTCAACATGATCAATCTGGATCAAGTCTAGATCAACTTAGACCAGCTAAGTCATTGGTCAAACAAAGACTAGTCAGTTAGGGTAATTAGGTCAAACATGGTCAACACTAGTTAAACTAGTTAGGGTTTTAGTCAAATTAGTCAAACTAGTTGATTTAGGTCATTCCTAGTCATTTCTAGGTTAACTAGGTCACTTTTGACCAAATGTTGACTTTGGTCAACCCTTAGTCAACAAGGGTTTTCTAGCAGGGTTTTGGGTCATTAGGGCTAGTCCAAACCATAGGCTAGTGATCCTGGCCATAGGCCAATAGTCTAGGTTTTTTCATAAACCTATAACTAGAGGTTATACATATGTATATCTATATACCCAAAATCCATATATGCATAACATATATAATACAACCCTTATACTTATATTTATAATACACTGTCTATACATAATAAACCTAATACCACTATACATATATATCATGTATATATATATACAATACATATATATATATAACTACATATATATTACATATAATATATAGAGAGAGAGACAAGGGGATGAGAGAGAGACTGAAATGAGAAAGAGAGTGAGACAGTGAGTGTGAGAGAGAGAGACAAGGGGGGAAATTCCAGAACCTGGAACCCACAATCAAACCCCCAAACACACACACACATAACATATATACATAGATATGTATATATATACATAACTATACACACACACATCCAAATCCCCTCAAATTCGACCCACACCCTCAAATATATGTATACTACACATATACTCACTAAAATACACTAGTCTAATACATAAATCATTAATAAAATCGAATCAAAATTCGATTTTCAAAACTGAGATTTAATCTCAAAACTGTGACAGTGCACAGTTAACAGGAAATGGGGATAATTCGATTTACACGAACCCAATCGAGCTAAGACTCGATACTAACGGTTGGTAACTAACCCCCCATAGATACTCTAGTGTCCTAGGACACTGACACGACACCACGACACGTTTTCACGTGTCCAAACACGAGAAAACACGACTCGGGTAAACACTGATACGCGTATACACGCACAGCGTCGTGCAGAGATGCACGTGTCTCGTGCACACGACACGAGCCACGTGGAATCTCGTGCTCGTGTCCACGTGTAGCCCACATGATGGGCTACACTCTCGTGCAAACACGAGGTGTCATTGTGTCGTGTCCGCGTGACACGAGACGCGCGAAGTTGACACTGTGCGTGCGTGTATTGTCAGTGCACGACCAGTGCACGTGTCCGTGTGTCCACCACACGACACAAAGTGTCGTGAAACCTTGGGGGAGTGTGCACAGACACTGCCCCCGTGTCCACACCAATTTTCACGTGTCCACGTCGTGTCTACAGTGAGTATGAAGTGTCAGTGAGCAGGGGATGAACAGTGTGTCTGTGCACTGTCAATACTCGAGTTCGTGTCCGATTTGGACACGAAAAGGGACACGATACGTGCTCAGTCAAGTGGGGTTAGGGTTAGCAAGTCCAGGGCTAGGTGTTTGTGTAAAAAGTTTTGCAAAACACAATATTTGAATCCATTGAGACATTTAATCAAACACAATTTCCTAGTCTAGGATACGTGTCCGATACGGACACCAAAACACACCAAAATCCCACCAAACTTTACCCACAGTATGGTTAACCTTATATGAATGCATTTATGAGATAAAAACAGGAATTAGACTAGGTTTGGACATATTTACCTATTGGTAAAATTCCAAGGAAAATCAATGAAAAGAGGGTGTTGTGATCTCGAACTCGACGATGCCCAAGCTCCCAAATTCTAGATTTCTTGCTTCCCTTAGCTCCCTAGATGTTGTAGGGTTCCAATGCAAAAGACTAGAGTCAATTTGGATCACAAATGATCAAGTTATCAAGGTTTGAGTAAAAGGGAATTTTTGTGGAATGAATTTCATGCAATTTTATTCATGAATTAAATCCATGGGGTATTTATCATAGGTGGGCTGCCAAGGGGGGTGCCCTTGGCCGGCCAAGCATGGGGGGGGTGGGGGGTCCTTGTCTTCCTTCAAGGCTAAGTCAAGGACTTTAGCAAAAAGGGGTTTAGATATTTTGATGATTTTAAGGAAAATATCCTTAAAGTTAATATCTAGATATTTATATAGCTTGACTACCATGAATATCTAATCCCCTTAGTCATTCTAGGTTAGGGTTTAACCTATAGATTAGGGTAATTAGGTTAGGGATTAGCAAGTCACTAATCTAAAGGTCCATGAATAGTAATATCTCACTAATCCTACTTAATTCCAATAATCTCTAGAAAATTACCAAAATACCCCTATGGCTAAAAATCACTAATTTGAGGTTCTAAGCCTATGGCTAAGCTCTCATGGTCATGGCAACTTCTAGGTTAGAGAAAACTAGGGTTTACACTAAGTTATACTAACCAAAATCACAAAGTCATAAGTCATGACTTAGCATGACTTAGAAAATGGTTTAATCTAACTAAAATCACCAGAAAATCATACCATGACTAAAATACCACTAATAAATAATAAAAATAATAAATTTTCAAAAATCCCCAATTTCAGAAAACAGGGTGTTACACAGAAGGAAACCAGTATAAACCTGTTGTCTTTGCGTATTGTTTTCTCGCCCTGATTTTACTGACTTACTTGCAATTATTATATATATATTGCTTCACATGCTTAGAGTTAAATTTTTAAATTGCTAAATATTCTTCGCTGCACTCTATTCAGCTCCCCTCTAGAGGTGTCATTGTTCCTACAATTGGTATCGGAGCAGGTATCTCTCGACGGAATTAACACTCCTTGAGATATGGCATCCCTATTTCCAAGCAACGGTGAAGGTCAGTCAACCAATAGGCCACCTTTATTTGATGGCACAAATTACACGTACTGGAAGACACGGATGAGCTTTTTCCTCAAGTCACTTGATTTCGATTTATGGTCGATTGTCGTCAATGGTTATAAGAAACCTCTACATATTACGATAGATGGTGCTCTAGTTGACAAACCATTTGATAGATACACCGACAATGAAAAGAAACAAGCTGGTCTTGATGCAAAAGCCATCAATGCTTTATTCTGTGCTATTGATAAAACTGAGTTCAATAGAGTCTCTACATGTGCCACGTCCAACGAGGTTTGAAAACTTCTTGAGGTTACTCATAAAGGTACTTCACAAGTGAAAGAATCCAAAATCTTACGACTTACACAAGAATATGAACCATTCAAAATGAAGCCTAATGAGACTATTACTGCTATGTTTACTAAATTTTTATATATTGTTAATCCTCTAGCTTCCCTTGGCAAAGATTACAGCGATCATGAAAAAATTTGGAAGATTCTTTGTGGACTACTAAAAAGCTGGAATCCAAAAGCCACGACCATTATAGAAGGAAATGATCTCTCGACAATGAGTCTTGAAACCCTGACTGGAAAGCTCATGACACATGAGTTGGACCTTCAGGATTTCGAAGCTCAGCATCTGAAAGAGAAGACAATAGCATTCAAGGCAAATCATAAAACAATATCTGACGACGAGAGTGAATCAGACGATTCGGACAACGAACAAATGGCCCTGATAACAAGAAACTTCAAAAGATTCCTCAGACACGAGAAGTCAAACAAGAAGAATAAGGACTTCAAAGATGACGAAGAACCGATCTGTTTCAGCTGCAAAAGAACAAGTCACATAAAGAAGGATTGCCCTGTTATAAGAAAAGGAAGCAGACACGATCAAACAAGCATATATGATCAGACAAGCAAGAGAAGGTCAACAACCAAAAACTATGCAAACACTATAGTATCTGGTGTGAAAGCGAGGCTAGTGACTCTGAAGAAGAAGACAACTCTCGGAGCTCAGCAAACCTATGCTTCATGGCTACAGATGCTAAGGTAATAACTAACCCTCTCTATGAAGAATTTACTTTTGATGAATTATGTGAGGCTTTCTCTGATCTATTGGCCGATCAGAAGAAAATGATAGACATGTACAAAAATGCTAAGAAAGAGCTAAAATTTGTACAGTCTAAATTTTCAAAGCAATCTAGGATTTTAGAAGATATTAAAGATTTTTCTATTGACACCAATGAGATTACTTCTTTAAGGCTGAGTCTGCATGATTCTCTTGAAAAGCTTGAAAAAGTAAATCAAGAAAATGCAAAAGTTAACGATCTCTATGAACTAGAGAAGAAGAAGTATAACATTGCTATTCAAAGAGTAGATGCACTCACGGCCAAATTAAATGAAGCCAATGACAACTCTAAAAAGTTAGAGATAAAACTGGGCAAACAAGTCGCTAGACCAATTGCTCAGATAAACACTAGTAGAAGGCTAAACACAAATACCACACTAACAACATGACTGGTATTGTTAGAAATCATGCTTATATATACATGTTTCCACACAACACGAGTACACACACTTTTTCAAAAACTCAA
This sequence comes from Iris pallida, assembly GCA_029216955.1. Lineage (NCBI taxonomy): Eukaryota > Viridiplantae > Streptophyta > Magnoliopsida > Asparagales > Iridaceae > Iris > Iris pallida. Next base: position 1,799,578 of record JANAVB010006400.1, read on the forward strand.
AAGTATATTTTTCAAACAAAACCTAGCACTAACACTTTTGCTACATGTCATTATTGTGGATTAAAATGACGTGTCACCACAGTATAAGATTGGAAAGCTAATAGATATGAATGTGTATAAATGGGTTCCAAAAGCTAACACATCAGGACCCTCAAAAAAGTGGGTACCAAAGGTTACATCTTCAACTTGTGTTGTAGGTGGACCTTCCTTCTCCCACTAAAAGCAAGTGGATACTCGATAGTGGTTGCTCCAGGCATATGACAGGTGACGACAAATTGTTTGCAACTTTATCGATGAAGAAAGAAGGCTATGTCTCCTTTGGAAACAATCTTAAAGGTAATATCATTGGCATTGGTGACATAGGTATCTCTCCCTCTCCTATTATTAAAAATGTTTACTTAGTAACAAAATTGAAGCATAACTTGTTGAGTATCAGTCAATTAGCTGATCAGGGTTATGGAATAAATTTTGTTAAAAATAAATGTTTTGTCTATGATAAAACCTCTGAAATAATTTTCTTTGAGGGATTAAGAGAGGACAACATATATATTTTATATTTGTCAGAAAAGACTAACAATACAGAAAAGTGTTTGTTTACAACAAAAGACGAAAGCTAGATTTGGCATATGCGTCTTGGTCATGCAAACATGGACACGATTGCAAGATTGTCCACCAAGAAACTGGTAAGAGGCTTACATGAAATAAGTTTCAAGAAAGATATGATCTGTGCTTATTGTGAGAAGAATAAGGCATCTAGATCATCTTTCAAATCAATAAACATTGTAAGTACCTTTAGACCCCTGCAATTAATTCATATGGACTTGTTTGGACCAAGTAGAGTCGCCAGTCTTGGCAGAAAACTTTATGCTTACGTAATAGTCGATGACTATTCACGATATACTTGGATTTATTTTCTTGCAAATAAGAATGAGGCCTTTTCCGAGTTTGTATCTTTTTGTAAGAAGGTACAAAACGAGAAAAGGGTTCATGATTACTCGTGTTCGAAGTGATCATGGAGGAGAATTCGATAACCATGAATTCAAGTCTTACTGTAATTCAAATGGATTATCTCATGAATTTTTTTGCCCCAGAACTCCTCAGTAGAATGGAGTTGTAGAAAGAAAGAACAGAACTCTCGATGATATGGCCAGAATTATACTTAATCAGTACAATCTTCCTAAATACTTTTGGGCAGAAGCTGTCTATAAAGCATGCCATATATTGAATAGAGTTCTTATTAGACCTATCTCTAAAAAGACTCATTATGAATTATGGTTTAATAGAACTCCTAATATCAGCTATGTCAAGGTCTTTGGATGCAAATGTTATATTCTAAATACAAAAGACAACTTGGAAAAATTTGATGAAAAAGCTGATGAAGGAATTTTCTTGGGACATGCGGCAAAAAGCAAAGGATACAAAGTATTCAATAAGAAATCACTTATAGTTGAAGAATCAATCAATGTCAAGTTCGATGAGCTAAATGTCAAAAGACAATACGACAGTGACAATGAAGAAGAAACTCCCACAACAGAAGATACTTCCACGTCTTATCTGGAAAGTCTGCCGAAACGTATGCAATTTACACCAGACCATCCCGAAGACCTGGTAATCGGTGATGTGTCAAAATGCGTAAGCACTCGTTCCAGCTCAAGACAATTGATAATAGCAAATGTTGCATTTATTTCCAAAATTGAACCTAAGAATGTTTTAGAATCTTTTTCTGATGAATTTTGGATTTCTTCTATGCAAGAGAAACTTAACCAATTTGAACGGAATCAAGTTTGGGAACTTGTTCCCAAACCTATTGATCATCCGATCATTGGTACTAAGTGGGTGTTCCGAAATAAGTTAGATGAGAATGGCTCAGTCACACACAACAAAGCACGTCTAGTAGCTCAAGGCTATAATCAAGAAGAAGGCATTGACTATGATGAGACATATGCTCCAGTTGCTAGATTAGAGTCCATTTGTATGCTTTGTGCTTTTGCAAGTTTTTATGGTTTGAAACTTTTTCAAATGGATGTTAAAAGTGATTTTTAAATAGTTTTATAAAAGAAGAAGTTTTCGTAAAACAACCTCCAGGCTTTGAAGATTTTAAATTTCCTGATCATGTATTCAAGCTTCGAAAAGCTCTCTACGGTCTCAAACAAGCACTCCGTGCATGGTATGAGCGTCTTAGTTCTTTCCTACTTGAACACGGTTTTTCAAAATGGAAGGTTGATTCAACTTTGTTTATAAAATCTTTGGACAAAAATGTTTTACTAGTGCAGATATATGTAGATGATATAATCTTTGGAGCTACTAATGAGATGATATGTAATGAGTTTGCTAAGTGTATGCAGAGTAAATTTGAAATGAGCATGATAGAAAAATTAACATTCTTCCTTGGACTGCAAATTAAGCAGAGTTCACAAGGGATTTTTATTAATCAAGCCAAATATACAAAAGACTTGCTAAAGAAATTTGATATGGAAAATGTCAAACCTATTAGCACTCCAATGGCAACGTCTACAAAGCTTGATATAGATGAAAGCGGCACACCAGTCAACATACGTAAGTACAGAGGTATGATTGGTAGTTTACTATACTTAACTGCTAGTCGTCCAGACATTATGTTTGTGGTATGCTTATGTGCTAGATATCAGGCTTGTCCTAAAGAATCACATATAAGTGTATCTTACGATACTTTAAAGGAACTTTGACAACCGGTCTTTGGTATCCCAAAACTGATTCGTTTGACCTGATAGGTTACTCGGACGCAGTTTTTGATGGATGCAAAGTCGATCGTAAAAATACCAGCAGTACATATCATTTTCTAGAAAAGTCATTAGTCTCCTGGTTTTCTAAGAAACAAAATTCAGTTGCATTATCAACTACTGAAGCTGAGTATATAGCTGCAGGACGTTGTTGTGCATAAATTTTGTGGATGAAATAAACTCTGGAAGACTTTCAATTATCCTTTCATCATATTCCCATTTACTGTGATAACACTAGCTCTATTAATCTCACTAAGAATCCCATATATTATTTACGCACTAAACACATAGAAATTAGACATCACTTTTTGAGAGACCATGTTTTACAAGGTGATATTGTTTTAGAATTTGTTGATACTGAACATCAACTAGCTGACATCTTCGCAAAGTCTTTGGCTGAAGATCGTTTTAACTTTATACGAAGAGAATTATGAATTCTGGATATTGAGGTAATATAATATAATATAATATTATTATTTAATGAACATGAATTTGCTAAATTTATTTTGGTTATAAGCCGAAAGGGCCCTTCTGTCACACAGGTGTAAATAACCTGAAGCGACACGGTGTACTAGTCTTCGGACTACCGCTAGCTGGGATCTGGCCCCTATAGCTAACCCGAAGTATTTATAGAAATTTATGGGAAATTAATTAATAAATATTAAATTATTTTTTTCAACACAATTAATTCTAATTCATTTTCGTCTTTATGTTAAAAGCTATCACACTGTTTCCAACAACTGCCTTGAAACCCTAGAGACCGAACTCGGTCAAATTCTGGCCGAACTTGGACCGAACGTGATCTGGGAGATTTCAAACAGAAGCTGGACAGCCGAGCCCCCCTTCTATTTAACCCTCTTTTACATTATCCTCTTCCTCACAGCACATCCAAAAACATACCGAAATCCTAACCATAACCTCTAAGTTCTCCCTCATCCAAGCTCTTCAAGCCTTCAAACTTCGGATTCGGAGCTCTCTCGAGGTTCTCTTCCACTGTCTACCATCAATTTCGGTATATCTCTCTCTCTCTTTTCTTCCCGTTCAATTTTCATATGGCTCCCAACCAACCTATTTCTTCTCGAAAGAAGAGGAAAGTTGATGAAGGTTCGTCCTCGACTCCTCATGAGGCGACCTCGTTTTCTCTTTACACTCCTTCGAGACCCGACGGAGATTTCTTCGATGAATTTATTTTTGTGTCCCAAGAAGCTTCGGACTCTTGGTTCACGGACTTTCATAAAAGAAAAATCTGTCCGGGCGCTCCTATTAACTTCACGTTATTTTCTGATCACTCTAGTGTATTCACATACCATCATTTGCCAGAGTTAGTTCAATCCACTTTTTCCGTTTATACCAACGCCATTCGCATGTTCTATTATAATTTCTCGATCACAAAGGGCACGGTAAAATCAAAAGTTGGTGGAGTCGACATCGAGTTTGATGCCGATGATTTAGCAATCATTCTCCACATACCCAATGACGGGGAAGCACTTGTTGAAATCACCTCAGTTGAGTTTCCTGAGGGGACAACTTTTGATTCCTTCCGTGATTCGCTCTGTGAACCGAATCCTCGACCCCATGGCACTCTTCGCCCTAGACATATGAACAACTACTTCTATGATCTCTATCACATGGTGTTCTCCACTATCCTTCCTAAGAACACTGCCACAGATGAGATTTCCTACCTGGAACTCTTAGCGATTTATCATCTTCACTTTCATGTTTCTTTTAGTCTTCATAAGACTATCATCTCCGCTATGGATCGTTGTCGCAAGACTTCTTCGCGACGCCTTCTATACGCGATGTACCTCCCTATCATCATTCAGTATTTTGAGGCCAGTCTTGAGGACTGTGCTGAGGATGCTGCTCCTGCCTATCTTCATGAGCATCGTCGTCCAGCTCAGCCTGCACAGGTTCCACCTCCTATAGTCACTCCCACTTCCACTGATTCTCAGGCTACTCATCCTTCTGTCGGTGTTACTCTTGAGTCCCTTCAGACTCTCATGCTGGATCAGTTTCGTGCTATGGATTTTCGTACTATCCTTCAGCTCCAGGCCATCTCGAACACGGTTCATGATTTGTCGTATAGCCTTGCTCACAACCCTAGAGGCCCCATTCCTATGGTTCGTGATCCGACCCAGCTTGGCTATCGCATTGATGACCGTGAGGCACATCGTTACTTTGACCCTGCGACTGCTCGATATGACCCCAGCCGATCTGCTGAGACGGTCCTTCTGGTACTGCTGGTGCTGCAGCTGATGATGATGATGATGATGATGATGAGGAGGATGATAGTTGAGGATTTGTTATTTCTCGTGATAGTTCAGTGACTTTGTTATGTTTTGACTTTATTTTAGTTGGCATGTATTAGTGATAAATGCTTCTTTCAAGCATTATCAGTTATGACTTTTTCAGTTTTTTTTTCTGTGTGATGTATGCAAAACTTTTTTTTTCAGTTTATGCTAGTATTTGCATTATTCCATGCATGTCTATTATGCTTTGTGGTTTAATATTGCTATACCATTTTGCTATTATAACAAAACGGGGGAGTAAGATTGATTAAGATTGATAAAATTCAGTAAGATTGATTTAGATGATATTCATTTAGATTTGATTCATCTTGGATACAACTTACGATTTCTGATAATTATTTACTGTATTACTCATTTGGTTTGAAAGAATTTTGGTTTAGACTCAGATTCAGCAAAATATTTTATTATGGGAGAGTAATAAGACTTGACCGTACACTACGGGGGAGCATTGTACTGTACCATTTTTTGACGGAAAAAAGCTACTACCGTACCTTCCGTACTCATCAAGTCTACTTCCACTTCAAGCCAAACTTTTCCTTAAGTATCAATCGTAGTTTTGTCACATTATCAAAATGGGGGAGATTGTTGACACATGTAGCCATAGTCAAACCGATTTCGATAAGTGTCTTAAAACTTCGATCTCGATATGAAAAGAAACGAAGAATGCAGATTGCGTCGTCTCTGAGATTTTATTATTTATTCTGTATTTTTCTATTTATTGAGTCTAGATTATTTGTGAATCAGGATCACTGGCAATTAGAAGTCTATCCTAAACCAAACCCATTCTTGATTTGATCCTAAACCAAACCAGATCCAAAAACCAAAACAGCCCTGGAATTAGGCTAATCAAACTCGGCCAGAGTTCTGCCCGAACTCGGACCGAACTCGGTCAGCAGAATTCACTCCTGGTCAGAAGCTTTACCTATTCTTTTGGATCTCCAACGTTTGAATTTTTGAACGTTAGGATACCGAGTTCTGCTCGAACTCTGTCATAAAAAAACCTATAAATAGAGAAAAAAAATTATTTCTAAACACAGATTCAATCTTCATCTTCTCTATCTATTCCTAAACTTTCTATTCCATTCCCAAAGCTTTAATCTTCAAATCTCCAAGTCAACTCTATTCTTCTAAGTGCCGGTGGTTTCCGAGTAGGAGTTTCGAGTTGTATAAGCTTGGCGTATAAAAGCTTTCTTCAGAAAGGTGTTGATGTTTGTTCGTGGGCTTCGGATAAAAACACGATGATGGTGAAGTTGGCGTGTTCTTCGGAGCAAAACACGTGGTGTAATCTCTATTTCAAATAGTGGATTCAAACATCGGGTTGAGTACTCGAGACTGGACTAGTCCTCACAGAGGAAAACCAGTATAAACCTACTGTCTTTGCGTATTGTTTTCTCGCCCTGATTTTACTGACTTACTTGCAATTATTATATATATATATATATATATATATATATATATATATATATATATATATATATATATATATATATTGCTTCACCTGCTTAGAGTTAAAATTTTAAATTGCTAAATATTCTCCGCTGCACTCTATTCACCCCCATCTAGAGGTGTCATTGTTCCTACAAAAAATGCTTTGAGAAAACAGCTCTGAGTTGTTTTTCGATAATTGAGTTTAAACACTCATCTCAAAAAAAAAAATTGGAAGGTGGTTTCTGAAAATGGATTGCCAAACACAATTTCCTTAGGAGTTGATGTTTAAACTCCAAAAATAGGTTTAAAATACGGAACCAAACATGCCCTAATACTCTACCTTTTTTTTCTTACGTCTTTGTTTCTCTTGAGATCCCATCTGACGACTACTTCCTCCAAAAGATGAGTTTTTTAAATTTTTGTGATCCATTTGACGTAGTCATGACATAAAATAGTGCGATCCATTTGATGTGATAGTGAATTCTTTGCTCTTAATGTCTAAGATTTACTACTTGTCAAACCATTTTATGCTTGCAAGTTATACGAGTGTTTAAGTTATTATTTGAAAAGACAATGATTGGATCGTGAACCGAACCAAACTAGTCGGTTATTTCAAAGGTCAAGTCGAACCAATCCGACTGGACCATTGGTTCGATTAAAAATTGATCGATTCGGTTTGATTTGGATCGATTTGGTTGGTCTGACCCAAATGTGCACATCTCTAAAACCGGACTTCGATCCGGCCCAGCCCGATAGACGCCATGACAAAATTATAGTTAAAATGACAATATTTTTCTAATAGTTGCACTTTCCAACTCATCATTTGTCACAAATTTTTTCCTCAGCAGCTTTATAAATTTCAACCAAACAACTTTCCTTTCCTAACAACAAGCACGCATCATTATTATCTGCCTAAACAATGGGCTTGTAAATATACTTTCGTTATTTGCATCTCTAAAATCCTAAAATAAACATACGCCAAATCCAACGGTAAGAGAAGACACGTGTCATTTGTCTACAAGTAAACTAATAATACTATGTTAGAGCATCTCCAACCCTATTGTCTTGTTAAGTGTTGTGAGTCTTAGGTGGCTCCTATGTGGCATGAGCCACAAGACAATGTCTTATTTATGTGGCAAAATTATATCTCAAAAGACAATGAGATAGAAAAACTCTCTCCAATGCAAAAGTATTGAGAAGACAATAAAAAATATTTTTTCCAACTTCCAAGGCAATTTTTAAGACAACTACTCATCTTCTTTCTTTTTTCTAATATTTTTTATTCATAATTGATGACATGGAAGAGAAGACATTGTCAAGTGCATTGTCTAGAACAAGACAATCAACTTCACAATGTCTTCTTTAATTTTTGCCACATAAGCTTCACAATTGACTTGACAATTGCATTGGAGAAGAACTTCTAAATAAAATTTTGTCATTCCTATGTGGCATTAACTTTTTTCCAAAGTCACAATAGGGTTGGAGATGCTCTTAGTCAAGCGCTTGTAATTTATATGGACACTAAATGAGATCGTCGAGCCTCCAATCGTAAGGACATAGAGATATATGAGTTGTAATATAAAAAAATTACTATGTTAGCCTTATAATCCCATTAGATATATACGCAATTAGATATATACGCGAAAACTTGTAAATAAAACTAGCAAGCTAATAGTCGTCGGCAGTGTTGTTATCTTTTTCATTTCGTACTGTGCAAATGAATGAAATACTTTCCTGCTAAATCACAATAATATTTTCTTCTTTTTTTTGATTAATAAAGGTTGGTATTATTAATCAACTAAAGAACAGAAGGTACAATATTTTCAGCTTCTTTAATAAGAAGTTGGAGAATACAACTAGGTGGTGAGTACATTTGATTCTCATTTAAAGCCAGTGGACAGCTGAGAGTGTGTGATGCCAGTCAATGTGCTGCTTCATTGCCTTCTCTAGGAAGTAAGAATCCCCCAAAATATATATTATATTATGTGGGACATATATCAAACATTAACGTATATCATGAGTCACACAATAAAATAAGTTTCATGTCGGCCCATATTTAATTTACTATTTTTGTATAAATTATTATAATTTTATAACCCTTGTCGCAGATGATCAACCACGTATACTATCGAAAAATATCAGCTTTGGGGTTTAGAATCCCCTACCAAAAATCAATACCTTGCTCTCCCTCGACTCGAAACACACTCTCTATTTGACCGTTAGCTAAAGCAACGCCATTGTCCCGCCAACTACTCACTCTTCTCCTTCCACATCACCACCACCAAAAAGGAAACCCTAACCCTAACCACAAACCCTGGAAATGGCGAAGGACTCCTCCTCCACCTCTCCCACCTCCGCCGCCGCCGCCATCGAAGCGTCCCGCCACCCGCCGTCCCTCCCCTCCTCCTCCGCCCGGATCCGGCGGCGATCGGACCCCTTCCTCATCGTGTGCCGCTGCTTCAGCGTCATCACCGCCGCCGTCGCCCTCCTCTGCGTCTTCGCCAACGTCATCTCCGCCGTCCGCTCCTTCAAGAACGGCTCCGACGTAAGAAGGAAAAAAATAAACCCTAACCCAAAGTCTCCGTTCCTCGCATCCCAATTCTTGACTTTTTCTTTCCTATATGAAGATTTTCGGCGGGATATTCCGGTGCTACGCGGTCGTGATCGCGCTCTTCGTGGCGGTGGCGGAGACGGAATGGGGCTTCATAATGAAGTTCTGGAGAGTAAATTTTCTCGATCCAAAGTCTCCTTCTTTAGTGAAATTTATTTAGGGTTTCGTTGACTCGGTTATGGAATGGTTTAGGTGTTCGAGTACTGGGTTGGAAGGGGAATGCTGCAGATCTTGTATGTTTTTATTTATTTATTTGTGATTGTTTGCATTTGATGGATTACTTGTGTTCGAGTAAAATGCGTGGAGAATAAAATGTGAGGGTCTTTTTTTCAGTGTTGCTGTGATGACGAGAGCGTTCCCGGACATTAGAGGAGAGCGGCAGGATCTGGTGCTGCTCCAGGAGATCGCGAGTTACCTGCTGATTGCCTGCGGACTGATCTATGTGATCTCGGTAATGGTTGTTCGATGCATCATAATTTAGATATATGGTGAATTTTGTGTTTTGCGCTATGTTGCACGGACACGAATACGATACAATACTGACATGGGGTAAGGACATACCATGCGTCTTAGCGTGTCCTAGTGTATTTTGAAATTTGAAGTGCTTGTGTCATGCCTGGTACTGTCGGATCCACTCCAACACAATACGCCACGGACACGAGCTTTGTGGCAATAGTCAATACTTGTTTTTTTTTCAATATATTGTTTACTGGCTAATGGCTGCTAATTTCAGGGTGTCCTGTGCATTGGCTTTCTGAAGCGTGCTCGCCAGCACAAGGAAATTACAAGAGAGCAAGCAGCTAAAGATTTAGAGGTAAGTGATAAATACATTAAATTCCTCAGTTGAGGTGATAAGATTGGTGCCTATGTATTCGATATCGAGAAAAATTGACTTTGGTAAAGTTGGCAGTCAATTTAAAAGAGATCAACTTAAAAGTAAAGAATCCACAAACAATAGCAGAGGTATAGCATCCATCGTAGTGGGCTACTTCAAATGAAGAGAATATTTTCTTTGGCTAGGAAGAATTTTTTAGAGTGGAATCAGAACTACAAAAGAGTATTAACTTTGATTTAGTTCAAATAAACAAATACCAAACAAATGATTAACACCTAAAGCACACCCAAGACTAAACAATCATGTATAAATTCTTTATAACTCAATATCAAAAATTTCAAACGTGATGTTTGACAGGCTAGGGTCAACAGAGTGAACCAATCTATAATTGAAATTTCAAACTCATGAGAACAATATACTTCTCGATCAAGAAAGACGACCCACCATTAACCTCTTCTTAGTAGGCTACATATGGATCTCGATCGAACTGAATCATCGATCTTTTGAAATAAGAATATCATCTCAACCAAATACAACAAAAAAGAAATACCAGCCCACCCGACATAGAACTAAAAAAGGAATATGTGCTAAGATCCAAACGTGAAGCCTTTAATCAATGAACAAGATTTATCTTAAAATTCGAGAGAAGAGAATCCAAGCTGTTCACCCAACATCCCGTAACCACGATGAAAAAAAAAAACCTGAATTCAATTGAAGATTATCCAGTCTTCCAGACTGTACTCCCTAAACTAAAGTCCAGATTCACAATGAAAAGACTCAAGTTCAACCAAAGAGAGATGAACCACGCATCTAATATGAATGCTTCACAGGATTTTTGTGGTCCTAATTAGAGAAGTGGCCGCAATAACTGCCACGTTTGTCCACAAGTGACTAGTCTTAAGTAGCTTGCATTATAAGTTGGAGAGAATATATCACATTAATTGCAGTCTGCCTCAATCCTCATTTGCTTCTTCATGTTGCTTTTGATTTTTGTTTGTAGCTTCATAAATCTGGTTTTTGAACACTTTAGGGTTGAACTTGATCTTCAAGCTCATCATCCTTCACTGTCCCTATGGACCACACCCGTTCTTTCAAGTCCCGGATAGGTCTGATGGAGCCACAGATTGTATTGAATCATGAAAAGGACCCTCTTTACGCCCCTCACAACGAGCTTCATCTCTTGCGAGAGGTGTTAAGAAGCTCAGATTGATGGTCATGCAAAAGAAGCTAATCTGTGTGCTTGAGTCTTATCCACGATGTCATCAGATATTTTTGTGAGCTGAAATATCTGGTGTGGGCATTGGAGGATGAGCTCGAAAACACAATTGCAACTTTAGCCACTAAAAACCATGTGTATGATGCGGCAAATGCGAACCAAAGGCGGGTTAGGAAACCAAACAAGGATCAAGAGTAGGCTGTAATGGGTACAGTATATTCCATCTACCTTCTCATGCAAGTTATGTTTGGCAAGTCATCTCTAGCAACACATGTAGGATGTCTCTATGACTCATCTAATTAATTAGGCAACTAAAATCACCTGAATTATCCATCTTAGATGGCTACATCGAATCCTTTTCAGTAAAATCATTTCCTTACGTCATTGCTACCTGTGAAGTTTATCTGACAAGTTAGACTCAACCATCATGCCCAAATAGATTTGATCACCTTAGTCTGAGAGAGGCCCTTGTGATTGTAGACCCTTGCAGTTGAGAATCTGCCCATGCTCTAGTTGTGGGTTGCAAGGAAAAGCACTGAACAACCACTCCTTATCTGAGCTATGGTTAGAACAAAAACAAATCAGTAGAAAATGCACCATTTTTACTCGGGGTTAGAACAACCACTCCTAGCAAAACATGTAGGATGTCTCTTTAAAGAATTCGAGTCTATACCAGTTGATATGAATTTTGCAGTGTAGTCGTATGCTTGTTTGATTAAGATTTTTTGGGCGAATGTGCAAAAAGCACACTTCTTAACTGTATACTTTGTTGCCATCGGTCTTCGGTTATCGACTTATTAGCTTTCTTGTATTAGTTATTTATGGACTGCGTTGAAAAGAGATCACTGTTGCTTTAGAATCTAACCTCTACTGGACAAATGCAGGAACTGGAAAGGCGCAGGGAAGAACTGGAAGCAATGTTGATCCCAGAGAGGGCTTGAGACTAAAAGCAGTGTCACTTGGTTATTCATTCTAAGAAACAGCTTGGCTGATGCCCACCACCTGTATGCTGGTTTTATTGATTTCATAAACTTCTGGAGCTTATACCAATAAAGCCGAGTCTGTAATTTGTGTAAATATACTGCTGGAGAGTGGAACAAGTAATTCTTTGATTTTAATCGCGTGGTTCATGTCTCACAACATTCCTTAACCTGAATAGTCAAAGTTTTATTCATCTTGACTTGGATTATGTATTTCTCTCATATCTGTCACATTCTTGTCGGCAAGTTAGATAATGTTGATATCTGTCACATTCTTGTCGGCAAGTTGGATAATGTTGTGTTAATTTGTAGAGCAGGTCGACACCCTTTTGTGTTATATTACAGAAGCAGGCCGCCCTTGCATAGTTGCATTGCATGCCAAGGACTGAAACTTGTGACCTAGAGATGCATGATGTTGAGTGGGCCGGACCAGTCCGGGTCTGATTTTGACCGGGCCTGGGCTGGGCTGGGCCATCCCAGTTAGGAAATCTGGTCCAGGCCTGACCCAACTCATGATTTTGACCAGGCCTGGGCTGAACTGGCTGGGCCATCCCAGTTAGGAAATCTGGTCCAGGCCTGACCCAACCCAGAGAGAACCCAAATCCAGTACAGCTCAGGTTGGTAGAAGCGAAACCTAGCCCGACTTGTAGGGAGAGAGGAGCTGGGCCGGCTTGTTGACCAGACCCGGAGCGTGTATCGAACCGTTCGATCCGATTAACACCTTGATGTGAGGTGAAAGAGTTGTTTGCTCCACATGTGGACATTGGACTTACCTTACCATGTTAAGTGATATAACAGCTTTATTAGATACATATATGTTTGGTTTGCAAGGTCGGACAATGTAGTGTAAGTGACATTATATTGTAAATCTAATTTGTGTTTAGTTGGACTTTTTGTTTGGATGCAATGTAATGGACATTAAAAGCTTGATTATTTTACATCACTTTCTTTTAAAACCAATTACATCATCATATAATTGCAATTACATTACTGACTTAGAACTTACAATTTATTTTCAATTTTCAACTTATTTTTGTTTATGTCCGAGCTCTCTAGCCTAGTGGTATTAGAGCGGACATCCGGAGGGGCCGGCAAGGTTCGAGCCCCCCAATTGTGTGTGTGTGTGTGATTTCAAAAAAAAAACTTATTTTTGTTTATTGTTTTATTTTTATATTATATGTTATATTTTATATATTTTCGTATATATATATATTTTTTTCTTTTTTGCATCTCTCTGTTTTTCCATTTTTTCTGTTTTTCATCTTTTTTTGTTATTTATTTTTTGAATATTTTATAAATTTTATGTTTTTTTTTTGTATTTTTAATTTATATTTCTCCATTTTTTATTTTTTATGTTTTAAGTTTTATTATTACAAAAATCTAAATTTTATTTATTTATTATCTAAGTTTTTTATTATTAAAAATAATTGTTTTGATTTTTTTACAAATGTTATGGTTGACCAAAACAGAAAAAATAAATGTCAATAATATAATTGTCAAAATGATACAAATAACCATTATTATTCTTTTACATCACATGATATACCAGATATTTGAATACAATTGATATAACATTACATTGTTTGATTACATATTACAACCAAAATAGTAATGTAATTATAAATATATTATATTACAAACTCAATTATATTGCAAACTCTATTCTATTAAGATTACATATTAAAATTATGTTACGGTGAACCAAACCCAACCTTAGGTTGTATCATTCCTTTCCATGTAATGAAAAATAATTTAAAAAAAACTGCACAATGGAATTCTTTTATGGAGTTTTGCTTACAGAGTACCCGCTGCTTATATTCAAATGGATCACATTTGGATGATAGAAAATAGTGGCAAGGATTTCAGTACTGGCAATATGGTAAAAGCACTATAATACATAATAACAATAATACTAATAATAAATATAATGATAACATTGAAGATTCTGTCCTTCTCCCCTTAGATTTGAATTCAAAAGTATATGCCTGTTTGGTGAATAGATGCACTTTGGGTTTTAGTTTGACTGATAGATGGACTGGATAGAAAATGTACCCCTCTAAGTAGATATGATCACTGGTGTTGGATTAAAAACAAGAAGAATAGATACAATCATTAAGCGTCCAGGAAAAGAAAAAGACATCAACACTCGACATATACCACACAACTAACTAAGCATTTCAATCATATACCACACAACTAGGCGTCCACATAGGTAATTACAACTGGTTCAGGGCAAAGCAGAGAACACAATCAAGAAAAAAGACTTTAAATATCAATTATGAATTTTGATTGCTACTACAATGTATTATTTCTAGAAATTTAATCAATCAGCCCTCAGAAAAAAAACTTCAATCCTCTTTATCAAGTTCAGTTCTGTTCTATAGCTTACAAATAATACAACATAAACTGCTTCCTATCTGTCTTCTATCCTGGATTGTGTAATGTAAACTAATCGACAATATCTACTCTCTATATTACACATATATTACACATAGGCCAAACATTTACAAAGCCTCCCCAATCGGAGTATTTCTCATGATTACATAAACTGAACTAATTCCTCACCAGGCTAGAAAACAAGAAAAAGAACAGAAAAATGGATGATGCGGAGGCGTACAACATAATCTACAACTCAGCTCCTACCAGACAAGGATAGGTTATGCTGCTGTTAGTCATCCGGGGCATTCTTCAAGATCACACTAGGCACTCAGTTCAGGAGGAAATACAATCTTTGAAGATATCAGAGGATATTCAAAACTTCCTATCAGGCTTCAGCAATGCATAAGGCTGATGGTTGCCAGCAGCTAATTGCAAACAATTATTCGACGTCTGTACAACTTACGACATGAGTTCTCAGTGGAGATTAATTATGAGTCACTTCTGGTGTCAGGATGGAAGTGGCTTGCATCACTGCAAATAAAACTATAAGCTAGTGATTCCTTAAAAATACCCCGTAACACTCCATTGTCTTTTCATAAATAGTCCAAATCAGTGTTCAATACCACACTCAGGAAGAATTGAACTTACCCACTAGATAATTGCTTCCCTTTCACACTGATCTAACTTTTAGTTCTACTCCGCTCTTTCGGGCTGTATGTATTTTCCTGCTAAAGAGTCTCAGATTTGAATTATATACACACCAGGCACTAAATCATGGTGAAAATAAAAGGAAAGAATGAGACTTACAACTAGTTTAATTCCTGCATACGCCTGAACAGAACCATGGACTTTCTGGTGGTGGGAGTTCCTTATAAAAGGGTGCTCGAGCAACATGATTGCTGTTGATCTGTCTACAGGATTCCTACGAAAGCAACACTGCAGAAAGTCCTTGCCCTCTGATGACAATGTATCTGGGATCGGTGGGTCTTTGTGCAAGACCTTAAACATTGCTGCTGCCTGAATATCAAAGTTTCAGACTCGAAGACAAAGAACAGCAAAACAAAGGTATTCAGATGAGAAGGGAATTGGGTAATCTGGGTATGTAGGAAGACGCATCCCTTTCGTATCACCAAACCATGGAAAGCACCTTCCGGAATAAAAGATTTATGTAGCAACTGGCCAAGTATAAGAAGTTAAGAACAGTCCTAAATGCATAAATCATGGATGGATCCATTGAGAACTACATTAACTCCATTGCTACAGCTCCTTAGAATCATGGGTAGCCAAGATAGCAACCAAATTTGAATATAGTAACCTCAAAAAACTCATCTTAGCTTTAGTGTAGCATTAGTAAGAGAAAACAAGTGGCAGTTCCAAGATTACTTGTGAAATAGTTCAGTGTGGCTCGATGGAGTAAACAAGTCAAAAGCATGTTTCTTTACAGGATAATCTCAATGTAAAGCTCTCATGTACTACTATGCATACTATCGGTACACCTTGGATTGAGTTGTTGGGATTCTTCGCACTTGAGAAGTAATCTCAATTGTAAATGCAAAAACATGGATACGTGTAAGATGCATAATTGTCACATTCGTGTCACAAGAAAACTAGCATTACTCTTCTTTAAACTACACCGTTATCATTTGATGAAAGAAACTGGAAACAAAAAGCTAATATTGCATAAACCTCCTATGAACAAAAGCACAATGCTACAGATTCAAAGACTAGAATTAAACTTTAAGCCCATCTACAAATCGTTCGATACAAATAATAGCAAACAGGTCAGCCATGCTGTACAGCAATGGGAGCCAGAGCAAGTGGCATATATAAACTACTATGATGCACGAATATGTATCATACGACATGGACATCGGAGATGGACAACAACGGTTTTGGTATGCCAAGTTATTGTGGAGTGCTTGTGTAATGTCTGATAAGTATCAAACATGTACACGAGAACTCACCAGTCTTGGGTATCCATGCTTCCCAGATCAACCAACATCATAGCTCACACATAATAAGTGGATGCCAGTATCTGAACAAACAAGAGAATAGATATGGATCGGTGGTTAATAACAAGAGATTTGGTTTATAATAAGGTTGTAGATGTTGGATGTTGAGTTCTTTGGGTTTTGGAATGTTGGATGTCGGGGAGATATTAAGATGTCAGATACAAACACACACCACACACGTGTGTGTTGTCCTAACAATGTACTTTTCATAAGAAAAGGCATATACCTAACTAACTTAATACGTATCTAGTAAATGGCTACCGTTTTAAAACTATATAGTTTGTTAGATTACGTGTGAATACATGTAAATTAGTCTAAATTAGTTACTGTAACTATGTTAGTTTCTATTTCTTAGGATTAGTTATCTGCTATGTTTATCTATTTATGCTATTAGATAAGTTAGAGAAACTGACCGTGTATTCAGTCCTATTAGTTAGAAAGTTAGTTCAATTATATTCCTATTTATACCAATCCATTAATGAAGAGAGATATAACGCTCAACTACACCTGCTTTTATGGTATCAGAGCCATAAAATACCTATAAACACCTATATAGGATTCTGCCAATTCTAGATGGCTAATCCAAGTATTAATAGCACCGGTTCTACTGGTGAACCTTCTTGGTCTGGTGGATCGAATTCTATCTCCACTACCGAATCTCTTCAAAACTATTCCATTACTTCACATAAACTCAATGGAGGTAATTTCATGGAATGGTCTCAATCTGTTAAACTTTTTGTCTAAGGACGAGGCAAGTTCGAGTACCTTTCAGGAACGACGGTCAAACCAGACGCAACCGAGGATCCAGCCGGCTATGAGAAGTGGGAGGCCGAGAACTCGATGATCATGTCCTGGCTAGTGAATTCCATGAAGGCGAACCTGGGAAGGACTTATCTGTTTCTCCCATCAGCAAGCGCAATCTGGACGGCGGTGAAGGAGACGTACTCAGATCTCGAAAATGCAGGCCAATTCTTTGAGATCAAGACACGGCTGAGAAAGGCAAAGCAGGGTGAGAAAACCGTCACTCAATACTACACCGATCTTACGATGTTGTGGCAGGAGCTAGATCTCTACTGCAACTATGAATGGAGCTGCTCAAAAGACAGCGCCTTCTACCAAAAGACTATAAAAAAGGAGCGAGTTTTCGATTTTCTTGTTGGGCTAAACAAAGAGCTCGATGAAGTAAGAGGAAGAGTGCTTGGCCGAGAGCCACTTCCAAGTACTCGAGAAGTCTTCGCAGAGATCCGTCGAGAGGAGAGCCGCCGCCAAGTCATGCTCGGACCCGGTATCACCGACACCTTAGCCACTCAGATGGACACCATCGCCATGATAACGTCTAGGTCCGACTCGAGCCAATGCTTCACCGACTCCAACCACCGCTTCTCGAAGAAACCTGATCACCCGATCTGCGACTACTGCAACAAGTTAGGACATATCAAGGCCAAATGCTGGAAGCTCCATGGCGAGCCAGCCGATTTTCAGCCATCTCAACGATCCTCCCGCGACAACAAAAGTGCTTATCAAGCGTCAAAAACCATTTCCAGTGAGCAAGGATCCCAAACTTCATCATCTGAGCAAACCTTCTTCAACAAAGAAGATTTAGAGCAACTATATAAGCTATGGACCTCACATAAGACATCAACCTCACCTTCCTCATCCTCACTTGCCCAGAAAGGTAGCTTTAAAACAACCCTAAGTGTCTCTACAAAAATCCCTAACCCCTGGATCATAGATTCAGGGGCTACTGACCATATGACTAGGTCCTTTTATCTATTCAACTCATATTTTCCATGTTTTGGGTATGAAAAAAGTAAAAATTGTAGATGAATCTCTCTCAGCTATCGCCGAAAAAGGTGCCATCATTATCTCACCATCCATCACTCTAAATAATGTCTTACATATTCCTAATCTAACATGTAATCTATTGTCTGTCAATAAATTAGCCTCTGATTCCCAATGTAGACTCATTTTTTTACCTACTGGTTGTCTTTTAGGACCTATGCTCGGAGAAGATGATTGGTAATACTAAAGCGCACGGGAGAATTTACTATCTCTCAGAGGTCAACTGGAGTAAACAAATTCAGAAACCTCAATGTTCTAGTTTCGTTTTCTTATCTGATGAAATAATGTAATGGCATTTTCGCTTAGGCCATCCTAGCTTGGGTATTTAAAACATTTGTTTTTTACCTTATTTCAAAATAAAATTGTTGATTCTTTACAATGTGAAATTTGTCGGTTAGCTAAGCATAAAAGAGTTTTTTTTCCTTCTGTTAAATATACTCCATCTAAACCATTTTCACTAATACACAACGATATGTGGGGACCATCTCGAATCAAAAATATTTCAGGAACGAGATGGTTCATCACTTTCATTGATGACCATACTAGGAACACATGGATCTATTTGTTGAAAGAAAAATCCGAGGCAGCTAATATATTCAAAAATTTCTACACTATATTTGAAACTCAATTTCAAACAAAGATTCAAATTTTGAGAACTGATAATGGTTGGAAATATTTTAATAGAATCTTAGAACAATTCTTAACTGAAAAAGCCATCATCCATCACAGTTCTTGTATTGATATACCTCAACAGAATGGTATTGCCGAAAGAAAAAATAGACACCTACTTGAAGTCACCCGAGCTTTAGTGTTTTCTATGAATGTTCTCAAGCATTTTTGGTGAGATGCTATACTAACTGCTTCATATCTAATTAATAGAATGTCAAGCAAAGTACTTAACTATCAAACCCCGGTACAATTACTTCAAAATCATTTTTCGAAAAATAAATGTTTTACTAATCTATCTCCAAAAATATTTGGTTGCACTGTTTTTGTTAATATTCATGATCATAAAAGAGGAAAATTGGATTCAAGAGCTACTAAATGTATTTTTTTAGGATTTTCTCCAACACAAAAAGGTTTCAAATGCTTTGACCCTAGCTCAGGTAAACTTTTCGTTCGTATGGATGTCACATTTTTTGAAACAAAACCTTTTTTTGGGAAAACTTCTCTTCAGGGGGAGAACACTCACAATGAAGATCAGTTTTGGGAATTACAAGCCTTACCTATATGTGAAAACATTGAAAATACCCAGCACTAATCACATGATGTGTCGCGGGCTGAGAATAACAGTAATAGTATTTCATCTCTTAATGAACGAGTCTCATTGAGGACCAATCTACTGAATTTCGGGTTCACTCGAGAGGGCACACGAGAGCTGCACAAGACTCTCCGACGCTGCCAACATCCGAACCGAGCACCAGTCCAGGTAACATTTCTCCATTTCCTGATTTATCGCAAGCCATTGAATCCCAAGAAGAGTCGGTCAACCCTGAATCAGTAGAATCATCCCACAATATCCTAAATGAACCGATAGCCCTAAGAAAAGGAACCCAAACTTGCACGAAATTTCCTTTATATCCGATGTCAAACTATGTTTCCTATCAAAATCTATCTCCAAGTTTTAGGATATTCACGACCAGTATAAATAATGATGAGATTCCTAACTCTATACACGAAGCTCTAAGTATTCCTAAGTGAAAATAGGCGGTCTTAGAAGAAATGAGGGCCCTAAAGAAAAATGAGACGTGAAAAATGACTGAATTACCTAGGGGCAAACGCACGGTTGATTGCAAGTGGATATTTACGATAAAATACAAAGCTGATGGTAACGTGAAAAAATACAAGGCGAGACTAGTCGCTCATGGGTTCACTCAAACCTACGGTCTAGACTACGAGGAAACATTTGTCCCGGTTGCCAAACTTAACACAGTTAGAGTTTTGCTCTCCTTAGCAGTGAATTTCGATTAGCCATTGTTACAATTTGATGTCAAGAACGCGTTCTTAAATGGGGAGTTAGAAGAAGTATTCATGCAAGTTCCACCCGGTTTTGACAACTTCGATGGAAAGGTGTGCAGGTTGAAGAAGGCTTTATACGGCCTTAAACAGTCTCCCCGGACCTGGTTCGAAAGGTTTTCTAAAGCAATGAAGGATCAACACTACAAACAGGCTCAGTCTGATCACACCATGTTCTACAAGCACACTCTGGGAGGTAAAATGGCCATACTAATTGTTTACGTAGATGACATGGTCATGACAGGAGACGACGAGACTGAACTCAGAAAACTAAAGCGTTTCTTGGCTCAACAATTCGAGATAAAAGACTTAGAAAACCTTAAGTATTTTATGGGAATGGAAGTCGCAAGATCACCAAAAGAAATTGTAATTTCACAATGGAAGTATGTGTTGGACCTCCTGTCTGAAACTGGTCTCCTCGGGTGCAAACCGGCTTCAACACCGATTGATCCCAACCACCGGCTCAACAAGAAAGAAAGAGATGTACCGGCGAACAAAACCAAGTATCAAAAACTCGTTAGAAAATTGATTTATTTGGCTCACACTCGTCCCGACATCGCTTATGCCGTGAGTCTTGTAAGTCAATACATGCATAGTCCATCTGAAAGACACCTCGAGGATGTGTACAAAATATTACACTACCTCAAGGGCAGTCCAGAAAAAGGAATACTCTTGCAGAAAAATGAGAGCAGACAGATTGAAGTTTATACCGATGCAGACTGGGCCGGGTGATTAGATGACAGAAGATCAACCTCAACATATTGTACCTTTGTTTGGGATAACTTGGTGACGTGGAGAAGTAAGAAGCAACAGGTAGTGGCTCGAAGCAGTGCGGAAGCTGAATTTCGAGCTATGGCACAAGGAATATGCAAAGTCATTTGGATAAGAGGCATCATGGAGGAACTACAAATCGAATCAAGCTCACCTATGAAACTTTTCTGTGACAATAAATCCTCAATCAGCATTGCTCACAACCCGGTCCAACACGACCGGACCAAGCACGTGGAGATATATCGCCATTTTATAAAGGAGAAGCTCGAGAAAGGAGAAATCTGCATGCCATTTGTTCCAACAACAGAACAGCTTGCAGACGTACTCACAAAGGGCCTATACAAGCAGAAGTTCTATGATTTTCTCAGCAAGTTGGGCATGAAAGATATTTTCGCACCAATTTGAGGGGGAGTGTTAGATTACGTGTGAATATATGTAAATTAGTCTAAATTAGTTATTGTAACAATGTTAGTTCCTATTTCTTAGGATTAGTTATCTGCTCTGTTTATCTATTTATGCTATTAGATAAGTTAGAGAAACTGACCGTGTATTCAGTCCTATTAGTTAGGAAGTTAGTTCAATTGTATTCCTATTTATACCAATCCATTAATGAAGAGAGATACAACGCTCAATTACACATGCTTTTATAGTTCAAACTTGACCATCAAACTAAAGCCAGAGCTTGATAAGATGAGCAATAAACAAAAACTGTTGATGTTGTCCAATTAAAACCCTATAAAAATTTAATCTTTCCATTAAAAAGTGTTGATGTTATCCAATTGTAACTCAATCTTTCTATTAAAAGAACACCAGATCCCAACAAAACCCAATCTTTTAGCAATCAAACTGAAACCATATCAAGAAGATTTCAATTAAATTAAGAGGCTGAAAGAAATTTCCAATTTTTCCTTGAGAATTCCAAAACTAGAGAATACCTATCAAATATTTTGGGTATACAACAACTCGAGGAAGGAGGAGAAGCTTTGGCCCCGACTTTGGATATATAAAAAGGAACTAATCTAAAATTTTTGGTATACAAGGGAACTCTCAAAAATAAATAGGTGTGACATAAACTATTATAATACCTAATGAATAAAGGAGGAGGAGCTTTGGCTCTTATTTTTGGAAAATCTGCAAAAGAAAGTTAGGGCAATCAAGAGAGACGGAAGAGGAGAACCAACTCTTGTACGAGCTATTGGCAGAGTATTATGTAGGTAGGTTTGGGTTCAGGGATGAAAGGGAAGGCGCTGGGAAGGTGAGGATTTTTTCTATTCCCAGTGGCCTTAAACATACTTGATTGCGACCTGTTCATGAGTGGTGTATAGAGCGATAGGAGGTTCAGTCTTACCGCACACTCAATGCAATGATCAAGCAAAACAAATCTCCTGACATATGCAAATTAGGGATACTGAGAGATTAGACCTTACGCTGCGTTTGAGGGGGCTATGTTGACAAAAGAGGGTTCAATCAGGTTGGGAAGTTCTTTTTTTTAAAAGGAAAAAAAAAAAACCTTAACACACAAGTTCATTAAAGCTGATTTTAGCATATCTCGGTCAATATTTCACAATATTGTGTCAGCCTATATGTGAGGTTGAACCTGATATGTAGGCCAACATTTGTTAAAATGGCATATGGGTTTATATATATAATCGTGTCACTTTGGTCCTGAAACCTATATAACGTTCAACATGTTACGACATCTAAGTCGACATCTACAACCCTGGTTTATATGATGTAAGAATAATGATATAGCATCTCAAATTTTGGTGTTGTTGCCTACAATAGGCTGTTATTGTGCATTTCATGGTGACAATCACCACACCTGATAGTTCTCATAATCATTAAAAGTTATTTGAATGGTTATGCATTGAAACGTTAAAAAAGGAAATAGCATAATGGAGAAAACAGAGGGCCTATTGATACACTATATTTCTGTGGCACTTTGAAAAGAACTGACTTACAACAACAATAAAGCCGCTAGCTCAATTTTTTTCAGATCTGCTAAAGAAGCAAATTGACTTAGCATATTTGCATGTTCACTCTAGAAGTGAGTAAACTTTACCAACAAAAAGGGAGAAGAGGGTGGGGATGGGGTGAGGTGGGGGTTGAAATGACATGTATTAGAATCAAGTCGGGGGCCTTTGAGTTCCATAGCTGAGACCTAGCCTGTCATTTAACCTAGGCTATCCCAGACTCAGGGATAATTAACTTCTGGGTGAGTCCCAGTCATATAGGTTCTTGAACTTCTTGGAATGTATGTTTTTGAAATTGACCTTGCTAGTTGTTGAAATTGACCATTCAACAAACTGTTTTGCATTGTCGTAATTGCTGCAAATATCAAGTTCAGCATTGGGCAATTAAGAAGCAACAAGTCCTGAAAATTAGTGCAGCCGAAGAAATCTAAGATGGATGAATGAGAATACATGAAAAGATAGGATAAGACATGAGTGTATTAGTGGGAAGTTGGAGCTGGTGCCAAAAGAAGGACAAGATTAAAGAAAATTGTCAAAGGTGGCTCAGACATGTGCAAAGCAAACCAATAGACATTACAGTAAGGAGCGATAAGATAGTACTTAAAGGAGCCCCTAGACTAGAGGTAGGCCTATACGAACATGGATTGAAGTTTTAAAGAATGATACAGCCATTGTTAGCATTACAGAGGATATGAGCATTAGGCCCTTAACAGAGCTAAATGGAAGAAAATGAATCAAACAGATAACCTTAAAAATTGGGAAAAAGGCTTTGTTGTTGCATCTATTTTCAGTTTTTTTTATCATTTCTGATTATGCATCATGATTACAGTCGTGAAAAGGATGACAGCCAAGTTTGAAGAACAGGGATGAGTTATGGGCTTCAATAAAATGACTTCCCTATTATAACCAGCTATATACAGATATTATACACTGATTCCATATTCTATCTTCTCTTACATAATATCATGAGCTCGGAAAATAGTGAACATTAATTCTTATTTGGATACAACTAGCTTTTGGCAACTCAAAGAACCAAAAAAGGCAAGCAACAAGAAGAATTATGAAGTTTACCCCTTCAAGCCCATTCCAAGGATGTTTCCCAGTGAACATTTCAATAATTGTACAACCCAAACTCCAAATATCAACAGCATAATCGTAACCAACATCTTTGTTCATAGTAGCTTGCACAACCTGCATTGAAATGTCGGTGCGACGGTTAGGACACGAAGGATAAAAGGATGCCATATTTCTGAAACCAGGACGGGCCCAATCTGAAATTCTAACATGGAATTGCATATTTTCAATTCAAGGATGTACTTGTCAAAAACTTTATAATTAGCAATAGGGAGACCGATGAATTGTTTTAGTCTGCTGCAAGAATATAGACCACGACATCAAATGTATCTCATTTTATGTTCTTGGGCCTTTCTCTTTTTGCTGAACCACTCAAAGGAAATTTAGCAAGGAACTGTTGATGAAAATAATCAAAACCTAGTGCCACTTGTATTTAGCCAAAATTCAACCTGACATCCCTCATATTCACAATTTTCTTCATCTTGTGAGAGAAACTAATACATACTCAAAAGAGAAGAGGTGCTTATGGGAGCTACTAGAGAAATACACAGAACATAGAGTTTGCAAAAAGAACCAGAGCACCGAGATCATGAAGAACAAATCAATTTGAAAGTGAATGGGTGAAAGAGTAAAAACCATGGTAGGACATCTAAGGTAAATACATACTGTTGACTGACAAGAACAGCAAGTGGATATTTAGGGACAGTCTTCTTGTTTGAGGGATTTTTGAATTAACGATCTCTTCAGAGTATAAAGAGAAAGCTTTATTGTTAAGCACTCTTCAGACTTTCCTTCTTGTGAGCGAGGTCATGCGCAGATGCAGACATGACCACATGTGTGCGTGCAAGAGAAAATTGAAGAAAATACTAGGTACCAATTATATATGGCATTTAATACCCTGGCAAAGAAATTAGGGATCCAATTTCAAAGAAAAGGGGTCGTTTGCACGTGTTTCTCGGCTTTTATTTTAATTCCTCTTTACCACTATATTTTCACTATTAACACAATCCAGAGAGCACATAAGAGAAAGCTTCGGTGTTAATTCTAATTTTTTAGCTACGCATGTGATGCTCCTAAATTGTAACCTTAAAATCCCCAATCTAGATCCTATTATAAAGCTAAGGGACAAAAGTGAACAACATAGCACTAGCGCACATGGAGAATTTTGGCATTTTGTAGACATGGTTTGGTTATTGTTAAGCACCCTTCAGATTTGCCTTTTTGTGTGCGAGTGCATGCGCAGATGCAGACACGACATGTGTGCGTGCACAAGCGAAAATTAAAGAAAATACTAGGAAGAAATTATAGCATTTAATGCCCTGGCAAAGAAATTGGGGATCCAATTTCAAGGAAAAAGGGGTCGTTTGCACGTGTTTCTTGGATTTTGTCTTAATTCCTCTTTACCACTCCAAGTTCCTCTCTAGAATCAACTCTAAATCCTATATTTTCAATATTAACACAATCCACTCCAAAATCTATATTTTCAAGATTAACACAATCCAGAGATAACATAAGATAAAGCTTCGGTGTCAATTCTAATTTTAGCAACGCATGTTATGCTCCTAAATTGTAACCTTAAAATCTCCAATCTAGATCCTATTATAAAGTTAAGGGACAAAAGCGATCAAAATAATGCTAGCGCACATGGAGTACTTTGGCATTTTGTAGACGTGGTTTGGTTATTCCGCATTTTGTAGACGTGATTTGGTTATTCCTATTTGTCCCTATCTATTGGAAGCAGGTAAGATGGTGATGAATTACGATTGGTCCAAACCTTTCAAAAGCGGCTTCTTGCGACTTGCCCAGAATGTCCATGTCGGTTCCAAGACCGTAGGGTTGAAGAGGGCAGTCAGCTGGCTGCTTCTTGGCCACCCCCCCCCCCCCCCCCACCCCACCCTGCCGCTTATAGATATCAGTGACCTTGATCTAAATGCTCAAGTAGGAAACTACATGCCATTAGCTGATATATGCATGGGAACATGAGCACATGATATCGAATGTCATCCAGGTCATGATCAAAGTTGGCTCAAGTAGCAGGAACTTATGCTCAAATAATTAAGCCAGCCACACAATGTCTGGTGCGGCTACCTTCGGGTGTTGAAAAACTCATAGATTCCCTATGTGTGAACCGGTTCTAATTTTAGTAATATCTGTCATCCAAAAATAGAATCTCAAATATCCCCAGTCTTCATCTGATCCCTATTAAAAGATCTTCAATCGAACATCAAGGAAATACATACTTGCAGTGGAATAATAGCCTACAATTCGTAGGGCATGGACTAAACAATGACATATTTTGTCGTTTATTAAAAGAACATTAAATGCTCAATACAAAAGCTCCTGTGACGTAGGAAGAACACTAGCAGGGATGCCAGTTACAGATAGTGACAAGGAGAACCATATCCACAGACCTTGTATAAAGGATCAGAGCAGAAAACAAGAAAAATATTCATGAAGGTCCGCTTCTTTGCTCCAGTACAAGTATGCGTACTGAATTTTTCTGAGAACTAAGGGAATGGAATTGGAATTACATTTCTTTAGCAAATTAGCATCATAAAAAAGTATTAGACTTAGTGAATCAAAAACTTCAATATTCAGATTTGAAATTTTGACTCGCTTTTTTTTAAGTTTACACGAGGAAAGTTCTTACCAATATATGTAGCTACACATATTTCCATTCTTCAGGCACTTGTTATTACAATTTCTCCTAAATACCATGAAAACAATTGTGGGGTTGTCACAAATACAATTCAATATACTCAACATGATCTCTTTAAGTTTAAGGATTAAGGATTTTCCTTCTCCAGAACCTGACCAAGTTTAATAAAGAAACAAACGACTCTTAGGATGCGTCCATATTTGATGGCAGGAGCGTTGAACCGGCATAATACGATAATTGGAGTAATTTGTATTTTGAATACAGGGTCTCCAACAGAGTACAAAACAAGATGTTAAGAAGAGAAGGAAATAAATCATATCCAAAAATAAGATAGGAATGAAGAGAGAAGAATATTCTAAGGATTTTCCTTCTCCAGAACCTGACCAAGTTTAATAAAGAAACAAATGACTCTTAGGATGCGTCCATATTTGATGGCAGGAGAGTTGAACCGGCATAATACGATAATTGGAGTAATTTGTATTTTGAATACAGGGTCTCCAACAGAGTACAAAACAAGATGTTAAGAAGAGAAGGAAATAAATCATATCCGAAAATAAGGTAGGAATGAAGAGAGAAGAATATTCTTTCCAAACTCATTTCTTACGCAAGTTGAAAAACTCACAACCAGAAGACCTATGGATTGATCACAAGTGGAGTCTTTTAGTGAAAACCTATTATTAAGCTTGCATTATGAGGGCTGGTTCAACAACAGATGCATATTAGTTGCCTACAATGATAAATCTAGGGTTATTGTATCTGCAAGATTCTAGTTGTAAGAGATGTTTTTCATGAAGCAAAGAGTATTGATAAAGATTTTTTATTTGATGTGAACAGCATATTACAAAAACATACTTTGCCTGACTAATGACATTCAGCAATTGAACATGATTTGTCAGATTTCAACTTGGTTCAGATCAGTTATGTTTGAATGAGGATTGGACTAAGTTTATTCTCTGTTTCCGAAAAAGGAGAAGAAGAATGTACAACTTGGTTTCTTTCAAATGTGGATGATTAGACAAGGCTTTGTGAGATTTGATAGTGGGTCTAAATTTGAATATTTATAATTTTTCTAGGACGACCTTCACTTATACCAGTGTCGACTGAGAAAAAACTGTTCTTAGTGCTACCTTTCTGAATTTCTGTTCTTGGTTGTGTGCGGAGTGACACCTGTCAAAACTTAATGACAGAGTTCTTTGTACCTCCTTGCCGCACCCACCCCTAAGATGAAATATGACTTCCTTTCCATGTTTCGTGTCCGTAACTAATATTCTGAAATCTAATATCTAAGTCCATCCTTTTCAGAAAACTTAATTAGATCATCACCTTAAGTAATTTCAGACCAGATATTATCATCATTTCTAGCTTCTCTCTTACAAATGGGAATAAAGATGAAATCTTATGATTTAGCTAATCATTTCAGCCTTCAAAGTTGTAATGACATTGTGCAGCTTTGACTGCATTTAGTCATCATGTTAATTGCACAGGAAGACTAATTAGATCAAGTCTAATTTGCTAACGTTCCTATGTTTTCATTTACCACCTTGACTAAACAAGCAATCAAGAAAAAGAGAAAGAGAAAGGAATAAATAAAACAAAACAAAGTAGGAAAAGGAATATCTAAACTTTTAGATTCATCAGTAGTAATAAAAAATGACAAAAATTGAGATAGAGAAACAAGAATACCTCAGGAGCCATCCAATATGGAGTACCCTTCAATGAAAGAGCAGCTGCGGCTCCACTCAACTGAAACAAATAAGATTATCACGTAAATTTTGCAGAACAATATAAACTGTTTCAAGCTTTATAAAAATATGACACGAGTAACCCATACTATATCAAAAAACATGAGTTATGTCCTTCAGACCCATCCTCTCCCCAAACTAACCAGCCCTTAGTTTAGACAAGATTTATTTATACATGAAGTTGAACAGCCCCTTATTATTTAAAGGGTTCCCATCATAGCACAAAAATGAGCACGTTGACCATCTTTTTGCTACAAAGTCTATGCACAAACTTCTACACGATTTTGAACAACTAAGCAAAACACATACTATGTAACATTCCGTTTTACAAGTATATTAGAAGTTGAAAAACAAATCATTAACAATTGTTGTTTTTCAACTAACCAAATCACATGAGGAATAGTTCTTTTACTAACATTTCGTTTTACAGTTTTCTCTTATGTGATTTGCGCATGGCCTAGGACAGTCCCTGAAAGAACTATTCCTCTTGGTTACAAATGAGTACAGAATGTATGCTACAGTAACTATAAGTACATGACAGACAAAAACAACAATGTCTGAAGCCTGAACTACGAATTTACATAAGTGTTCCTCCCACCAAATCACCAGTACCTACAAGACGCACTAAACTCCGGCTTTACCTCTCCACTTCAATATATTTCCAAAGAGTATGGATAGTAAATCTGATGTAGAAGAGTAGATGCTAGAAATCCTAGGCAGTTAACGAAAAAAAAATGATATCACCCCATTTAAATTAACCCTGTCGACACCTCTAGTTACCGATACAGCAACAGACAAAGTCAAACCTAACAAATTTAGTTAACTAACCTGCAGATCCATAATAACATTACAAATTATGAGGCCATCTGGAAGAACTGGTTGATAACTAATAAGACAACGATCTTCCACCCTTTTTTTAGAATAAAGGAACAAATTCTTAGAAGCTTAACAAAAGCAATCAGGCAATCAGGAGCCATACACATGTCATAATAAATGGTGCACCACATTGACTCATTAACCCCGATACCTAATATGATTTGCAATATTGCATGCTTCACCCATAACCATCTTAACAGCATACACGGTTACAGAGAGGGATGTCATATATAGGACATCAGGATGGCTGCAGCAATGCTGAAAGCTTATTGACCACAGAAACGGAGCAATAAGTAATGATCTTGCCCAAGATCTTTTAGATCATCAGTACATGATGCTCACAATTTCTTGGGAGACAATCCTACTGCACAACAAAAAATTTGAGTCGGCCAAATCTAATACCAAAAATGTGGTCCTTAAAAACATAGGTTAGAATTGCTTTTTCCAGACATATGTGAAGAACTGAAATGTCCTTCAATGATAATGCTGGTGAATCCCAAAACAAATTATGATTACCATCTTCCCATATAGAAAGAGGAAATTAAAGTTTCTTTGTTCGCGTCCTGAACGAAGAATAATAACCACCTTGATTGTCCTATCTGGATAAGTATATTTTACACCTAATGAATCTAAGCATGAACAACTAGAAACTAGCACTCTCAGACAATAGTACATACTAATTTGAGTAGAAGAGCAAACAGCAAAAAGACGACACACAATGTACACTATATGGGCAGAATGCAACTCTTTTCCACATGCAAAGCAAGTAGAGTATGAAGTTTTTTGGAAAGAAAAAAAAAAAGACATCAGCCTCACATGTTTTGCCATCCCAAAGTCTGCGAGCTTGACAACCCCTTTAATATCCACAAGTAAATTTGCCCCTTTAATGTCCCTATAAGAACAAAAGACATATTTAGGATATTATGTCTGACCTCCGAAGTAAATATTAGGATAAAGAATTTTAATGCTACGGAATTGTGAAAAACCTTGAATAGAGATGTTCTCTTAAAAGTTGGAATAAAAAAGTCAGTTGATGAGTGGGTAGTGGCATTTTTACAGATAAAGAAAGAGCTTAGATATAACATATGTAGAAACTAGAAACATGTCAATATAAAGTACTGTATGCAACTTGATATGGTTTGGCATATTAATATGGATGAACACATAGCTCTTACATTATGAGGATGCCAACTGTATATTATGCTGTGTATGGAAATTAAGACTATTTGATGAATACATGACGAAATTCAAGATAAACTAGATTATCATGTAACTGTATAGCTTGCACGACTTCCGATGCAGAGAATACAAAAGAACTCAATATAAATTCTTTCTTTCTTTCTTTCTTTCTTTTGAAGCATGGGCTCGAAACCAAGACCTCCCTGTTATCCCTCACCAGCACCCACCTGCTGGGTCACCCCCTGGTGACTGATAAATGCTTCATCTGATATATAAATAATTCATCAGAAACATGAAATAAGTCTTAGCAATATTTACAAATAGCATTTAGCCACTTCTATCGGTCTATGCATAGTTATGTAATAAATCTGACTAAAGCCAGAAATTTCACGCCAAAGCATCTCAGACTACTATTTGAACTTTCTGAGTTTCTGAATATTTTTCTAGGTCGACTCTTGTGCCACTGAATTTCATCACTAATTCTGTGAGTGCAATATTTAGCTTAACACTCTCAAAGCATTTATAGAGGGGTGTGCCATCTCGGATCTCATGATGGACATACTATAGGACTCAAAGGTCAAGATAGTCATTCAAAATATGTTTCAAATACATAACAAGAATGACAGAAACATATTGGATTAAAAGGTTATACTTTAGTAAAAGTGTAAGACTTCATGTCTCATGAACACAAAACTGACATACTTCAAGCCTTAACGAATTGTCATGATTCTATAAGAGACTCTAGTAAGATTCTATGAAGTTGTGGCAGTAATTCCGACAAATTAGCGCCCTTAATGAATTGTCTATGCGGAAGGAAGAAATTAATAGGTCATTGAAAAGAATAAAGATCAAGTTCATACTGAAATTAAGAACCTGTGGATGTTTTTTGTGCTATGCAAGTAGGCCAGTCCCCTAAGTATGTGACGAGTGAAATTACGAACAACGGATTCTGTCATAGCTCCACAATGATCCTGGACATATTTGTTGATTGAGCCAGGGTAAACATACTCTAGATATATGTATAACCGATCCTCAATCTGCATTAGAGAAACCTAAATTAAGTAAACTGCATTTAGTCAGCAACACTAGACCATGACATCCAATAACCAAGAAAGCTCACAATTTCACTCCCATAATACTGCACGATATTTGGATGCTTTAATTGACTAAGGACTTTTATTTCCTGCAAACAGAGAAAATCACAAGTGAGTGGGTGCAAAAAAAACCAGACACAGTAAGCCATAAGAAAAGTATGTGATAAGAAAAAGAGTATTTGTAATGACAAAATTATAACAAAAACAACAACAATTATGGTAAGCATAAGTTACTATCTAGAGAAGTCACTAAAGTAAAGAACACAACTGAAGAAAAGTTGAATCAAAAGGTAACGGGTTGGTGACGAGTAAAAACAACTATTTTGAACACATGCTTCAAACAGAGTGTCTAAAACAATGCAAATGTATTCACAAGCATGCAAGTTTTACAGGACAAAAACATATAGTACACAATCACCCAGCTGGAAACAGCAGAAAGTGGTAATATAAATGAAGTGGGAGACAGAGAATCACATGTCAAAAGCAAAAATGGTTTTCATCCTGAGGCTTTCCTGAACGTTATGTGATGTCCAAAGAAAATAACAGAGGTTTGTTCCGATACAAAAAGTGTATAAAACATTTTATAGAAAGAAGTACAACAAGAATCCTAAACAATAATTTTAAGTACAAAAATCTGGGGATTGGAGCGATGGAGATTAAGTCAGCGGTCGACTTCTTTACTCTGTTGACGATCCAAGGCGAAGATTGCAAAAGCTTGCTAACTCTGGCTCACAAGCAGAATTTCGGCAGCAAGTAGACTCTATGTATGTCTCTGTCAGTGAAGATGACACTGTCCCTCTATTTATAGCATTTCTTCACTGGAAATAGCTATATGCACATGAGGCAAAAATACACTGTTTTCTAACTTTGAGGCACATAGAATGAGGTTGGCGCATAGGCACCTGGAATTCGTGAGGGTGAACGTGCACACATGTCACACATAAGCCACCACGTGGCTTCAGTTATTTGAGACGTGCCACATGAAACACTGTCACGTAGCACACGATATCCATGTAGAAAAATAGTCATGCGACATGGCACATTTTGCCACGTGATAAAGTTGACGCCTAAGGTCTTCTACTGCATACTGCAATTTACATGTCGCATAGTGCACCTTGCCGCATGAGGACAACTCTGTACAGCTGTAAAGTGTAATGATTACTCTGACGCAAGCACTGACGTCTCGTCTTTCTCGTAACCATCAGTTGCACATTGCACGAGACAGCTCACTTTCCAACGAGTTGTCGGACTATGCGGCTCAGTTGTATGCGGCTTTCAACTATGTCGCATGATGTCAAAGTTCACTGCTTTGAAATAATGTCGCATAGCCCTCAGAGGATGCTCTATATATTGTTGTTTCTTTGCATAGATTTGCCATTCTTGGTACATAGCTAGATGTCGCATAATACTTATGCGCCCATACTTCATGCTCTAATATTTTCCATGCTTCTACAAGGTTGACTTGATGCTTTTTGAATACCCATTAACTGGATGGTAACCTTCTCATCCATCAAGATAAAAAAAAGCCTCATTTCCAAAGGAAGCAGTAGAATATGCAATTTAATAGAGAATTGTAAATAGGGTACAAAAAACTAACTTGCTCCAGCTGTTTTATACATTCAGCAGATTTTGGATCATCGGGAATTAGATTGACTTCTTTCATAGCACATAATGCTCCAGTGTGCCTGTTCAATGTAGTTATATCATTATCAAAATAATAATAATAATAATAATAATAATAATAATATAATAGCAATCATTGTTTCATTTTAGCTGGTTATTTAAATACCTGTTAGTGGCCACATAAACATTCCCAAAGGTACCGCTTCCAATCAGTTTTTGCTTTTGCCATTGAGACTCCTCACCTGTTACTGTATTTGGATGAGAAGAACCTGATTGTGAAGGAACTGCAGCGCCCGGAGGAAGAGGCAATGGATGGACATTTCCATTACCATTACTTTCATGCCAAGGGGAAGAACTGTCTAGGTACATCTTTGGGTGTAGTGGAGATGGAGGTGCACTTGGATTCCTTGATCTTGTACCAGGGTTTCTCCTAGCGGGACTATGTAATGAAAACGGATCAGGGCTGCGCAGAATTATATCAGGTGAAGTTTGGGTAGAACAGCCTGTCAATGCCTCTTTCGAATGGAACTCCGGAGCTGACCAGCCCTGAAATCCTGGAGGAGAGTTGTGGAAAGGCGCATAGTCTACATTACTCAATCTACGAGGACTAAGTGCTGGACTTGAAAATGCACTGGCCGGAGCACTTTTTGCGGGTATGTTCAGTCTGAAGTTCCCATTTTCTACAGAATTTGGATCTCGGATAGCCTTTCTGTAATCACGAAACACAGATTTATTTGATGGCGCATTGATGAGCTCTGGGCTTCTGTTCACATTCTGATAGGAGAACCTACTGCATTGTAATTAGTAGAATGTCAAAAATATTTTCAATTATTGCACACAAAATCAATTAGTTATCATTAAGATCACAAACAAGCCTTAGTTGGAGTAAAAATGTAACCTAAAAGCACATATGTCATTCCTTTCAATCTTTGGCTTAATGCATCACGGAGACGAATACCATGCCTAAAGCAAATTATCACATCTTACATCTTCGTCTAGACACTATTGATTCTAGGAAACTTGGAGGGAGGTCCTAGGAAGGGACAGACCCAAAGCATAGCCAGAGGGGGTCATGCCCCCACCGCTCTTGGGAATTTTCATTAGTTAAAATATAACTGCTAACAATTCTGGAATACTTGGTGTACTAGGCAGAGTGCAGAGTGCAAAATCCGGGCTGTACAGTAACAGTTTTGACAAAATTACAGATCCTATTACAACTAGAGTGTCAATATATTTTTGCAGATTTATAGTTTATAAAAACAAAGCAATGAAATGTACAATTGATTATTAAGAGCCAAGAACAATTTGCGAATAGTGCAGGCTTAAACAAAAGTAACAGATTCGCTTCAAGTCCACCATCGACCCAAACCTGCCACCATCGACCCAAACCTGACCCAACCCAATTCCAACTGTTTTGGACCAAAATGTCACTCCTCTCTCCATTAAATTGGTCATGGACCCGATGCAAGCTCTCATGATGTCGGAATCAATCCCATGCTAGAGCCCATAACCTAAGCAAACCTAGCCTAACACCCTATATAAATATTAACCAAGAGGGGGAGAGAGAAAAACCCTAAATTTCTCTCCTTCCCTTTCTTGATCCCCTTAGGGCTGCAACGTGTTCGGCTTAAACTCGTTCGTGGACGAATCGATACCGAGTTCGACCATAGGTTGTTCGACTCAAACTTGTTCTCAGACCGGCTCGAGCTCGGCTCGGTTTCTCATATTAGGACTTTTTCTAGTATATGTTATGCATTTTTTAATAGATAGAAATACATTTTCTCTTAAAAATTTTACTCATTTTTTTGTTCTTTATATGATGGTAAATTTATGATGTAAAGAGCATACGTAATTCAATAAAAAAGTCTAGCTAAATTACAACTTGATACCCTCAACTATCTAAAATGTTCAACTTGATACCCTCAACTTTGATAGGTACTAACTTAATACCCTCAACTATATAATAATTTTATATTGATACCCAAAATTTTAAAAATGACAAAATTATCCCTCCCTCCTCCTTCTCCAGCAGCACCCCCTCCGACCGCGACCGACTCCCATACCAGCTCCGGCGTTCCACGGCGAACACAGCGCCCCCGCCGCCCCGTGTCCAGCGCGCCCCCGCCGCTTTGTCCTCCGCGCGCCCCGCCACCCCGTGCCCTGCACGCCCGCGCCCACGCGCCCCATGAGCCCCCCCCCCCCCGGTGCCGCCCCCGTGCACCCCTCCCCGTGGCCCCGTGCCCCCCCCTACTGCCCCCCGCCTCCGGCTGCTTCCCAAGCGCGCGATCCCGCCGTCTCGTGCAACTCCGGGCAGGCCAACGCGGGGTGGGGGGAGGGGAGTTCGCGAGCTGGAGGGGGAGGGGAGGTCGCCGACGGGAGAGAGGGGGGGGAGGGAGTGGGGAAGGTCACCGGCGGGAGGGAGGGAGGGGTTTGGGTGGAGGGGGGGAAGGTCGCCGGCGGGAGGGGGGGAGGTCGCCGGCGGGAGAGGGGGGGGAGGTCGTCGGCCAGGAGGCCGGAGGCAGGAGAGGGGGGGGGGGGGGGCGGGTTGGAGGGAAGGGGCAATTTTGTCCAATTTTTTTTTCAGGGTATCAAGTTAGTACATATCAAAGTTGAGGGTATCAAGTTGAAAAACTGAGATAGTTGAGGGTATTAAATTGTAATTTAGCCAAAAAGTCTTTAAAACTTGAGAGAAACAATGTGATAGTCTATACAACATGTTCAATAGGACTTTGGCTCGAGTTCAATTTGTTCGAGTCTCTAATCAAACCGAGTTCAAACACCATTTTAGAACTCGATCTTAAGTTCGGCTCGAATCAAACTCGTTCGATAATTAAGTCAAACCATGCTTGAGCACTCTTTGTTCAAACTCGTTCGTTCGATATTCAGCCCTAGATCCCCTCACCACCACTTCCTCCAGCCCCACTAGTGCCAACCAGCAGGGTCACCTGTACCGCCCCTCCCAGCTCCCTTTGTCAACCTCACATCCTTCCTTGTACCCCTTTGCACCCGTAGCAGTCGTAGGCCCTCTCTACCATCACCTTCCACCATATCCGTCTTCCCCTGAAAAAACCGAACTTAATTCTCCTTAGCCGACGAGTACAGGGCATCCACACTTCTTTATGCTCTCTTAGAGCCCATCCCCGACGAGATCTCCAACTATATCTCAAAACAAAAAACAAAAAAAGCACTTCATCCCTTTGCCCACTCCCTCCTGCTTGAGAAGGCCTCCTCCACGTTCGTCGGCTCATGCCATTGCATTAAACTTTGATGCCCCCGCATGTTACCCTCCATGTGACTTCCACCTCTAGTATGATCCTTTTTCCATTTTCAAAGGGTCGGACATGTTATGTCACGGGTCGCATTCAATCGATTATTAACACATCAACCTAGACATAACACAAACTCCGACTCCAATATTATTGTCAGACTCGGCATTTTTGAAACGACGTAGAACGAAATGCCATTTTCTAGCTTTCTTAGCTATGTGTTAGAAGTAGAATGGTGATGATAATGATGCTTCCCCACCCCCCAACCCCACCCCCCCCCCCCCCCCCCCCCCCCCCCCCCCCCCGAAAAAAAGAGGACTCGGACTCGAACTCTGTACATTCATAATTGCAAAAAGTAACATGCTCTAGTACAAAAGGCATGCGTCCATAATATTGAAAAGGGCATCATAGTGCCACGAGCCTCCCGCTAATGCAGGGTCCATGGAGGTTTTGAGATGTACATCTCCCACGTGTCCATCCATAATATTCATTTCCAACAATGAAATGTGTTTTAGCTTTAACACTAGAATTGTCGACGCTTAGAGCTATTATACTATTCAGCACCAGAACAATGCATAAAGATATTCAGAATTGAATTAGTAAAGGAACCACCCGTACCTCGGCGTCTGAGAGAGCCCGACGGCGTCTGAGTCCTCCCCCTCCCTCGGCGACGGCAGCCGCCTCGGCGACTCTTCTGGCAGGGGCAGAGGCAGAGGCGAGGAGGACCGGAAGGTGGCATCGTAGTCGAGGTGGCTGGGAGTGGGAGACCTCGACACAGGCGTGGAGCCGGACAACGCGGCGTCTGCCGGGGCGGCGTCGGCGTCGGCGGCGCCGTGGCGGAGCCTCCGGTGGCGCGTGAGGAGGGAGCCGGCGTTGCGGCTAAATACGGAGGAGATGTCCTTCGTCCGCGGGGTCCTCTTGGGGGTGGTCGGGGAGCGGGGAGTGGAGGAGGAGGACGGGGAGCGGGCGCTCTTCCACCACGGCATCTCCGGTTGGGGGGAGGATCATGGTATGGGGGTCTCCAGCTATAATAAGGAGGAGACGGACGCCATGGAAAGATTAGGGTTAGGGTTTCGATTGGGGCGTTATGGAAGAAGAAGAAGAAGAAGAAGAAGAAGAAGAAGTGGGGATGGCGAGACCGGAAGTCGTTGGCCACGCGGTTTTTTATCAGGTCAAGCACCGGTTTTTTTTTCCTCTCATTATTTGCGATGATGCTTGTTCTGTTATTTAATCGCTTAAGCCCTTGTATTATGAGCTATTGTAGTTTGGGTATATTTTAAGAAAGTACGGGATTGCAGAAAGTGTACAATACTACTTTGGCTACATACATGATAGGATTATGCTCTTTGGTCTACTTCTCGATGTGCGAAAAAAAAACCTAAAGTAGAGTAAGGAACAAATGAGAGGTAGGGGGAGATATATTTGTTTTTCATACAATCTCAAGTAATGTTAAAACAAAATATCTGTTGTGAAAATAAAATAGAAAGAGAATAAATTGATAGTTAGGAAGAATGCACGTAACTTTTCTCATTGACAATATATATAGAAGGAATGAGATAGAGGTTGTTGTGGGTATGAATAAGGGTAACCATATTTGGATTTATTCAAATCACAACACTCTCCCTTGGATGTCCACTTTAATTATTGCCTAATTAAAAAAAAAAATCTAAGAAAAAAATTCATCTTTGGAAAAAAAAATCCATAGAAAAGAAAATAGTACAATAATATTCTCCATGAATATGATTTTTTAAAAATCCAAGTGGGTACGACCAGTTGGAAATAGACATGTATTGATCACATTGTGTATAATTTTTATGCTACGCATCCATGATTAATCTATGTCATTTAGCTATATTGGTATATGTGACCATTGATGGTTTAGTTACGCTATATGTGACGAATGTCGCTTTGATCCTATGTTGATATAGTTAATGGACGAGATTGTCCGGATATACCCTAAGGATTAAGATAGCAATTTATGAGCTCACTAAGGTTAACACAATTATAAGGTTACATATGTGGCCCAGTGGGAGATTGTTGGAATTATTCAACAATTAGGGGACCACACATGTAAAATTAATTGTGTTTGGGCTATCTAAATAATTAAGCCAAATTAAAGTGGTCTATTTGAAAATTGGCTTAAGGGTATAATTGTCATGGAATTAATGTGTAGATACCGGAGATAATTCTAATTTGATGAGGGGCCAAATTAGAAATATCAAAACATATAAATATATGTATTCATTAGGGTTATGGTCCCCAACTCATACGGCCACCAAAGAGAAGGTTCTTTCTTTTTCTCTTCTGCATCCCCATCAACAGAAAGAGAGAGACAAAGGATTCGGATTCACCTTTGTCATTAAGGGTCGTAGCAAGTTGGAAGATCGAACCCAATAAAGAGACGATCGCTTCAACATCCATCAAGCCAAGCAATGGACTCAGGTACGCTTTTGCAATCAATTTATTTTTTGGTCTTCATCTCATGAATCAACAGGCATAGTAATTTCTAACATTATTCGGCCTCTTCTTCTGGAGAGCTAAATATTTAGAATCTTTAGTATTATTTGGTTCTTTTGGTACTTTTATTAGAAAAAATATTCATAGTTGGTATAACTATTTATGCATCATAATTGAGTAAACATCTAATATTTTATTTGTAATGAAATACAAAAAAATAGTTTCTCCTAGTTTAGTCAAGAGTAGATAATGTAGAAGTAAGTCATGGTATTGGTATATTCTTCTGAATGACGTTTTATGACGTTCTTCTATAATGATGATTCAAGACGTTCTTCTATAACGATGCTTTATGACGTTCTTCTAGAACGATGCTTTACGACGTTCTTCTAGAACGATAATGTATCTTCTTCCTATCTCTCCCTAACGACGAAAATTCTGTCTTATTAACGTGACATATAAGAAAAAGTTATGTCTGAAAGATATAATAATCTAAGAAGATAAATGTAGAAATTATAATTCACAAAACATAGATGCCAAGATTACAGTTTCAAATAATACCAACATAAGCCATCTAAAAAAATGTAATTCAAAACTCAAAACTATGTTACTAGTTATCCAGATACAATCTTCAGGATTGATGGTTTAGAAATAAACTTATCCTTGAGATCAAGGGTGTATGCTGCAATTTGGTAAG
The DNA here is from genome assembly GCA_029216955.1 of Iris pallida. Taxonomy (NCBI): domain Eukaryota; kingdom Viridiplantae; phylum Streptophyta; class Magnoliopsida; order Asparagales; family Iridaceae; genus Iris; species Iris pallida. The sequence goes on from JANAVB010006400.1 coordinate 1,839,373, forward strand.
AGATGATAACACGAATTAGTTATTATAATTCTCATCATCATTGTTTTGGAGTTTCGATCCTGTCACAGTTTAAAAGTTATATGATCATTCGGCTTCTGGCTCACAATGGACACTTAAGATTGAGCTTCTGGCTCATGATATATGATTGAGCTTCTGGCTCATGATAGTATGTGACTTGACATCCTTAATTTGAGTGACTTATATCTCTACTGAATAGCTGAAGAATCTATCTAGACGAACTTTTGGTTCTCTTAGACGAACTTCTGGTTCTCTTACAGGAGTGGTTACACAAAATTATTCTTTATTTTACTTGCTCAAAGTTTATCCATTTTCCTTATATACTTAAAAACTCAATAAAATTCTTTTGGAATTATGAGAGTACGACACATTATGTATCTGTTGGATAAAATATGCTTTGTCGGAGCCTATAATTAATATGAACAAGACCAACTATCGTGGATACTACATTCGATCTACTATTCTTATTAGAGAAAGATCCTATATATGAGGATTGTGTGTGTAGCAGCATTGTAAACTATTAAATATGTTTATAGAACTTCAGGTCTATGTAGGACAACTATACATCCGTAGTCATCCTACGGATTGGACAAACTTAAGGCACACACTCTAATTTTTTATGAAATACCAACATTCAGGTTGGTGTGTGTGTGTGTGTGTGTATTACTTTTGGCATTTCGAGGACCAGCAACCCGTTGCAACCTAGTGAAAAGACACCACCACTATTGAGAAGAGGTTTAATCACTAGCCAATAAGCTCCACTTTATGCTTGAAAATCGTAGCCCTGAATGAGTCGAGGGTATTGCATTAATGGTAGTACTTGTGACACACAGAAGATTCAAGTACATGATCAAATGATAGATACATTGGCATAACACAATAAATGAGGTGAACAAGTTCAGAGAAAAACAAGTTCATTGTTCAGATAAGATAATGCCTATCACTACGATCCAGTATGATCGATGCTCGTGTTCACCTAGCCAGTCAGTCATCTAGATAACTTACAAACAAAGTACGGTCGGTGTTGATCATACAAAGATGTAGAACAATATATTAATGTAATTTCATAAGTAGATATGAAAAGCCAACTAATGTATCAAACAATGCTTATACCTAAACAGGTCCTCCATTAAAAAGGTTATTATTCACAAGGGCTCAATAATCCATTTGTTTTGTTTTGACAATATTACAAAATATGTACATTTATTATGAGAGTGTGTAGCTTGTATGAATGTCCAATTGTTAGTTTTTTCTCCAACTTGCAATTCGGTTGCCTATGCCTACTCTCATTTGGAACATGTATAATATGTCTTTCAACTAAATAAACTATATTGATTCATTTGAAGATAGAAAACACTAATGAGGATAACCTACTCCATCATGATTTAAAACAACTTCGTATTTATAATATAGTTAAACTTCTATCTTATCGCACTTCAAATCTCATTATACAAAATTCGTTAAGTAATCGGACCATATTATTAAGTTATTGCATGCATGTGCCTAAAACACATAAAAGCATTGCTAAACTTATGATTCACAAATCATAACATAAGGAACACAAGATTGGAACTTCAGAAAGTCTCATTTTGTTCATGCAATTAAAGCTTGATATACATCAATAATGAATCAATTATGCTCTTTGACTCCCAAAATTTTTGGGTGATGCCATCTCTCATTATGTGGCATCTAACATGGCAAGTGACATGCATGGCAGCTGGCATGTCATGTTTTAACCAAAAAAATTAATTACCCAAAATTTTTTATTGTTAATGTTAATGTTAATGCTAATTTTAATTTAATGTTAAAATTAATTTTAATGTTAATGTTAAAATTTATGTTAATGTTAATTAAGTTCATATTAATATTAATATTAATTTGATATTAATATGAATTTTAATATTAATTTTAATGTTAATGCTAATGTTACTTTTAATTTAATGTTAATATTAATATTAATTTTAATGTTAATATTAATGTTAATGTTAATTTTAATATTAATGCTAATGTTAATTTAAATATTAATTTTCATGTTAATTTGATATTAATAATAATAATATTATTAATTTTAATATTAGTTTTAATGTTTAATGCTATGTCAACTGTCATGTCATCAGCAATGTCATATGCCACATAATGGGAGATGGTATCACCCAAATTTTCTGGGAGCCAAATAACATTTTTGATAATGAATTCAAACATGAAGTAGCATTAATGGAACAACTAATCACCCAGTATTATGATTATATGGAACATCCTTGACCTTTATATATCATGCTTTCTATCAATATTCTAAACTTTTTGGGCAAAGCAAATATAATCTCTAGTCTAAGGAAGCATCGTAATAATCTAAACTTACTTCAATATCACAAAAATAATTCCAACAATTTTTTTTTTTTTTTTGATGAAAAGGATAATTTATTAAGGAATACCAGAAATGTCAACAATTAAAGAGCAATCCCCAAGTAGGGACTGGGAAATACATTGAGGTGGAGAAGAAAATCTAACAGAGGATTTATGAAGAAGAGAGTGACCAGCTAAGACATGGGCAGCCTTGTTTCCCGACCTTCTGGTAAAGAGGGCATTGCAATTAGGAGTGGAAACAAGCTCCCTCTTGATAGACGAGGACAGATCTGCCAATCTCCATGGGATAATGCTTGAGTCTCCCTTGAGAAACTTGATGACAATCAGTGAGTCTCCTTCGATACTGACATTTGTATACTCTAACCTCCTGGCGAGCTCTAAACCAAGTTTGAAAGATTCAAGTTCAGCTTGGAGACTCTGATCAGTAGGGCTCCAGCCTTCAAAATATTTAGTGTCAGCAGCAATAAAACCTCCTGATGCATCCCTTGCAATAGCGGCAACCGCACTGGCCGATGAGGAAGTCGCCCCGTCCACATTGATCTTGATATCCCCAAATGATGGGGCCTGCCAGGGAGTGTCTGTGGTTGCCAATCTCCGCAGGTTGTTGATTACTTCCAATCTGTTGTGGTCCTCTGCAGTATAAGTGGGGAGGAGACTCACAACATAACTAACTATGCGTTGAATGCAGGGGGCCTGGCGACGAAAGACACACTCACATCGAGATTTCCAAATGGCCCAAAGAATAGAGGCGGTTAGTTGGATAACAATTTTATCTTGGTGATCATTAAACCAGCAACATAATAAAGAATGTATAGAACTACAATCATCAGTACGCAGACCCATCGGGCTAGAGAACCATACCTCCCTAGCTATAGAGCAATGGAGAAACAGATGGTCCACATTCTCTTCATGGATAAAGCAGAACGGGCACATAGGGCTGACCTGATCGTTCACCTTGTTGATAATAGACATTAGAGGCAATCCATTGTGCAGAAGTCTCCAGATAAACATTGGGATGCGAGGAGGGATGTCAGTAGTCTTCCAAAGCCTGTCCCATTTGATATTTTGAGCAGCTGTAGTCGAACTAGAGGGGTTATTTCGACGGATAGTCTCATATAATGATTTAGCTGAGAATTCCCCAGATTTAGAGCAGGTCCAAATAAGTTTATCAATAGGATTACTCTCTTGTAGATCAATGGCAATGATAGCCTTCGACTCCCAGGGGGGAAGATCGAATTAATGAGGGGTAAATCCCAGTTCTTCCCTGAAGGGTCCATCAGCTCACGAACCAATCTAGGCATGTTTGGAGTATCAGGAAAACCACAAACCCGAAAACCAAGAATACCTGGAACCCAAGGATCAGTGAGAATGTTAATCCATCCACCACCTATTTTCCAATAAACCTTTCCCTCGAGATGTTTTCGAGAGTCAAGAATACTGGCCCAAGTGGCAGATGCATTCTTACATTTAGAAACATGCCATATGGACTTATTCTGGAGATAAACGCCAGTTAATAGCTGAGCCCATAACTGGTGTGGATTGGTGATAAATCTCCATAGAAGTTTCCCAATGATAGCCTCATTTACCCAACTGAATTTTCTGAATCCTAATCCACCCTCTTTTTTTGGCAGTAAGAATTTCTTCCAGGAAATGTGGTGCATTTTCCTGGAACCAGAGTCCTGACTCCACCAAAAATCTCGACATTTCCGCTCAATGGAATTGCAGATAGTAAGAGGAATTTTGTAGATGGACATGGAATAAAGAGGAATGGCTCCCAGAGTAGATTTAATCAAAACCGAACGACAGCATGGGAGAGCATGGATGCTTTCCAGCCATTGAGACGAGAGGAAATCTTCACGAGAAGATCATTAAAAGAGCTGATCCTCCCTTTGGGCAATAGGAGAGAGTGACCCAAATACTTATCCGAGCAGACCATAGGAGCAAGTCGCAGCATATTCGAGAGCAAAGTCCTTGTATGGAGAGTGACATGCTTGCTAAAATGAATACTAGATTTCCCAAAATTAATCGACTGTCCAGACCATGAGGAGAAGATATCCAGAATACTTTGCACAGTCAAAATGGAATTAGCCGAAGCAATCCCAAAAATAAAAATGTCATCCGCAAATAGAAGATGTGAAATAGAAGGAGTGTATCGATTGATACGGATACCTCTGTAAAGATCGTCTTGCTCGTATCGGTAGAATAATTGAGACAGCACTTCCGAGCATAGGATGAAAATATACGGAGAAAGTGGACAACCTTGTCTAATGCCTCTCTTGGGAAAGAAAAAACCCTCCGGGAAGCCATTGATAAGAACAGAGAACGATGGCGTAGTAATACACATCATGATAAGTTTGTTTGTATGCTCCCGAATCCCCAAGCCATGCAAAACACTCTTGATAAAAGGCCAAGCAAGCCTATCATAGGCCTTGGCCATGTCAATCTTCATTGCAAAAAGGTCCCTGTTCTTAGAACGAGTTTTCATGGCATGAAAAATCTCATGAGCAATAATGCAATTGTCTGAAATTTGTCTACCAAGAACGAAAGCATTCTGAAAAGGGGAGATTAACCTATCCATAAATGGACGAAGCCTGGATGCAAGAATCTTCGAGATAACTTTATATGAGACATTACAAAGAGGCTTATGTATATACTAGCATACATTTCGACCGTGTTCTGATGCGCGATCAGCGATGGCTGTCGGATATATACTCTATACACACATAACCAAAAAACTATGAATCCATAACTGGGCAACCACTGAGGCTAATATGTGGCTTCTCATATGCCAACTAATAGTTTTCCCTATCCATGTCTTGCATTAGTCATATCTATGACTCGAGCAATATATATCTTAATACAAGTCACTAGCTAGACTCACACTAACTCTATATAAACTGACACACGAACCTTTCGCACCGGTAGCTAGCCGAATGCATAAGCTCGTGCCAACACAATGTAACTCACTCACAGTGTCATGTAATGATACATGACAATGCATAGAAGTTGTTATGAATAACTTCACAACTTTTCGGATACATCTTCTATACACGTAAGTCAAACACACGCACACTCACCACAACATCGATGCCATCCAAGTCATACTTGTAACACCCCAGTCCTAAAATACGTAGGACCAGGATATGATACATGCCAGCAACACTTCACCAATGGGCCAATCTCATAGCAAGTCCATTAGCGAAATGCTTAAGCTGTAAAACATGATAACAACCAAAATAATAACACATGTCACATGTCACATCTAATCTCATCCATACAGAATAACAAGACACAAGATATCAAGTCCAATAAAATAATAAAAATAAAAAAGATCTGTCCCGCAGAAAATAGAAATAATAACTGTGCAGGTAAGACATCCCGAAACTACAATAAAAGAAAACAAAATAATCATCAACTACAAGTCTGTGAAGTAAAAGTAAAAAGAGTATCAAGTCTAAAATAAGGAGACATGTCTCAAGAGAAGTCCTCGACCACTATTTTGTCCTCCTGCGAAGGTATGACTCAAGAACCGTAAACCTCCGGACAGTCTTCCTCTCTAACTAAGCCTGGAAAGATCACCAGGTCCTCAGGGGACTAGCAAGACACATAATATACATGTCTACTGTACAGTAAATAACATGCAAAAAAAATAGAAAATGGTACAAGGAAGCAATATGAGACTAAGGAATAAGTGTAAGTGGCATGGCGTCAAGGATAGTGCTATCAAGCGTGACTATAAATAAATCGGGGTAACCGCAGCTCGATGGTAGCTCACAGTCCTATAGTCAGTAGGCCGATGGGGACTCCCTAACTATAGTATATATCATGACCCGCTCCCGAATAATCGGTACGTGTCGGACACGCCCATCCTTCATTGATAGAATCAACAAAGTAAGCTATATAATCTAAGAAAACTCTAAGTTACAAGATAAGTAAAACACCACAACATTTATAAACATTCCCAGAGATCACCATAATCCAGCAAGTCATTTGAGACAATTATACAAAATCATCCGAAGACAAATTCGGTAAAGAATAAAATATACAATGATGAAATCTCAATACAATATCCACAAGTGAAATCTAAACAATCTAAGAAATAAACTAGATCCTGCAACTCCAATGATGACATCCAGCTCAATATGGCCTCAAGCACACCTGCAACGTATCCTGTCAGAAAAAGAGCAAAGTATAACCCCAACAAGAAACAATCTACAATGTAATCTAAAATATACAGGATAACGATATGGACTACAATATGAAATAAGGGTACAAAAACTGAATATGAAACTACAGTACAAGAACGAAAACAATGAACAAGACAATCAATATGAACAAGACAATCAATACATATGTGAATTTAGGAAAATATTAAACTAATGTATGATCGACTGGAGATCACAATCCATAATATCAAAATAAGGTTCGACTTAATCGTACGTGAGGTGTACGATTAGGCTATTCATGTCACGACCTGCACCCGCTTTTCCGGAAACGAGATGTGTCCAAGCCAGCCTACGTCGCAGAGTCGGCGGTAGAACGCTGTCAAACTCGCAAGAAATAAATGCTCAAAACAAAATGTATTGCTCATTCATTTTTCTAAGATTTATTACAATATTTACAACATTTATATTTGAAAGAAAGAAATACAAAGTTTCACAATTAATGAAAATGATACAAACGCTATCTATTTCAAGGTTTCTGTTTGCAAGTACCCAGTATCTCCCAAAGCTAAGTGAAGTCACAGCTAACCTGAAAAATGATAGTTTCCAGTCAGGAATGGAACAAGTACACAAACCGACGGCAATGCAAAAACATAATAGAATTAACAAGACATAAAAATAACATATGGAATATGAAAGCTAGAAAGTAACTGATGACATGGCAGGTGATGAAGAAGACAAGGAAAAATAAATAAAAGACAACTACCTATGTTGTGTGAAATATCCGTTTTGATATGTGAACGGCTGGGGGTAAATTCGGCACCCTGCACATGTCGTGTGCAGCTGCTATCAGGCAAGAATAGACATTTTGGGGATATTTCTGGGTAGTCTGCATGTCTACTAAGATATTTCCCCTCCCGACTACTCCGTGTGACGAGCGTGTCAACAAGCAGCAAGATATATGTATAAATATGAAATGAAAAGACTATTATGAATCGAAAGTAATCAGAAAGTGCACTTGCCTGAGGTCCTTAGCTGGAGAAACAGATAGTACAACCACATCAGATGAGTCACTAAAGTCAACACATGCAAAAAGTCTCCGGATGCTGAAATAAATATTACCAACATTCTCAAAATGGTCAAATTAGCTAGAATTGTCTATCCTTAAGTCCAATTCTGGACACGGGATAAAACGGTAATTTTGGGCAAAAACGATGTCCGTCGTTGGACCCGCTTTGCACCGAAAAGCGTGCCAGAGTCAATGGTCTCTAAAGTTGTCAAACTATATGTCAACATGTCCAATTTTTTGATACAAACCCAACCGTATGTCCAAAGTTGGATTTCGGCGGGCCGTGCACAAAATTGCCCGTTGAGTCGGACCGTGGGGCCCGCAAAACGACGATTCGATCAACTGTCTCAGAATTGGACCAAACTTAGAATACAGGACCAGAAAAACGATACGGTTTTGTTGGCACAAGTTTCGTCTCGATCTGACGAGCGTGCACAAAGTTATTAGAAAATTTGCACAGAGGCCGATACGGTGAATTTTGACAGATACGTATCAAATTCGTCGCGCACACGCGACCAATTTGAATTCCGTCAAAGCCCATACGTCCACGAAGCCGATACGCACCTTTCGATGCTTTCGGTTCACGGCCACATCGCCCGGTTTGGCGGGACGTACGTGGTATCGGAGTGTGTTTTATTAAATTTAGTTTTGGAAAAACGTATTTTTCTCAGTTTTTAACAACTGATATCTTTCTAAAATCTTAATGAAATTAGGAACTACAAAAAGGTTTTCGTAGGCCTATAGGTTGGCTTCGAGATTGTTCAATAAGTTTTCAAAAATTTCTACTAGGTCGATGGGAAACTGTCCCCAAATACGGGTACCTGGATCATTCCCATGTCCTGTTTCGGGACATTTTTCATTGATTTCGAGCCGATTTATCTCGAAATATACTTTGATATTATTCAAACTAATTATTGGGATTCAAAGGTGGATAGGTTGTGGATGTACTGAGGAATTAGATTATAAAATGATCCTATGTAAACGGAGAAATCCCTCCGCAAAGTTGGGTTCGCGTCCTGCTATTGCTGTGTGTTCCTCTCCGTGTAATGCTCGTGCGCGGCCCTAGCGTGGTGGCGGTGGCCGGCCGGCGCATCTGCGGCGGCACAAAGGGACACGTGGTCGACGCTGGTGTGGGCGGTGGCGTTTGTAGATTTTCGATTTAGGGTTTCCATGTTCCGCTCTTCTCTCGATCTCCTCTGTATATACTTATATGTGTCGACCCCCCGTAAACCGAGGGGTGAGCGTTAGTTAAGCTCGGGTAGGCTGGAAGCCACTGTGGACCGGCTGTAATGGCTGGGCTGGGCTTGGCTTTTTATCCTTTTTTTTCTTTTTCTATTATGACTAATACGTCTATATATATATATATATATATATATATATATATATATATATATATATATATATATATAAAATAATATATATATATATATATATATATATATATATATATATATATATATATATATATTTTATTTTCTATATATATATATATATATATATATATATATATATATATATATATTTTTAATACATCTATATATATATATATATATCTATATATATTCATATATATATATATATATATATATATATATATATATATATATATATATATATATATATATATATATATATATATATATATATATACACACACATACGCACATATATTTATATATATACATTTATACTTACACATACACGCATATATATATATATATATATATATATATATATATATATATATATATATATATATATATATATATATATATATATATATATATATATATATATTTATTTATTTATTTATATCTATATACATATATTTACTTATCTATATATTTATATATATACTTATATAATATACTCCATAAATTCTAAATAAATCCAAAAGCATCATTCCTATGTATAGCCTATTTTTATAAATATGAACATGTATATATATAACATTTATTGACAATAATAATATATAATCAGTAATAATAAAATAATATTGTATAATAATATCCTCGATAATATTGATAATAAAATAATAATAATAGTAACGAAGTTCAATAAATCCATAATGGTGTGTATACCATCATGTATAGTCTAACAATCCCAAAATGTACAAGGACCTATTTTATACCAATGTCATTGAATATCAACTAAATAATGATAATTATAATATCTAATTTCGAATACTAGAAAATATTCGTTAAATCATTAAAATGAAATACAACACCCTCATACCAAAATTCCCTCAAAACGAATGTCCTTGGACGTGCCGCATGACTACATGGGCTTGGTCTGGTCCGGGTCCAGTCCGTACCAGTCTGGTACAACCGGATCACTTAAATGTCAAATAATAATAATAATGAATAATTAAACTATTTATAATGGTCATATCACAACTTGGCCTGGTTTTCCTAGTTAGGACATCACTATGGCTCGGCCTTCCCCTACCATGGCTAAACTCTAGTCAAAGCACGCCACTGCACTATCCGTACCATGATTCCTAGTCGTCTTATACTCCAAAACTCAACCATGGCTAAAATTATCTACCGTAATAATTAACTAAATAATCATTTCTAAAATTTCTAAAAATCACTATTTAAATAAAATAAATAATAATAAAATATTTTAAAATTTTTGGGAAGGGGAGCTATAAATCTACCCACCTTAAAAATAATTTCGTCCTCGAAATTCTAACTAATAACTATTTCTTAAAATTCAAAAGGAAAGTCTACCTTAACCTTAATCTCCTTAAATTTTAATTCCTCAAAATAGTTTATCTCCTCCTAGCCATTTTGTAACTGCATGACCTACATGACTTCTACCCACCTTTGGTCACACTACTCCTCAAACTAAAATCTTATAATCTTCTAACTAGTTGCTCACAATCCTACCAACAGATATCTAGGCATATGGCATCTATAATCCTCTCATATCTATCAAGCAACCCAAAATTTAACAAGCAACAATTTTACACAAGTAGCTAAGGATTATTGATAAATTCTAGTAAGCATGACCATTCGTCGCTCTAAAATAGGAAGGACAGGAAGATATGGAAGAATAATTGAGAGCAAATATGACGTTTCAAGAGCGTTAGAGAGTATCCAATATTACAGATAGAAAGGGAGTTTATGAACCACTGCCTTATTTGCTAGATTGGGCTACTATAGTCTAGTCACTTGCTAAATCAAAGAACTCTTCGTTTCTTAGAGGGGCTTGCAATCCGTGTAATACAAAAGTTCTATTTTCAAAATTCTAAACAAGGTTCCAAAATAGAACGGAATTTGAGAAATCAAGATTGGGATCTTCTCCGTGGTTATTTAAACACACGAGCAAGGGTATAAGTGCAGTACAAGGTCGTATCGCGACTTCCAGGTAGATGGAATAAGGGTTACGAATGAATGTACATTCTAAGAGGTGGAGCCTATGTAATCGGTATAGGGACCTATTTTAATAGTTCGGTTTTATAGTCCAGATATGGTAGTATGCATGGATGGATTTCACTGGATCTTAATAGGTTCCCTATTGGACGTCAGTCGTGGGTTGGATGAACATTGGGTTTCAATCTATATTGACTGAACAAGATTCCAATGATAAAATTATTTCTACTAGATTAGGGTAACCTAGAATAGGATTCCACCCAAGTGGTTGAGCTAGTTGCTAGTCAGGTTTGTTAGCTAGGTTCCTAAAGCCCAAAAATGTTCCCTCAGTGACTTTTGTGTTTAAGTAGCACATGAGGCCTCAATTGGGTGGCACACTAGTGGCATGTGCATAGTAGACTTCGAGTAGGTTACAACCATATATTGGACCGAATGAATTGAGTCAAGGTTGAGGCTCTAGTGGGAGTCGGGAAGTATACCGATATTATGGTAAAGGTTATAGCTAGTCCTTTTGACCTAAAAGTCGTACCATAAAAATAGAGTACAAGGGGACGGGTTTGAGTGGGACGTGATATACCTAGATGAAGGTGGACTCGTCTAGATCTTGCATATAAAATTTGTTAGAAGGTAACAGCTGGTCTCGTGCTCCGAATATTAATAACACGATCGGGGACACAAAATAATCTAAATGGAAAGTGGGAGTCCATGGGACACTAACTATCAGCCTATGAAAATTATTCCAATCAATCGATAATCTTCATATATCCCAAAATTTTAGGGCTTACAGTCTACCCACCTTAGAAATAAGGTTAAAAGAATTTTAAAATCCGAATATTGTACCTCGACTCTTGCTAATAAAGAATAAGGCACGTCATATCGGAATACAGTAGATATAAGTCAAGTCAAGGATCGTTCCTCAATAAATAGAAAACGAGTGTGTACAATGACACATGATCGATAAAATAGAATGATCCACTCTCCTATAGTATACAAGAGTTATCGACGGGGTATCCAACTCTAAGGCAAAAGATTTCTAACAACTGAGTCATGAATTTCTATTTGTGTCAAACCTGCCAGACTATTGTCATAAGGGTTCTAGTTAAAGCAAGCTTCAATAAATAATTAGAGGCTCACAACATTTGGTCTCTTGAGAATAGGTAGTCTCCTAGGTTGGCATTTGATCAAGGGAAAGATCCTAATCATTCTCGAACTCCAATGACTAGAAGATCAAGATAGTAGGTTTAGTGTCGAAGGGAGGACGAGTAACTCAAGGCAAGGTTCCAGTCACAGGGCTGGCCGATGGTAGCTACACTTGCGTATACAACTATCATAGCCATGGGGAATACTCTATATCTATCTATCTATCCATTACGAGCTTTCGTCTTTCCAACCAGTGAAGACAAAAACAATAAAGAGTTCAAGAGAGATGTCACTGAATATAATTACGTGATTCAAAGGCGAATGTATAATTCAAGGGAAAATTGTCAAAGCAGTCGCGGATAAGATCCTCGAGACATCTACATCTCAATCCACGTAGGATAATTAGATGAAGAGCGAACCAATTGCATTATGGTTGATCAGACCGTGATACACTGATTCTGATTAGGCAATATGTTGATAGGCATCCCCAATAACATATGTCTTAAATCAAGCTCGATAAAAGAGTAAGCTTATAAAACTAGGCTGTAATAGCAGTGTTGGTCAAGATAGTCAGAATATAAATATGCGAGATTTTTGAAAAGGAGGCACAAGTAGTTCGAGTTTTGAGAGGATCAAAAACCTTACCTGGTGTTATTGCCTATACAGTCATCCTAATATCTACCTATCCATAAGGCCTTGGTCGACTAATGGGTTTTAGAACTCTAAATTCTATATTCTATGTAAACTTATTAATGTCAGTCAATTACCTCATTAATGGATCATAAGGACCACGGAATGCTAGGTTGGGAGACACGCTACCCAACTTATAGAACTTTTACTAGTATTGGCTTTGGGTCTTATGGGACATACATGGCAGTTTCCTATCCTCTATAGTATCCTAAACTTGTAATCACGTCTGAAGTCATTTTACCGAGAATTATACCTTGCCCGTATACTCTGGCTGTGGTAAACCCTTGGTTCCGTGATTCAGATGTGATAAGCTATCATATACTCTACCCTATATTGACACAAGGGTATCTAAGATCTAAAGAGGTCAACGAGGGCGTAGTCTTAGCGATGTTCCATAGACTATGATTCGTCGAAATGATTTTCATTCTGTGGGTTGTGTCTTTCCAGTGCGCTGCTGGCTGCAGTGAACCTACACTCTCCGCTCTCAGGTAGTTGGCGATAATGCGCTGCTGTCTAGTCATCGTAGTCGTTAAATTACTCTAACTATATTCCTAAGAACTTCAAGGAGCTGTTAGAGATTCAAACTAATTAACTATGATAGAAAAGCGTAAACATCTGCCTATAGGTCTCAATCCTTAAGGTAAAAGATTGATTAGGGAGGAAATAACTGAAGACAAGGGAAGTAAGAACATCATAATCTTTATCTCATATATATTTCAAATGGCTGAAGGAAAACTTTGAATCAAATCTAACTCGGGATTCATACAGGAATAAAAGAATCAGGAATTATAAACTAATTTCTTACGGCAAAATAGAATTTAAAACATGCAATTCTAACTTATGATATAAGATTTATATATAAGAAAATTGAACAGTTTATCTAAATTAACGCCTTAATTCTAGGCAAGCCTAACATACCAAGCGAATATTATATCCACATTGGATCACACTATCTTATCAAAAGTAATAGTGTATCTATAGAGATCTGGCAGGTTATCTAAATTTAATGAACTCTTATCTAAATTGCATGGCCTATCTAATAACCTTAACTGCCCAACGGTCAATTTGAACAAGGGACTCCTAGTCCTAGTCATTTTCTTAAATCAATTTAACCTAAGTTGTGAATGAGCATTTTCTAGTCGCAGGCTCGCAATGGTACGACTAACTTAAGTACCATCACGAGTTCGTAATCTTTTACAAAAACTGACCTATATGGGCCACCACAAAAACTTGTCACGACCCGCACCCGCTTTTCTGGATACGAGACGTGTCCAAGCTAGCCAACGTCGCAGAGTCGACGGTAGAACGCTGTCAAGCCCGCAAAAAATAAATGCTTAAAACAAACTGTATTGCTCATTCACATTTCTAAGATTTATTACAACATTTATATTTGAAAGAAAGAAATACAAAGTTTCACAATTAATAAAAATGATACAAACGCTATATATTTCCATGTTTCTGTCTGCAAGTATCCCGTATCTCCCAAAGCTAAGTGAAGCCACAGCTAACCTGAAAAATGATGGTTTCCAGTCAGGAATGGAACAAGTACACAAACCGACTGACAATGCGAAAACACAATAGAATTAACAAGACATAAAAATAACATATGGAATATGAAAGCTAGAAAGTAACTGATGACATGGCAGGTGATGAAGAAGACAAGAAAAAATAAATAAAAGACAACTACCTATGTGGTATGAAATATCCGTTTCGACATGTGAACTATCCAGGGGTAAATCCGGCACCCTGTACGTGTCGTGTGCAGCTGCTATCAGGCAAGAATAGACTATTTTGGGGATATTTCTGGGTTGTCCACATGTCTACTAAGATATTTCCCTCTCCCGACTACTCCGTGTGACAAGCGTGTCAACAAGCAAGCAAGATATATGTATAAACATGAAATGAAAAGACTACTATGAATCGAAAGCAATCAAAAAGTGCACTTGCCTGAGGTCCTTAGCTGGAGAAACCGATAGTACAACCACATCAGATGAGTCACTAAAGTCAACACATACAAAAAGTCTTCGGATGCTGAAATAAATATTACCAACATTCTCAGAATAGTCAAATTAGCTAGGATTGCCTGTCCTTAAGTCCAATTCTGGACACAGGAGAAAAACGGTAATTTTGGGCAAAAATGATGTCCGCCGTTGGAACCGCTTTGCACCAAAAAGCGTGCCAGAGTCAGTGGTCTCTAAAGTCGTCAAACTATATGTCAATAGGTCCGATTTTTCGATACGAACCCAATCGTATATCCAAAGTTGGATTTCGGTGGGCCGTACACAAAATCGCCCGTTGAGTCGGACCGTAGGGCCCGCAAAACGGCGATCCGATCAACTGTCTCTGAATTGGACAAAACTTGGCATACAGGTCCAGAAAACATGATATAGTCCTGTTGGCGCAAGTTTCGTCTCAATCTGACGAGCGTGCACAAAGTAATTGGAAAATTTGCACAAAGGCCGATACAGTGAATTTCGACGGATACGCATCAAATTCGTTGCGCACTACGCGACCAATTTGAATTCCGTCAAAGCCCACACGTCTGCGAAGTCGATACACACCTTTCTATGCTTTCGGTTCGTGACCACATTGCCCGATTTGGCGGAACGCACGTGGTATCGGAGTGTTTTTCATTAAATTTAGTTTTGGAAAAACATATTTTTCTCAGTTTTTAACAACTGATATCTTTCTGAAATCTTGATGAAATTAGGAACTACAAAAAGGGTTTCGTAGGCCTATAGGTTGGCTTCGAAATTGTTCAATAAGTTTTCTAAAATTTCTACTAGGTCGATGGGAGACTGTCCCCAAATACGGGTACCTGGATCATTCCATGTCCTGTTTCGGGACAGTTTTTCGTTGATTTCGAGCCGATTTATCTCGAAATATACTTTGATATTATTCAAACTAATTATTGGGATTCAAAGGTGGATAGGTTGCGGATGTACCTGAGGAATTAGATTACAAATAATCCTATGTAGATGGAGAAATCCCTCCGCAAAGTTGGGTTCGCGTCCTGCTATTGCTGTGTGTTCTTCTCGGTGTAATGATCGTGCGCGGCCCTGGCACGGTGGCAGTGGCCGGCCGGCGCATCTGCGGCGGCGCGAAGGTCCACGTGGTCGACACTGGTGTGGGCGTTGGCGTTTGTGGATTTTAGATTTAGGGTTTCCATGTTCCGCTCTTCTCTCGATCTCCTCTGTATATACTTATATGTGTCGACCCCCTATAAACCGAGGGGTGAGCGTTAGTTAAGCTCGGGTAGGCTGGGAAGCCACTGTGGGCCGGCTGTAATGGCTGGGCTGGGCTTTTTATCCTTTTCTTTATCTTTTTCTATTATGACTAATACATCTATATATATATATATTTATATATATATATATATATACTTATACACATACATGTATACGTTCTACTATACGTATATATATATATATATATATATATATATATATATATATATATATATATATATATATATATATATATATATATATATATGTGTGTGTGTGTGTGTGTGTGTGTGTAAGTATATATATATATATATATATATATATATATATATATATATATATATATATATATATATGTGTAAGTATATATATATATATATATATATATATATATATATATATATATATATATATATATATATATATATATATATATATATATATCCATGTATACTTACACACACACACACACACACACACACACACACATATATATATATATATATATATATATATATATATATATATATATATATATATATATATATATATATATATATATATATATATACAAGGACCTATTTTATACCAATGTCATTGAATATCAACTAAATAATGATAATTATAATATCTAATCTCGAATACTAGAAAATATTCGTTAAATCATTAAAATGAAATACAACACCCTCATACCAAAATTTCCTCAACACGAACGTCCTTGGACGTGCCGCATGACTACATGGGCTTGGTCCTATCCGGGTTCAGTCCGGACCAGTCTGGTACAACCGGATCACTTAAATGTCAAATAATAATAATAATGATTAATTAAACTATTTATAATGGTCATGTAACAGCTTGGCTTGGTTTTTCTAGTTAGGATATCACTATGGCTCGGCCTTTCCCTACCATGGCTAAACTCTAGTCAAAGCACGCCACTGCACTATCCGTGCCATGATTCCTAGTCGTCTTGTACTCCAAAACTCAACAATGGCTAAAATCATCTACCGTAATAATTAACTAAATAATCATTTCTAAAATTTCTAAAAATCACTATTTAAATAAAATAAATAATAATAAAATATTTTAAAAATTTCGGGAAGGGAAGCTACAATTCACAATACCTAGCTTGGGGTGTGGTTATACATTAGTCAATATTTCCTCCAATCCCCGCAAGAAATAATGAAACACAATATGATAAATAAGGCATAATACAATCGTGTAAATTTCGTGTCCAATATGAAAACAGAAAAGTATGACAGAATTGCAAAGTAAAAGTTCAAGTCGATGTACTTGCCTTGCTTGGAAGATCAAGAATAGTTTAGCATAAATCTCTAAGTCCACCTAGATGAGATACAATTTGGTTAGCCTCTAAACCATTTAGCTAAAATCTACTAATTTAGCTAATAATCCAATTCCTACTAATAAACCAACTACATACATATATAAACTAGCTAACATTTATATACATATCACTATTTCTACTAGCTATAGAATTACATGCTAGCTATCATTAGGCTATTAACAAAATTTTATACTAGAAATTTCTATATAAAAGTTAACAAAAATTATTCATTAATGAACTTTGGGAAATATTTTCTTAGAATTATACTCCCTAAATTTAATAGTTAACAATCCTAATCAACTAGTATAATGTCAAAAGAAAAATAATAATACAACAAGAATATTATTCCAGCTCTTACCAAACCACTATTGATTTATACACTTCTTTTATTCTCTACACAGGTTTTACTGCTAAAGCCTAATGTAACAGTCCATTCACAACAAACTGCACCCGACCTAGTCCCATTTCCCTATGTTCAAATTCTTTTCCTTTGCTAAACTATACTAACAATAGCCCACACAACAGATCTGAACCCATGTTACTGCTTTTTAATTCAAATTCCTCTCTATTGGCTCCCATACTGACGTCAATTCCAATGAGGAAGAGAGGATATACTGATAGATGAGACACTCTTTCTCTCCATCATATTTATGCCGCTAACAAACACCACTCCTCTTCTTCCCGAAGTCTTCACTTCAAACCCTAACCCTAAATATCACCATCTTCTCCTTCTTTAAAAGAACTGAACCCTAAATACTTTCTTCCCAATCAGCCGTTACAATAACAAAGCCCTAACATAGACTTTATCTTCCTCCCCAACTTCTCAAGAACTCTAGAATAGTTCTCCTCTCCTCACCTCACCATAGCTCCAAGTTAATAATCATATATGTCAATGGAAACCCTAGCCTCGAAGAAACAAGAAAAGAAAGGGGACGAGCAGATCGAGAAGGGAGCTTACCTTGGTTGGCATAATGGCTTCGTTGGGATAGCGGGATCCGGTGATGGGAAGGCCGCATCGACGGAGGCTACTGGTCAAGCGACGACTCAGGTGAATGCAAACAGTGGCAGCTTGGGACGGCGGCATAGATGAGGATGACTGGAGTGGAGGAGGCTTCCGATGAAGACGTCCAGGGTTCAAGATCCGGTTGACGCAAGGTTGGCGGGGCGCTGTGGGCGTCGACCAGGTCGGGCTCGAACAGCTCAATAATGACGCTAGAGGATCGAGACGGCTGCGGTGGATGCGGCTTGAGGTGGCATCCACATGGCGGCGGAGCTCGATGGTGGCCTCGAGGAAGACGGTGGTTAGGGACGACAAGGAGAGAGTCAACCAAAAATGGCCATTCGTCCCGCTGCCCAGATCCAGCAGGAGCTTGACGAAGTCAGGCGGTGGCATAGGTGATTGCGGCGGAGGAACGTCTGACAGATCGAAGAAGGCGCTACGACGTCGAGGCAGTGTCGACGACTGAATCTGGACTCAACGATGGCTAGTGACACACTCAAGTGAGCAATCTGCTCGGTGGCCGACAAGCTCCGACGAGCGGTGGCCAAGAATGGTGATGGTGACAGTGTGTGAATTGAGAACATTGTTAGGGACAGTATGCTGACAGTGTCAAAAAAATATAGTAAAATAATAATTGGAGCAATTATTTATAATAGAAATTTAGAGTGTTTCCTAAGTCAGATCTGATGGCACAACAGTAAATACAAACAGATCTAGGGGCCAGTAAAACAATTCTGTAACAAATTCCTATAACTAACTAGTAATCCAGCTCATAGCCCTCAATAAGTATTTAGTAACAAAAAAAAGACTTAGCGATAGCACAGATTTCACTGATTATTAATCAAAATAATAATAACAAACACCGCTCCTCGTGGTCTATTATGTAATACCCACGGCTTGCTGACTCAGTCTTGAACTGAGTATTTCGTGAAACCATTGCCGTTATCGATTGATCACTGACGGAATATAATGAACATTTCCAACTGATGGATCGGCTTCTATTGAAATAAGTTCAATAGTTTTTGTTGGATGTTTTCTTTCGCTGCTTGGTTTTGATGAATGTATTTTCATGTTCGTTTTCGATGATTGATTTTCATTTTTCGCTTTCATCGTATTTCACATTCATTCTAAATATTGAGAGGAAGAGATCGAAGTATGTTAATCAGATGTTGGTGCCAATACAAGATGACGCAGAGGCGGCGCATGATCGTTGCGTGAAGTTCCTCCTTTTCTCGACTAAGATTCATCTTGGTGAGTTGCTCTAACCGTGCTTGCATTTATCTCCACGCCCTAATAAAAAATAACCTCTAGTCCACTCTTTTGTTGCGTCCCATTGATCAACGATACCACAGTAACAAAAGATAAAAGAAGATGAATGAATAATCATATGTAAATTGGAACTGTCGCTTGCTTGCTTCAATATGAACTGTATGCTCTTATGATTAGCCTAAAAAGAGATAGCTCGGTATGGAAAACACGGCTTGACCATGCACAAAAAAAAGACGAAGATGGAAATGTTTACAAGTTGATCGACTAGTGTATAGTAGTTTTATTTGATAGCTGCATTCATATTGGTCCAGACAACTTGTGCATAAGACAGTAATCTCTCGATCGGTTCTGGGGGCACTCAGAATCGATCGGCCTAGGAGAGAACATGACACCTGGGGCTGGATGTCCCCGCAATCAGAGGAGGTGTCAGTCTATTAGTGAGATGGACTAGAACGTCCCAACTGCTAATAATGGGAATACCCATGGACAACAATAGCTAGGTTCATGCATATGGACAATGATTATTGCAAGGCTAATATGCAAGGACGAAAAATAAGTATGCTTCATATATGTACAAATTATGCTAATCTATTTTGTGCAGGGATGACTGTCGACGATAGGTAAGTTGGTTATGAAATGTTTCTACTGTCATGTTGTCTTACGAATTATTAAAAAGAACCTAGACAAGTAGAAAGATCACTAGTAAAAATGTTAGCTTCACATGTTGACTTAGTGCAGATGATTGTGAGTTCGGCCAAAAGCTGCTCGCCAGTACATAATGTGTACTGACCCACGTTGTGGGCATCCTTTTCAGATAGCAAGAAGATAGAGGATATGATGTATGGGCAGTAGAGCTCGTCTAGCATAGTAGAGCTTATGGATTCCTCGAAGCTACTTTTCATTCCAGTCTAATTTGCAAGTTTCCTTTAAAGGTGTCTTTTTATTTTCGACTATGTAATAAAGGGATATGAAGTATGGGCATTGTGGCTATTTTGAAAAGGAGTTTCAAAGAGAGATATTTAATCAAATTATGGAATTTGAGTTGCAAGCTTAATAATTTGTAATCCTATTAAGTATCAATAAAAGAAGTATTTTCCTTTCAAATCTCTGTGTCCAATATTTGGATTTATGTAATTAAATATGCTGTGTGCGTATGTTTTATTTTGTCGAATTGTATTGTGCAGGTACTGGCCTTGTACAAGTACAACTTAGACTTGCATGGCATCATGTCTTAGCGAGGATAAACGATCTCGTAGGGATCAAAGCGAGGACAAACGAACCTAGCAGGATCGGGGCATGTCAAAGTGGTATCAGAGCCAGGTTTTACGTCCTTGGCTTCTTGCAAATATTATTTTCGAAAAGTATATAAAGTATCTTGATGGCTTTCAAAGGTCCCGATTTTGAGTTATGAAAACCAATGCCCCATACAATAAGTCCATAATATTTTATGAGACTGACAAAAGTTATACTATTTTGTAGAGAAATGGCAAAAAGAGGTAGTCGGAACCCTCCTAGAGCATCGATATCGACCAACCCGGTAGAACGGATTATGGCCATATTGGAAATTCAGTGACAGGAAGCTGAGGAGCGTAGCCTAGTGCAACAGGCTCAAATGGAAACTCAGAGGAAAGAAGCTGAGGATCGCAGCATGGCCCAGTAGAGACAATTGGAAGCCTTGGCCTAAATCGTAACTTCGCTAGCAGGCAATCGAAATTCCACCGCAACGACCAACCCGACAGGAACACCCAAGATTGAGCATGTGGATAGTGATGAGCCCCAGCCGGCGCATAAGCACTCTTTCTTTAAGCCAAAGGAGTTTTTGGATGCGAAACCTCCAAAATTTAAGGACAGGACATCACCATATAAGGTGATGGACTGGATCAATAAAATGGAGAGTCTGTTCGCATTCATAGGAGTTTCGAGTAGCAAGAAGGTAGTTTGTGCTGCTTTGCTACTACGTCTGCAAGCAAAAGATTGGTGAAAAGCAAAAAAGCCGGCACTGTTCTTGACTGCTAAGGGTAGAAAGATTTCTTGGGTCTCGTTCAAGAAGGTATTTCTGGAATAATATATAACTCCCGCTATCAGCCAAAAGATGGAGAATGAATTCATGTCACTGAAATAAGGAAACATGTCCGTGGAGGATTATGAATCTGAATTTGCCATACTAGCAACGTTTGCTACTGTAATGATCCCAACTGAGAACATTCACATGAATCGATTCATTCAAGGCCTGAATGACGACATTCAATTGAGTGTGCCGAACTGAGAATATGAATCATATTCTTAAGCCTTTGAGATGGCAGTACAAGTGGATCAATTTAGCCCGAGGAAGGCATCTGCAAAAGTTCAGACCGACCGCAATCAGCCTGCAAAAAGGTACTATGACGGAGAGAAAAAGACTAACGGGAAAAGAAAATTGACGGAGAGCAAGACAATAAGCCCGTGTGCACTCTGCGATAAACATGGACATACAAGGGAAATTTGTCTTTCTGCTAACGGAGAGTGCTTCAACTGTGGTCAAAAAGGGCCATCATGCTATGAATTGTCAAAATAAGAGAGTTCGGCCACTGAACCACAATGATACTGAGGAGCATGGGCCATTGAGGGATACACCGCCAATCAGAGATAACCCACATAATTAGCAGCTAGAAAATGCTCATGTTTTCAACCTGTCCACCTTACTTGATCCAGAATGCAATAATAACAGAGGTAAGCTTATTTCTTAAGTTTTGAGGACAAAACTTTTTTTCGGTAGGATATTATGTAGTTTCCTGCTCCTCACGGTCCACTATATAATACCCACGACTTGCTGACTCAGTCTTCAACTGAGTATTTAGGAAAACCATTGTCGGTATCGATTGATCATGGACGGAATACAATTAACCTTTCCAACTGATGGATCGGCTTCTATTGAAATGAGTCCAATAGTTTTCATTGGATATTTTCTTTCACTGCTTGGTTTTCATGAATGTGTTTTCGTGTTAATTTTCGATGATTGGTTTTCATTATTCGCTTTTATCGCATTTCGTATTCATTTCGAATCTTGAGAGGAAGAGATCGAAGTATGCTAATCAGATGTTGGTGCCAATGCAGGAGGATGCATAGGCGACGCGTGATCGTTTCGTGAAGTCCCTCCTTATCTCGACTAAGATTTATCTTAGGGAGTTATTCTAACTGGACTTGTATTTATCTCCACGCCCTAATAAAAATAACCTCTAGTCCACTCTTTTGTTGTGTCTCATTGATCAACGATACCATAGTAACAAAACATAAATGAATGAACACATGTAAATTGGAACTGTCGCTTGCTTGCTTTAATATGAACTGTACGCTCTTATGATTTGCCTAAAAAGAGATTGCTCGGTATGGAAAATACGGCTAGACTGTGCACAAAAAAGAAGAAAAAGATGGAAATATTTACAAGTTGCTTGACTGGTGCATAGTAGTTTTATTTGATAGCTGCATTCGCATTGGTCTAGACAACTTGTGCACAAGGTAGTAATCTCTCGACCGGTTCTGTGGGCTCCAGAAATCGATCGACCTAGGAGAGAACAGGACACCTAGGGCTAGAAGTCCTTGCAGTTAGAGGAGATGTCAGTCTATTAGTGAGATAGGCTAGAACTTTCCAACTGCTAATAATGGGAATACCCATGGACCACAGTAGCTAGGTTCATGCATATAGACAGAGATTTTTGCAAGCCTAACATGTAGGGATGAAAAATAAGTATGCTTCATATATATGCAACTTGTGCTAACCTGTTTTGTGTAGGGATGACTGTCGGCGATTGGTAAGATGGTTATGAAATATTTCTACTATCATGTTTCTTATGAATTGTTGAAAAGAACCTAGATAAGTAGAAAGATAACTAGTAAAAATGTTTGCTTCATATGTTGACTTAGTGCAGATGATTGTGAGTTCGGCCAAAAGTCGCTCGCCAGTACATGATGTGTACTGACCCACGTTGTGGGCATCCTTTTCCGATAACAAGGAGACATGGGGATTTCAGGAGAGGCACTTAAGCTCATCTAGCCCAGTAGAGCTTGTGGATTGTCTCGAAGCTACTTTTCATTCCAGTCCAGTTTGCAAGTTTCCTTTGAAGGTGTCTTTTCATTTTCGACTATGTAATAAAGGGATATGATGTATGGACATTGTGCCTATTTTGAAAAAGAGTTTCAAAGTGAGATATGTAATCAAATTATGGCATTTGAGTCACAAGCTTTGTACTTTGTAATCCTATCAAGTATCAATAAAAGAAGTATTTTCATTTCAAACCTCAGTATCTAATATTTGGGTTTCTGTAATTAAATATGCTGTGTGCGTGTATTTTGTTTTGTCTAGTTGTATTGTGCAGGTACTGGCCTTGTGCAAGCGCAACTTAGGCTTGCACGACATTACGTCTTAGCGAGGATGAACGATCCCGCAGGGATCAAAGCGAGGACGAACGACCCTAGCGGGATCGGTGCATGACAGAACTGAACCCTAAATACTTTCTTCCCAATCAGCGGTTACAATAACAAAGCCCTAACCTAGACTTCATCTTCCTCTCCAACTTCTCAAGAACCCTAGATTAGTACTCCTCTCCTTACCTCACCATAGCTCTAAGTTCACAATCATATATGTCAATGGAAACCCTAGCCTCGAAGAAACAAAAAAAGAAAGGGGACAGGCAGATCGAGAAGAGCTTACCTTGGTTGGCTCGATGGCTTTGTTGGGACAACGGGATTCGGTGACGGAAAGGCCGCAAAGACGAAGGCTGCTGGTCAAACGGCGACTCCGATGAATACGAACGATGGCAGCTCGGGACGACGGTGCAGATGAGGATGACTGGAGCGGTAGAGGCTTCCAATGAAGACGACCAGGGTTAAAGATCTGATCGATGCAAGGTTGGCGGGGTGCCGTGGCCGTCGACCAAGTCGGGCTCGGACAGCCCAAAAATAACGTCGGAGGATCGAGACAGCTATGGTGGATGCGGCTTGAGGTGGCATCCATGCGATAGCGGAGCTCGATGGCGGCCCCGAAGAAGACAGTGGTTGGGGACAGCGAGGAAAGAGTCACCAAAAATAGCCGTTCATCCCACGGCCCAGATCTGGCTGTAACTCGATGAAGTCTGGCGACGGTACCAGAGATTACGGCGGAGGAACGTCTGACTGATCAGAGAAGGCGCTGCGACGTCGAGGCAGTATTGACGATCGGATCTAAACTCAACGATGGCTGGTGACACACTCAAGTGAGCAATCTGCTGGGTGGTCGGCATGCTCCGACAAGCTGTGGCCAAGAATGGTGATGGTGACAGTTGTTGGCACATTTATTTTGATAACATTAACAGCATCTTCGTGGTTTAGTTTTTTCTATATTTTTAGCAAACAGATACACCCTCAAGCTTTACAATGGCTGCTACAAAGAATTTTGTTTATCCAGCCACTCAGCAAAACCACATGAAAGCTTTTAAGAAGTCTCCTAAAACAAGACTGAAGAAAAGACCAGCGCACACTCAAAGACTTCTCTCAAAAGATTCAAGTTTTTAGAGTCCGTACAAGGTCTAGGACTTTCTATGTAATGCTTAAAGTGGATGATAAAACATAAGCCCCTTCTGTTTCTAAGTCAAAAATCAATGTCTTCAGAAATGGAATACCGACGGGATACTGCCATGCACCGACGGTATACCGATTTTCTTCTGAGAAAAATCTCTGTGACGAAAATCGGCATACCGATGGTATACCGTTATGTACCAATGGTATACCATTTCTGAGCCAAAAAAACACTCTATGAAGAAATTCGACATACCGACGACATACCGCTGTGTACCGACGGTATACCGGTTTTCTGCTCAAAAAATGTTTTGTGAAGAAATTCGGCATACCGACGGCATACAGCTGTGTACCGACGGTATACCGGTTTTTTGCTCAGAAACTTTCTGCGAAGAAAGACGACATATCGACGGTATACCGTTGTATACCATCGGTATTTTGACCTCTCTATTTTTGATTTTTTAACGGACATATGTCAGCATTAAATGCTCCAACGGCTAGATTTATTACTGGTATGCCGACGGAATGCCGCTCCATACCGACGGTATTCCGTCAGCCTTATGTTTGGAGCATTAAATGCCTAGTTCTCTTGGTTCTCTATTTAAGGTGGTTGTGTCTTCTCTTTAAAGCCATCCACTTGAGTCTTAAATTTTTCTCAACAACCAAAGATCCTCACCATTACTACTTTACCCAAAGCTTTAATTTGTCATCCAACCAAAAAAGTGCTAGAGTATTCAAGGGTTGTAATTTTCGATCTTCAAAGTGTTGTAGAAGATCAAAAGCCCTCTTTCTTTTCTTTTGAAGTTGGCGAGCCTTCGTAAGAAAACTCGTATGTAAGAAGTTGGCGAGCTCTTTGAATCCAAACTCGTGTTGAAGTTAACAAGTTCTTCGGATCCAAACTCGTGTGTAATTATTTACTCAAATAGTAGATTAAAGACGGAGAGAGTTCCGGGACTGGAGTGCCCCTTGGGAGGATACTAGGATACATCGAGTGTTTGAATCTCTATTTCTTTTATTCTTTATTAAAATAGTAGTAAATTGCTTGATAATATTTTATTACTCTATTCACCCCCCTCTAGGGTTCTACAATTGGTATCAAAGATTTGTCTCTTGATTTGGACTAATACCCTTAGAGAGATCCATGGCCACTAACCCTAGTACCAATTCATTCCACAATGAGGACACTCCACAAATAGACCTCCTCTATTTGATGGAACCAACTATAACTATTAGAAGATTAGGATGAGCATTTATCTGAAATCCCTAGACTTTGATATATGGAATTGTGTCGTCAACGACATTCCTGTATCTTCCATAGTTATTGAAGAAGTTGTCTCAGAAACCCTTAAAGATAGACTTACTGAGAATGATAAAAAGATTGCTAGTCGGGACGCTAAAGCTATGAACGCTCTCTACTGTGCCCTTGATAACAATGAGTTCAATGGGATTTCCATCTGCAAGACCTCCAATGAAATCTGGAGACTTTTGGAAGTTACTCATGAGGGAACCTCTCAAGTAAAGGAATCCAAGATCAGTAGACTCACCCAAGAATATAAATCTTTCAAAATAAAACAAGATGAGTCTATTACTATTATGTTTATTCGATTTTGTGATATCATTAACCCTCTCTCTTCTCTTGGTAAGAAATATCCCACTCATGAAAAGATTAGAAAAATCCTTCGGGGATTAACCAAAGGGTGGAATCCTAAAGCTACCGCCATCATTGAAGGAAACGATTTGACAACCATGACTCTTGAAACCCTCATAGGAAAGCTCATGACCCACGAGCTGGACATGAAGGACTGAGAAGAATCTTTCACTCAAGAAAAGGAAAAGAAGAAAGCTAAAGAAAAGAAAAAGTCACTTGCTCTAAAAGAAGCCAAGTCCTTTTCAAAAGACAGCTCCGAGGATGATGACTCAGACGATGAAGAGATCGCTCTCACCGCCAAGCACTTTCGGAAGTTTCTCAAGTTCAACAAAGCAAATCGTGCAAGAGGGACAACGATGAAGAACCCGCTTGCTACAACTGTAAGAGAACCAGACACATCAAGAGGGACTACCCCATGGCAAGAAAAGAATCCAATAGATACGAGAAGTCCAACAAAGGAAGCACATCCTCCAGGAAATATGCCAACACCAGCATATGGTATGAAAGCGATGCTAGCGACTCTAACGATGACAAAGAATGCAAGCACAAGGCAAATGTTTGTCTTATGGAAATTGAGGTAACATATGACCTCTCTATGAATTCTCTTTCTTATAATGACTTAGAAAATGCTATTCTTGAATTACACGATGAACACAAGGTCATAAGAGAAAAATATAAGAAATCTCTCAAAGAGATTGACGCTCACAAGCAAGAAATAGAAAACTTTCTAACATCATTCATGACATTAAAGGAAAATCACCTGCTTCTGACACGGATGAGATCGAGTCTCTACGACTAGAGCTCCAAGAATCACAAGACGTGATCAAGAACAGGGACGTTAAAATCCAATCCCTCAAGGAAGGATATGAATTTGCTATACAAAAGACTCTTGCTGCAAATCAAAGAGAATATGCCACCTCCATCAAGTACAACGACCTTCTTGCAAAATGCAAGAAACAAGTCGATATGAATATGACACACACGCATACACAAAGGCATGTCAACATCGGTCGCATGCCTCATACTCACAAGGACACAACACATAGGTCTTTCCCTAACCAAGTGCATGCACGAAAAGGTCCTCTCAAAAGGAAAAATATTACACATCATGCTTTCTACTATCATCACCACAACACTCATGTAAAAACTCCTAATCATACTAGGACCTCTCATACACTCTGTCACTCGTCCTCCTCTAGACCTATCATACCTTTGGGGTGCCACTATTGTGGTCTCCTTGGACACACTTCTTACTTTTGTCAAATGAGAAAACATGTTGATATGAGAATATTTAAATGGGTTCCTAAAACTAACAATCAAGGACCCAAACATTCTTAGGTACCAAAGTCTTCATCTTCAACTTATGTTGTAGATGAACCCTCCGTCACATGCTAAAAGCAAGTGGATCCTCGATAGCGGTTGCTTACGACACATGACCGGTGATGCTTCACTCTTCGTAACGCTATCAATGAAGAAAGAAGGACATGTATCCTTCGACAACAATCTAAAGGGGTATATCATAGGAAATGGTAACATTGGCTCCCCTCCTTATCCATGTATAATTAGAAATGTTTGCCTTGTTACAAATATCAAGCAAAACCTTCTTAACATTAGTCATCTTACGGATAATGGTTATGATATTAAGTTCGTTAAACACAAATGCTTCATCACCAATAGCACTAGTGGATCTACTGTGTATGAAGGTATTAGAGAAAATAATATCTATGTTCTTTATCTTATTGAAATCACTAACAATGACAGGTGCTTAGTAGCAAAGAACGATGAAAGTTGGCTTTGGCATATGAGACTTGGACATGCTAATATGGATACCATATCCCGACTCACCACCAAGAAGCTTGTAAGAGGTCTTCCAAGCATCTCTTTCAAAAAGGATATGATATGCGAAGAATGTGAGAAAAGTAAGTTGACCAAATCTTCTTTCAAATCCATCAACTCCGTAAGTACTATTAGACCTCTTCAACTTATCCATATGGATCTATTTGGTCCTAATAGAGTAGCTAGTCTTGGTGGTAAACTTTATGTATTTGTTTTAGTTGATAATTTTTCGAGATTTACGTGGGTCATATTTCTTGCAAACAAAAGTGATACATTTCGTGAATTTGTTGGTTTTTGTAAACGTGTTCAAAATGAGAAAGGCATTATGATCAACAAGATTAGAAGTGATCATGGGGAAGAATTTGATAATGCTGATTTTAAAAGATTTTGTGAAAAAAATAGTTTTGGTCATAATTTTTCTTGTCCTAGAACTCCATGTAATGCCCCGTCCCGCGCAGTCAATCAGAGGAATCGAAACGCCAACGGCGTTCGAACTTTTCCATGCAATAGTGACACGAAGGCCCGTTCGGTCGAGGCGACTCCTCGAAACAGGTGGGTGGCTTCGGTGAACTTGCCTAAGCTTGGCCTTCGCACTAATAAAATAAAAGTTTTCAAATGCACAAGTAGGCTTGATAATAAAAGAGACGAATCCACATAGCTAAGGAAATAATCCCAAGTTGGGTCGATTGAGTTAGAACATGGAAAAGGTCCCACGGTCGGCTTAGAAATGATACACGATAGCTTTCAAATCGACACTCGGTCCTTCGTCCCGTGGCTTGGGAGAAGAAAAGTTGGTCTTCGACATAAACTATGAATTAGCCTAAGTCGT
The DNA here is from genome assembly GCA_029216955.1 of Iris pallida. NCBI lineage: Eukaryota > Viridiplantae > Streptophyta > Magnoliopsida > Asparagales > Iridaceae > Iris > Iris pallida. The sequence continues at coordinate 1,868,874 of JANAVB010006400.1, forward strand.
AGGCGTCGCCCACGTAAATGCTCGATAAAGCATGCACGCTTGCACAATACAAGGCTTGGCATAGCCTTTGCTCGTCCCTTAGATTAATTTGTTGTCACGACCCGCACCCGCTTTTCGGACGCGAGCTCGTGAGCAAGTCAGCTACGTATCAAGCGGACTCTAGCCTGACTCAATTATGTATAAGCTGTCCCGAATAGGGTATCATGTCTAATCTAAACTATATCTCAATCCACAGGAATCATATAAAATAAGAATGAACAAGTATGGGTCGTGGTCTGCAGCCCACTAACATATATGTCCGATTAGACTCCAAGAATAATATGAGTCTATAAAGCTAAGCTGATAAGCAGGATATATCATGAAAGCACGAGAAAGATAGTAAATCCATAACACTTAACAAAATACCTGAATCATGTAGATGAAGTCAACTACCACATGCTCAGCTAACTAACTCCGTGCAATCAGCTATCTGAAGAGATCATCAGGTCCTCAGAGGACTAGCAAGATACATAAAATATACCTACTAATATGACAGTAAATAACATATATAGAGGATAAGAACACTGCAAGGAAAACATCTAAGGACGATGAGTCATGTGGAAAGGTAATACTAGACTTGGCTAACTATCAATCAGAACTCCTATAGCTTGTAGTACAATGCAAGATACTCCAAATCTATAGTGTTTCAATTGACGTTCAAAGTATGATACTCTCAGTTGAGATTAGCCAATTCTAGTATCGATATTCTTTTCTAAAGGATACAAGGTCAAGTAGACTCCTATAAATCGTAGTATAATACAAGATACTCCCAATTTATAGTATCGCAAGTCAAGTCAATCAATCAATAAATATATTCTATAGTTCGTAGTACAATGTAAGATACTCCCAATCTATGGCATGTCTCAAGTCAAGTCAATCAAGCAATATCAAGATAAAAGAATCGGCTATAGGTCGTAATACAATGTAAGATACTCCCAATCTATAGTATATCTCGACTGTAGTACAATGCAAGATACTCCCAGTCAAGATTGGTCAAGTCAACAACAAGATATAGAAACTGACACCTCAATCACAAGACAAGGTAACACGAAAAGACCAATAGTCAAGCAATGTCGAATATCCTATATGTTCACGTAATCTAGGACAAGTAAAACAATCAAGGACAAATCAATCACAATATGGAATCATATGACAGTATAAAAAGGAATACAATAAAGAAAGAGAAAACAATGTAAATACTGTATATGTTCGACAAGATATACTTGCTTGAGGGTTGCAAATTTCTTTCAAAAGGAAAGAATAGATTTCCTTAGAAATCATCTCAAAAATAATCTCTCCTTCCCATTTTTCTTCCATCCAACTCTTTCTCTACCCCAAGTGAAGCTTCTCCAAGCTTTTGGGAGCAAGAAGTGCAAGGGTATGTCCTAAACAATTTGTTTTGTGTCGGAGCCGTGTCGGAGGATTTTTGCTTGGATCCATCTTCCGATAGGTACAACCTATCCTCTAATCTATTCTTTTCATCATGTAATTTAGATTGGACCCCGTAGGATTTATCCCCGAGGTTGTGTCCCTATTCGTGTCAAGTTTGAGTCCGTTTGGAGTGTCCTAGGAGAAGTTTGGGTTTGTGATTGTGTCCTTGAGTTTTCCCCAAATTTGGACACTTCTAGAATAATTAGATTTGGCCTCTAAGTGGTTTAGGCATTTCTAATTTTGTATGTGTGTGTGTGTGTGTGTGTGTGTCTCTCTCTCTCTCTATATATAAATATGAGAGTGTGTCTATATATATATACACATATGTGTGTGTGTTTATATATATATGTGTGTGTGTGTGTGTGTGTGTGTGTGTGTGTGTGTGTGTGTGTGTGTGTGTGTGTGTGTGTGTGTGTGTGTATTTATATATATATGTGTGTGTTTATATATATATACAGGTGTGTGTCACATTATATATTAGTGTGTGTGTATTTATATATAGAGAGGGCAAGAAATGAGAGTTTTGTATGTGTGTGTTTTATATATATTAGAGAGGAATTAGAGAAGAAGATAGAAGAGTTTAGAGAGATTTAGAGAAGGAATTAGAGGAGAGAATGGAGGAGAAGAGAAGGGAATTAGAGTGGGTAGAGTGGGAGAAGAGGGGAAGAAGAGGAAGGCAAGCAACAGCAGCTAGGGGGGCCAAGGGGCTGCTCCCTCCCCCCAACACAGCAGCAGCAGCAGTAATAGCAGGAACAACAACAATATCAGCAGCAGCAGCTGCAATTCACCCCCCTTTAGCCCCCATTTGACCCCCAATTCACCCACCTATATACCTATATATATACGTATATATACCCCTATATATACTCTATATATACACCTATTTAGCCTACTAAAATAACCCCTAAGTTAGTCCTAAGTGGAGTAGAAAAAAAAGTGAGATTGAGTGAGTGAATTAGATTTGGTGAGAGGGTGATTTTGAGTTCCGTGATTCGGAACGCATCCAAACTTGGAGGAGACTTAGTTAATATAAAATAGAGTTTGCAGGTAGGCTCCTAGGTTGAAGTCGGGGCTTCTTGTGGGATTAGGAGGATGGTATCGCACGATACCATTGAGTATCTTGAGATATTCAAGATAATGGGTAAACGCCCAATATGGACCGTAAGATGGACTGGATGTCCACTTACCCTAGAGAACTTGGTAGGTAATGGTTGTATAGGCTAGTATCCTACTACCCTAGGAAGACGGGAGTAGAATTCCTAAGGGAAGGCCACTTGGCGTCAACGTTAGAGTGGTTTAAGGGTATGTGTATTAGAGGGTAATCGGGTAAATTCAAAATACGGGGTTCGGATATTCAGATTGACTTGAAACTTAGGTGACTTGTTAGATACACCCTACAAATGTCATATTTGAACCAATTTTGGCTCGGTTGACCCAAAGTTGACTTTTTACCCAAAAGTCAACGATGAGTCAACACTTTGTCTAAATTTGACCAAATCCAAACTAGAGTTGACCAGTTGACCAAAAGTCAACTGTTGGTCAACATTTGACCAGTTTGACCTAGGTTGACCTAGAGTTGACCAGAGTTGACCAGGGTTGACCAGTTGACTAAAAGTCAACTGTAGGCCAACTCTTGACCCCGTTTGATTTGCTTCGACTTGTTTTGACTTGCGATGACTGGTATAACCTAGAGTTCACTTAATCTGACTTAAATTGACTTGATATAACTTGATTTGACCTAGATTGACTTGACATGACTTAGTGTGACCCAGTGAGACCTAGTTTGACCTAGATTTCATATCATTCATTATAAATCATTCTTAACTCTGTTAAACCTAAATTAATATACAATATCTCATCTTTAGGTCTCTGATTACCACACTGAGCATTGATATACCCTACAGCTCAGGACAGCAGGCGAGTACATTATCTGATAGCAGTTACTTGTCTTGATATCTTCTCTACCAGTTCAGTTATAGTGTTTATTTGATTCTCGACACATTGGTGCACGGACTAGTATTGTCGGATTCCTGTCATGAAATGTCATTCCTGGATTTCTTGGGATACTGGTACTTGCTTGGCCTTCATTCTTGTACTTGTATTGGCGCTGATTCCTGAAGAGGACTTGCTCCCTTCTTAGGGAATCCCGCGTCATGACGTGCTATGTCCGGATCCGTATACTATTCGAGGAATGGGGAATTTTATTGATAGTATGATCAATGCCCACCTTGAGTTACTACTTGTATCATAGCTATACCCTCACCTCACGATGGGTATAGCCTGACCTGTGCTACTACTTGCTCCATAGCTTGCCATCCCGGCCGGGCCGAGTCTACGTACTTGTAGCCGGTCGGCTGGAAGCCTGATTCTTGACCTATACCGATCACATTATGCTATAATATTCGAGGCACTTTTACATTTATTATATCAGTCACATATTACAGTTCAGCTTACTTCCTGCATGATTCATCCTGACATGATTTCCAGTTTACATATCTTGTTATACTTACGTCTTGATATGTTCATCTTGTACTCTGTTATGATTCATCCTGACATGATTTGTTGCCAGTTTTGTACTCGTTTATTTTCCTGACAGGATACCGTTATGATATATCCAGATGACATAGATGCGGACTGCTCTACCCACTATGGGTATGGTCAGGACATAGACTGCGACCAGTTGACACCCTTGGAGCCAGTAGATGACAGTACTTCTATCTAGATCTATTAGCCAGGTTTATCTGGACTGCGATCCAGCTAATATTATCAGACTGTAGCTTTCTATGTTATATTTTGAGACCCTGTGATGTTGTATATATCTGGGCTTGTGTTGGACACTGGACTATTTCCTTTTCATCTATCATATATTTTCTTCTGTGCTATCTACCTTAGTTTTATTTTGTGATTGAGACTGTATTGCTATGTCACCTCCATTCGGAGAGTATATACTGTATATGTACCTTTATATTATTAGTCGTAGTATTTACAGACGTTATATACAGCGTTCTACTGCCGATACTGCGGCGTAGGCTGGACGTACCCACGTGGTCGTGTCCCTCATAAGGGTGCGGGTCGTGACACGTTTTTGTGCTGGCCCATGCAGGTCTGTGTCGCAATTAGTGCATTCTCGTAATGGTGCTCGACTTAGAGTACTAATTACGAGCCTGCAATTAGAACGTAGGACCTAGGATATGATAGGAGTTTCTCAATCACACCTAGGAAAATTTTTGATCTTTTGATTATCATGATTACTTCCCTTGTATTAAATTAACTGTCCTTCTTTAATAATATCTTCTCATGTGCCATATTGATCTCCTTACTTCAATTCATCTCCAGGATGACGAAGACGCACCCGCAGGCCACTGGATCGAGTAGCTTGCCCGAGAGATCTGACCAGGCTGAGGAGGAGGTTCACGAGACTGCCCACAGTGATTCCACTATCCCGGAGGCCCTAGCAGTTGCACAGGGAGGTCTACCACCTCCAACCCAGAGGGTTTCGATCATTGTTCCAGAGATACTATCGCTACCACCTCCGATACCGACGGATACACACCACATGTTCCTTCTCCTTCAGCAGATGATGGAGACACAGCGGGCCCAGGCAGAGGCATCGCAGCACCAGATGGAGGCGTCATACCGTCAGATTGAGATGCTGAGGCAGAGCATGGAGAACTCGCATCAGCTTGTACTGACAGCCGTGAAGAGAGTGGTACTGGGTACGGTACAGGGCCTACTGGCCAGCAGCCGTACCAGCAGTAGTCCAGGCCAGAAACAGTATTAGACTTTAGGAAGATGAGCTCCAGGGAATTTACGGGCATGGAGGGCATCCTTTATGCAGACGACTGGCTAGAGGACGTGCAGCGGAGCATGGAGCTGGCAGAGCTTCCTAGAGGACTTTGGGTTTCAGCCACAGCCAGCCAATTCTTCGACATCTCGCTGACAAGGTACCGTACGGATCCTCGTGCGTCGGTGAGAGGGCTGACATGGGAGAACTTCTAGAGGCTCTTCAAGGAGAAGTTCTTTCCGGACGTGGCTCTTACAGTATTGGAGGGCCAGTTTGTGGGTCTAGTACAGGGGAACTCGACGGTGGACGAGTATGCAACAGAGTTCTTTTGCCTTAGCAGGTTCGCTCCCGATATGATCCATGATGAGGGACAGAAGGCTCGTAAGTTCCGTAGGGGACTTATTCATGCAGTGCGCACCCGTACCTCGGGTCGCCGTGATGTGACGTTCGATCAGATATTGATGGACGCGCAGATTGCAGAGAAGAACTTCGGCCTCAAGCCGAAGAGGAGCAGTGATACCATGGGGGCGAGTTCCAGCGCGGAACCGACCAAGCGCCCCCATATTCAGCATCAGCAGAGGCCATTTCAGCAGCAGCATCAGGCACCAGTACGTGCCCCATAACATCAGGGTCAGGGTCAGAGGCAGACCCAGCAGTGTACTTTCTGCGGAAAGACGGGACACAGCAGAGACGTATGCAGGAGGTGGTTAGACGCTTGCCTATTCTGCGGAGGGACCGACCACCAGCTGAAGGGCTATCCTGTTCGAGCAGCCAAGGGAGGCCAGGACAGGGCACTGACATGACCGACAGTTTAGCCGAGGGGTCAGCCAATCCAGACACAGCAGCAGAAGTTCGTGCAACATCAGAGGGTACCCCAGGACAGAGCCTTTGCACTAGTAGTGGAGGAGGTCGAGCCAGCGAAAGATGTTGTAGCAGGTCATGTTCTCCTTGATTCTTTCCCTGCTTTCGCCTTGTTTGATTCTGGGGCTACTCATAGTTTTGTGTCTATTTTCTTTGCTCTGAGACACAATATTATTGCTGAATATATGGGTAGGACTTGTAAGATTATGACCGAGAGAGGTATTATCCTAGTTAATAATATTTGCAAGGGGCGGAGAGTCATCTTGAGAGGCCGGGACTTGAGTACATGTCTGCTCGTAATGCCCCTGCCAAGGTACGATATGGTACTTGGTATGGATTGGTTGAGCATGCACCATGCTAGTATTGATTGTAGAGGAGGCAGAGTTCTTTTTAGGCCGTCGGGAGAGCCAAAGATCGAGTTTGCTCGAGGAGCAGCGGAGCCGGAGGCTGGATTCTGTGGAGCTTTGTTGGCGGGGTAGGATTTGCTACATCCGTTGATAGCTGAGTTCTCGGATGTCTTTCCCGAGGAGTTGCCGGGGATGCCGTCAGACAGGGACATTGAGTTCTCTATAGACTTGGTGCCGGGCGACGAGCCCATTTTACAGCATGTCTATAGGGTCAACAACCGCGAGTTAATAGAGATAAAGAAGCAAGTCGACGAGCTGCAGGACAAAGGGTTTATCAGATCCAGTTCTTCGTCCTGGGGAGCGCCAGTCCTGTTTGTGCCGAAGAAGGACGGTACGTCCCGCATGTGTATTGATTACCGGGCGCTCAACAACCTCACTATCAAGAATAGATACCCTTTGCCGAGGATCGACGACTTGTTCGATCAGCTGAGTGGGGCGAAGGTATTTTCGAATATAGACTTGAGGTCCGGGTATCACCAGCTGAAGGTGAGGCGGGATAACATTCCCAAGACGGTATTTCGGACTCGGTACGGCCAGTAAGAGCGATCGTCCTCACTAAGGCGTGATACCGCACGAGCCTAGATTACGCTCGTGCAAGACGGGTTCCATAACGGTCGATTACAGCGGCTACGACGGGGTCGTCGCACAGAAGTCCCAAGCAGAGACATTGAATAATAGCAGCAAAAATTTAAAACAAAATATAAGTCATTCAAAAGATGCATTTTATTGATATTAAAACAAGAATTAAAATGGGGCACAAGGCCAAGATTACAAGTTACTCAAGCTCACTCAAGCTCACTCTTCTCACATTACACGTCACTCAGCTCTTCCTTATCTCTTAATACAAGTCTTGAACCAGCGGATGCTTCAAAGAGGCGACATCCATACATTATGTCCCGTATAAGTCTTGACTCCATGCAGTTGCACGCTTCGAATCACCAAGGAACTCCATGCCTCGACGCATCCAAGCGAACTTCGAGCTACGAGCTTCTACCTGTGCCTGCGCATGAAAACTATGTGGGTGTCAGTACTCAACTGTACTGGTAGAATGAGATTCTCGTCCACCAATACAAAACTGACACGTTCATTTACTTTGTGCAATATAACCCATTTGATTGTCTTTCTACTCTTGTCTTAGGATCAGTTTTAGGACAGACACCTTGGCCTATTTTGTGTCTCTAGACCATCCCGTGTTTGCAACAACAAGGTCAACCCAACAATGTTAACCTATCAAGTCATGCTTGTCTTACGGCCCAAAATCAAAGATGCAACTATATGATGAGACTCCATTTTTGTGTGACCGTGCTACCTCTTTGAGGCAGTGCCTCGCCGCTTACTGACTTACCCATACTTGTGTTATGACAGCGCGACCGTGCCTCATATTTGAGGTCGTGCCCTGCAACTCAAGATAACATAACCAAACTTGCCCTATGGCCCTTTCCAACTTAACCCGAGACCAACTCGACTTGTGGAACTTGCATGGAAAACTCACAATTCTAATGCCATATTCATGTCGAGGCACGGTATCTACATTGTAGCCAAATCTTAGGCCCAAACTTTGTGTTCTGACTGCACACACATACAACTAGACTCAATCCAAAGGCACTCATGCGGATTGCCGCCGTGCCGACCTATCTATATGAACTGGTCACTAGATCAAGTCATTTTGGACATAGCCTTGTAGTCGGCGACCCCTGTAATGCGAGTAGCTAACTCCGAAGCATGTCCCCGCACTACCAGTTGCTGCCTAGTAGACGAAAGCTGCCTTGCAAACGTGAGTAGCAAGATCCGAAGCAAGACACTAATCTACCGGCTTCTTTTTACCCAGCTCGGCTATCCCCGTTTCCTCCATGGCCGGATCGGTCCCTTGGCCCAGGCTTTCTGATCCGAAGAAGCGATAAAAACACCCCTTGTCGACAAGTAGACCATAACCACGCACCTGCGACAACATCTAGACTCACATAAATGTAAGGTCTAATTTGTGGAACGACCCAACCAAACTTAGCAAACTGTACTTTGGAACCATACTTCTCTTGCAGAGCCCAAATCAGGGTTGCCTCGACGACTGACTTATAGTCCCGTCATATTTCTCCTCGGCGACTGACCATCGCTCGAGCTTAACATTCTTTGAACTCAGGGAACGGCTACTGTATAGCCTTCCCACATAATTTGAACATAACGCGCTTCTTAAGTACCATAGACCGTGGCTAACTTTCCAGAGTGCTGACTGTGGCTCGTGCCTTAAACTGACTTTACATTCTACGCGACGCTATTGCCCAAAGTCATACTTCATATGACGGGCCTTAAGATCGTGGGACTAACTAACTTGACGACCGCAGAAAGAGCAGGACAGCACTTGGAATGACTTAGGTCGACTGGCATAACTTTGCCTAACTTACTCAAGCCTACAACTGTAGCTTCCCTTCCCGAATTTTTTTAAAATATTTTTTTATTATTTATTTGATTTAAATGGTAATTTTTAGAATTTTATAAATAATTATTTAGTTAATTATTACGGTAGACGAATTTAGCCATGGTTAAGTTTTGAAGTACCAGACGACTAGGAATCATGGCACGGATAGTGCAGTGGCGTGCCTTGACTAGTGTATTAGCCATGCCTAGGAAGACTCGGCCATAAATGTGTCCTAACTAGGAAAACCAGACCAAGTTGTGACTTAACCTCTAAAGACATTTTAAATTATTTATTAATTATATTATTGACTTGTAGGAGACCCGGTTTGGGTCGATTTAGCTCGGACTAGACCCGAACCGAAATCGAGCCCATGTAATCTTGTAGTGAGACCAAAGACGACCATGTAGGCATATTTTATGTGTGTACAAATAGTTCCTAAATTATTTCGGGTATTGATGTACATTTTTAATTATTTGAATATTTGTACAAAAAATGGTATTTTTTTATTATTAAATATTGTTTTACCATAGTTGTACAATTTTCTGGACCCAGATAAAGTTGAATAGTATGGATTCACCAAACCACCATTTAATTATTTAATTATTATTTTATTATTTTGTGGTGATTAAATAAATATATTTATTACTATTAGATATTATTAATATTGATTATATTTAAAATATTTTATTGTCTATATGAAATTTATGGTATATATGAATATATGTATAAAAATAAAGTAGTATATATAAAGATATATGAGTGTATGCGTATATATATAAAAATATATGTGTATGTATACACGATATATATATATATATATATATATATATATATATATATATATATATATATATATATATATATATATATATATATATATATATATATATATATATATATATATATTTTATATATATATAAAAATATATATAAAAATATATATATATATATATTTATATATATATATATATATATAGTTGCTAATAATTATATAGTTGCTAAATATATATATATATATATATATATATATATATATATATATATATATATATATATATATATATATATATATATATATATATATATATATATATAGTTGCTAATAATTATAAAGAAAAAAGAAAAGAAAGCAAAGGAAGTAGCAATAGTAAGCCCAGCCTAACCGGGCTACATCCAAACTCAGCCCAGGCCAGGTAAGACCCGGCCCAGGAGACCCACACCAGAGTTGATAAGCCCCGACCCCTTCCCCCGATTGTTGATGATATGATCATATATATGCTTGAGAGAGTAACCGAGAGAAAAATGCTCAATAATTCTAAACCCTAACCGCGCCTTCTTTCTTCTCTTCCCTGGGCGCACCCCCGTGCTCACAGCGCCACCGCGCGCGGCCAGTGCCGCCGGCCAGGCGCGCTAATCCAGCAGCAGCCGCAGAAACGACAGAGGACTGCTGTCCTGAAACCAGCCGAGTACCCCCTTTTTTGAGGTCAAGTTCTCCCCCATTTTTCGATCGTTTTTATTCTATCAAATCCAACATGTACCCTATATGAACCTCTATAACTCCCATAAAATAGTTCGATTGAAATCAATCCGAATTTTGAATTATGACAGCGTGAAATCTACGAAAAACCCCTATCCCGGACAGTTGAAAACTGTGTCAGAAACTTGACTTGGAAGGCGATTTGTCGCCAATCCATAGACCGATTCGAAAAACTATTTGATCAGCCTTGTAGACAACATAACCTAGATTTATATCCTACTTTTAGTTTATTTACTAGTTGATTAAATTCTGTTTAAAAACGATTTGAAAATCAGGAAAAAACTGAGAAAACAGTTTTCAAAATTTTAGAAAATCTCCAATACCACGTGCGTCCCACCAAACCGGCTGACTTGGTCACGAACCGAAAGCATCTAAAGGTGCGTATCGGCTTCATGGACGTGTGGGATTCAAATTGGTCGCGTGTGCGCGACAAATTTGATGTGTATCCGTCGAAATTCACCGTATCGGCCTCTGTACATATTTCTCAATTACTTTGTGCATGTTCGTCAGATCAAGACGAAACTTGTGCCAACAGGACCGTATCATTTTTCTGGTCTTGTATGCCAAGTCTGGTCCAATTCTGAGACAGTTGATCGAATCGTCGTTTTGCGGGTCCCACGATCCGATTCAACAGGCAATTTTGTGCACGGCCCACCGAAATCCACAATTGGACATACCGTTGGGTTCGTATCATCAAAAAAATCCATAGACATCTAGTTTGATGACTTTAGAGACCACTGACCCTGGTACGCTTTTCGGTGCAAAGCGGGTCCAACGACGGACACCGTTTTGACCCGAAATTATCATTTTACTCCTGTGTCCAGAATTGGACTTAAGGACAGGCTATCCTAGCTAATTTGACTAATCTGGAAATGTTGTAACATCTATTACAGCTTCTGGAGGCATTTATGGGACTTGGACTCTCTGACTTATTGATTGGCGATATATTGTTGGTTCAAATCTCTAATCTCCTTAGATCTAAAAAGCTCAAGAAGGTGACCTCTCCTCCTTTCTCCATTCTTTTGAGGTATATTTCATCCCTAATCATTTTCAAAATTCTATGGCTTCTAAACCTTTTAAGAAAAGGAAAGGTGAGTCTGCGGCTTCGTCTTCTACCTCTGAATACGAACCCACCAATGTGTTCAGTCCCGCTCGCCCTACCGGCGATGAGGAATATGAAACGACCCTATTTCCATCTTTGGAAATAGCGGACTCATGGTTTGACACTTTTTGCTATCGAGAAATTTGCCCCGGACGATCCGTCAACTTTACTATCTTCTCGGAGTACGCCTCGACTTTTGACAATTTAGGTCTACAAGATTTCTTTGAAACCTATAGTGGTATCTTTGATAATGTCGTTCGTATGTTTTACTTCAACATGCAAATAAAAGACGACGGTAGTATCTATTCCTGTGTCGGTGGAAAAGAGATTGAATTCAAGTCAACTGACCTTAGTGAATTCTTCCATATGCCGGACAACGGCGAAGCATTAATTGAGATAAATCGGGTTCAATTTCCTACATATGTTATCCTTGATTCCCTTAAGACTGTAATATGTCATCCTAACCCAATCCCTCGGGACGATAGGCTATACGCAAAGCACCTTAATCAATACTTCTATGAGTTGCATCGTTTTGTATACTCTTTTTTGCTTCCCAAAAAAGGATCTATTGATAAGATTATCATTTTTGAGTTGTCCGCCATGTACCACATTCAATTCGGTATTCCTTTTTCTGTTTCCAAGACATTCATGGCTTGGATAATTAGTTATAGGAGAGTGGGGCGCAACCTCCTGTACCCCATACATCTAGTAGTCATTTTTAAGAGATTTGAAATCAACCTTAATTCATGTCCTATCTTCGGGTCATCTTCTAAGCTGACTAGGTCTATGAAATATCCTTCACCTCTACCTCTACCCGGTGCTGCTCCTGCTGATTTTCATGCTGATCTAGATGCTTCAGCTCCTGCTCCTGCCCCTGCTACTCCAGGATTTGATCCTCAGTTCTATCAGTGCTTAGATGACTTTGTCACTCTCTCAGGATAATGTCATCAGAGCTATGTTAATGCTGAGTTTCGCCATACCTCTCAGGCTCAGATATTGAGGAATCTCATTGCTGATCTGCACAGGAGTTTGGTACATCATCCTTCAGCTCCTTTTTCGATTATCCGTCATCCTGGCTTCGACGGATCGAGGTTTGATGATCCGACCACTTTCGGATACTTTGATTCGACTATTGCTTACTTCGATACTCAGCTGCCTGCTCCACCAGTCGATGATGAGCCTTAGATGTGATTTAGGCTTTTTGGTTTAAAGTTTTGTGATTTTAGCTTGCTGATGATTATCTATGTAGTCATGCACTTTGTAGTAGTCCAAACTCTTTCAGTTGGACTTATGTAGCAGTCATAAACCTTTTTAGTTATGACTTTATGAATTTGGATTTTAGTTGTATTTCCATTCAGTTATATTCTAGTTCATGCTATTTGAGCTTTAGTTTATGTACACTGCTACTAGTTCTACTGAGTTATGACTTGTTTAGTATGGATATTACTCGTTCTGTTTCTTTGTCTGTATTAAATTGTTGGCTTCACATATTGCGGGGGAGCTACACATTTTGCGTACATGACAATAAGGAGAAGAGCAATACCAAAAATTAAATTATTTTGCGATACATTTTCTGCGATAACACAGGTATATTATTTCAAAGTTACATATTAGTTATATTTTGGTATAGATTCAAGTTTGTCAATTATCAAAATGGAGGAGATTGTTGGCCCATTAGCTAAATGGTCACACCTAATTTTGATAATCAACGATAACTTAAGTCAATATACAAAATATACGAACGGCTACAGGTATTATAGGTTACTGAAATCAATACCAAAGAACGTACTACGTCTACATCCTACATATATAAGGAATATTGTATCGTGTCACGATCCGCACCCGCTTTTCGGACGCGAGCTCGTGAGCAAGCCAGCTACGCATCAAGCGGACTCCAGCCCGACTCGAATACGTAAACGCTGTCAAGGCTATGGTATACTGCTAAACCATAGCAAAGGTAAATCTATATCTCAATCCACAATAAATGTACGAAACATAAATGAACACTATGGGTCGTAGTCTACAGCCCACTAGCATGTGTCCGATAAGACACTAAGAAAATAACAAGAGTCTAAAACTGAATAAGAAGAACAGGATATCTCATGATAAGGTATGAAAGAACGAGCAGATAATAAATCTAATAATGATACCTGAAACCTGCAAGCGTTTCATCGCATCCGAAATCCACAAGAATTGCAAATCATCCACCATCCAGAACTACTAGCTAACTCCATGCAATCGCTAAACCTGATGAGGTCATCAGGTCCTCAGGGGATATAGCAAGATACATAAAAATATGCCTATCTAGCAGTTTATCATACAATAAAGAAAATACAGGAAATAAACGGGAAAAGACCAATCAACACGAAAATACAACTATACCCGACTGGAAGAACCACTATGCCTAAACGAACTACTGGAGAAGAATAAGAGAATACGATATCACGATGTCAATGGATAACCAATCGAATACTCAAAGCCTCGCCCCTAGTGTGGACTCGCAGGTTTGAACAACAACTAGCCCTCGTCCCTAGTGTGGACTCGTAGGCTAGCATCACCCTCGCCCCTAGTGTGGACTCGTAGGTGTGAACCATATACTACTAACCCTCGTCCCTAGTATGGACTCGCAGGCTAGCATCACCCTCGCCCCTAGTATGGACTCGCAGGTGTGAATTATATACTACTAACCTTCGCCCCTAATGTGGACTCGCAGGTTAGCATCACTGTTGCCCCTAGTGTGGACTCGCAGGTATGGACTAATAACTACTAACCCTCGTCCCTAATGTGGACTCGCAGGTTAGCTTCAAGATTTCAAGACAAGGAGGTAAAGCAGTTCAGTTCAAGACTTCTCAACCCATGACACGACTCAATCAACCCTAACCATCTCCCTCTCTCATAACCGTCCACTACTCCATAAACCCCCCACCCCAAACCTAGCGGTCGCCACTCCAAGGCCGACCCCTCATAGTCGACCCCCTTTCCTTCTCAAAACCCTATTTTTTTTCCTTAATTTTTGTGCCACCACAACCACTCACGTGACCCCCTCAATGTTCTCTTCCACCCTATCAACTGTAGAAGCAACTATGTGGCCGTTAGAGAGGTGCACGATGCGCTACTTGGGCCGAAACTCTGTCGAATCGATGTCTGAAACGTCACAACAGGTTAGTCGAATTGTAGATGTTGTTTCACCCACTTTTTCTCATCTGTTTTACCTAAAACCAAATCTGAGAGTTACCATTGTGTGTCTACTCCAACCTCTGGTCGCCGAATCCCCTAGTTCTAAGCGGTTTGTCCGTGGCGTCGATTGTACGATAGGGTATCCAGAACTGATGAATTTTGTTGTGGGCCAATTTTTGCCTAACTAAGTTCAATTTCTAATCATTTTATATTTTTATTATAAATCTAGACGTTGATACGTTTCCGATGCATATATCAAAGTTAGTTTTGCATCCGTTTACTATTTTCAAAAATTCATGACATTTGCTGTGTCACCGAACTCCAAAAAATTCTGCTTTCCTTGTGTCCAAAAGTGTCAAAACTCCATAAATTCATATTAAACTTTATGTTGTGAAAGTTTTAATATTATCAATACTAATTTAACTAATTTTTGGGATTTTTAAAGAATTTATTAATTTTATTTAATTATTTTTTGGGATAAAATTAATGGGTCGAATTGAGGAAGTCGTATGTGGCATTGACATAGGAGCTATTATGAAAGGGTTCCCCTATTGAAATTATATTATACTAATATATAAGTATTTATAGATAAATTCTAGAATTTAAATATATTATTTTATTATAATTGTAAAGTATTTATGAGAGGTTTTGGTACCTATATGTACTTATATAATAGATGCAGTGTCGTAACAACGTTATCGCAACTAGGAGGCGTAAATACTTTTGGTATTGAACTCATGTTAGAATTCTAGATTTCTTTATCAGTATTATTTTATTTTCAAGATGACTGTACAGACTTGATATTACTAGATTCTAGACCTGGGGATTGGGGAGAACTTGACTACAATATCAGACCTATTGTCGTGTGGCCCGTTGTTTAGTGACATTTATCTCTGTAGCAGAGTAAAGGATTATCACTGTCGAGAATTGATTGTCCTTGGTGCCACGACACAGGTACTGGGGACAATATCCTGCTGAGGTGCTAGTGAGCCTTAGTGGAAGGGGTCTGGTATTCTAGAAAAGTATCTCACTTGCATAGCACATAGACGGATACAGTTGATTGCCTTAGTTCATATTTTCATTTCTGTACCTTGGCATGTATATTATGCACCTTGCTAGTCCCCTAAGGGCCTGGCTATTTTCCATACTTAGATGAAGCTGAAGACTACCCGGAGGTTTATGGTTCGGGAGCTGAGCCCGGAGGCGTACCGGCACAGGAGGACGAGATAGTGCCAGAGGACTTCTCGTGATCATGTTACCTTCATATTTAGTCTTGCAATATTATTTTCTTTTCTTTTCATCAGACTTGTAGTTGATTTGTACTTTATTTCTATCGCTGTGGTTTCAGGATGTTTTACCCGCATAAACTTTATTACTTTTATTGTTGGATATTTGAGACATTTTCTTATTTATTCTTGATCTCTTTGTGGACTCTGTGGATGTGATTAGATGTATATACCTATGGGCTTTGTTATATTTCTGGGTGTTATCATGATTTACAGCTTAAGTATTTCGCTAATGGGCTTGTTGTGTAGATTGGCCTATTGGTGAAGTGCTGCTGGCATGTATTCGTATACCTGGTCCTACGTATTTTAGGACTGGGGCATGACAGCAGCTCTGTCGAATCTGATAGTACCTCTGGTCGGGGAAATTCTGACAAAGACCTTGTCTCCTGCCTCAAACTCTAATGTTCGACGCTTACTGTCTTTCCAATGCTTTTGGCGGTCCTATGCAATCCTTAGTGTCTCTCTAATCATCTTCATTTTCTCTGCAACATCTGTACCCATCTTCGGTCCCAGCATAACTCGATCTCCTACGTTGTTCTATGATAGTGGAGTGCGGCAACGACGTCCATATAATGCCTCAAATGGTGTCATGCAGATGCTGGCCTGGTAGCTATTATTATATGAGAAATCGACCAGGTATAAATGATCTTCCCAAGATCCTGCAAACTATACGACACATGATCTCAGCATGTCCTCAAGCGTCTGAATAGACCTTTCAGACTGTTTATTGGTCCGTGGATGGTATGCGGTGCTGAACTTTAGATGAGTACCCAAGCTATCCTACAGACTCTTGCAGTAGTATAAGGTGAACCGGCTATCTTTGTCTGATATGATGTTGACTGGAACTCAATGAAGCCGTTAGATATTTTGCATATACAGAGCTGCTAACCTCTTGGTGTATAGACCAACCTTGAAGTAGAAGCGGCTGTAGCAATCCCGCTGGCCTCTGACCAACCTCTCGATGGTTAGTCCGTCTATAATTACCCAGATTGTATTTGGGATCTAGGCAATCCCGTTACGAAGTCCATGGTGATATGCTCCCATTTCCACTCTGGAATGGGAAACGACTGTAGCAATCCTGCTGGCCTCTGACGGTCTGCTTTCAATTGCTGGTAGATCAAGCACTTGGAGACGAATTCTGCCACGTCTTTCTTCATTCGAAGCCACTATACATGTACCCTCATGTCTTTGTACATCTTGTTTGCTAATGGGTGGATAAAATGCTACGACTGATGTGCCTCCTTCATCAGCTCATTCCTCAGTTCACCAGTCGGCAAGCAAAGCCTCGTGCCATGCCTCAATGCTCTATCTCCAGCTATAGAGAAACCCTCAAGTGTTTCGGCTAACACTCGATCTCTCAGCTTGCACAGTGTCGTATCCTAGAACTGAGTCTTCTTGGCCTTGTTGATTAAGCTGGACTATACTTGTAATTATATCATGGGTGAGCCAGTCCTGGTACAGTAGCTTCTTTTCCAAGCTTCAACATCACTGCTTCTGGTAACACAATCTCTAGCCCAAGCTTCTCCATGTCTTCTAGCAGATGTCGGTCCTTTGTTAGAAATATAGCCATCGGGTACCAACTAAGCGCATCAGCAACTACGTTAGCCTTATCCAGATGGTAATGCAAATTGACATCAAAGTCCTTCATTAGCTCCAGCCATCGCCTATGGCATATGTTGAGCTCCTTCTGTGTAAAGACATACTTGAGACTTTTGTGATCTGTGTATATCTCTACCTTTTTGCCGTATAGGTAGTGCTTCCAGAGCTTCAAAGCAAAGATGACCGCTGCTAGCTCCAGGTCATGCGCCAGGTAGTTCTTCTCAAGGTTCCGTAACTGCCGAGAAGCATAAGCAATTACCTTTCCATATTATTGTAGCACACATTCCAATCCCTTGCCAGAAGCGTTGCTATAGATAGAGAATCCACCTGATCATGAGGGTAGCGACAATATTGGTGCTGATGTCAACCTTCTCTTTAACTCTTCAAATGATGCGTGGCATACCTTAGTCCAGACGAATTCTTCATTCTTCCTGGTTAGCTTCTTCATGGGCTCAACGATCCTTGTGAAGTCCTTCATAAACTTCCTGTAGTACCCAGCTAAGCCCAAGAAGCTTCTGATCTCTACAACTGAACTGGGTGTTGTCCATGACTCCACGGCTGCTATCTTCTTGGGATCCACTGATATGCCTTCTCCTGTGACAACGTGGCAGAGAAAATCTACCTTGTCTAAGAAGTCGCACTTGGACAGCTTACCATATAGAATCTCCTGTCTCAATGTCTCCAAGACTATCCGCAAGTGCTGCTTATATCATTGTGATAATAATATGGTTGGAGGACAAGCCTTCAACATGATTATTACAAGATCATCGGTATCGAGAAGAGCGACTAGAGATAACCATCTATAGTTGTATGATATAGATAATGCAAAACCAATTGTTTAGGATTGATTACTTGAGTTATTAGAAGACACCATAGTGACCTAGCGTATCCCTTGAACTATTCCTAGTTACTCTAAGTGGTTCTTCTTTACTGAGCCTTACCTTAATTTCGAAGACGAAATTCTTTTAAGGTGGGTAGATTGTGAGGACCCTAATTTTTGAAAATTATTTTTTAATTTATTTTACATAGTTTTATATTTATTAAATTATATTTTAGCATTAATTTTGATATAGATGTACTTCTCCGTAGCTTTAATTTTTGGAGCACAAGAAATGACAATCTTTCGAAACAACCTTTATGAGTTTTGAAGTAGACGAGTCCACCTTCAGTTTGGTATATCATGTCCCATCCAAACTTGTCCTCTAGCATTCTTTTGACTTCGTGCAACTTCGAGTCAAATTTAGGCCATTTGATTATTTACCGTAATTCTAGACCTAACTTCCAACGGGAGTTCGGAACTCGACATAGATCAAAACCATTTGACCCAATATATGGTTTTCACCCATTTTGAGCCTACGATACACATGCTAAGGGTGTGCCACTCAATCGAGTTTCTATGTACTATTTAATTGCGAATGGCACAAGAGACTCATTAGTTGACTTTTCGAGTTCGACTTGACTAGAAAATATATTTGGACCCTAACCTAGCCAACCCCATTTATAGAGCCATGATAGGTTGCCATGGCTTAGTATAATTATTTTGATATTTATTTTGGGATGTTATACATCCAAATAGATTTACATACAATTTTGTGTATATATGATTATATTTATAATAGCCTAATATTTTATATAGATATGGCCTTAGTCATGGTTAAGCTCTAAGATGCATAGCGACTAGAATTTTGGCACGACCAGGGTAGTAGTGTGCTTTGAATTGTGTTTTGGCCATGGTAGGGAAGGTCGAGCTATATGTGTGTCCCACCTAGGAAAACCAGGCCAGGTTACGACCTAACCCCTATAGATGATCTAAATATTTATTAAATTGATTACTGACTTTTAAAAGACCCAGTTTGTACCAAACCAGTCCAGACTTGACCAGAACCGAGCCCAAGCCTATGTAGGTATGTAGTGAGACCAAAAACGGCCATGTAGACATAATTTAGGTAGATGCAAATATTTTGTATTTATTTTTAGGAATTGGAAAAATATTTTCTAAATATTTGATATACGTATAATATAGGTAGTATTAATATTAGATAGCGTTTTAGAATATTTGTACCATTTTCTGGAGCCAAATAAAGAGTGTGTATTATATGTTCACTGAAAACGACTATTGGGTTATTTTAATTGTTATTAGGATTATTAGTATTATTAATGTTATTATTGTTGTTATTAAATAAAATATTTATTATCATTGGTTATTTTTATTGTTAAATGAATTATCTATATGTACACATATTTCTATGAATAGGCCATACCGTAGGAATAGATAATATCGAGATTTTATTTATATTTTGGAGTGCTATATATATATATATATATATATATATATATATATATATATATATATATATATATAGAAAGAAAAAAAAAGGGGGAAAAAAAACCCAACCACCATCTCACAAGATTTTGGGAAAATCTCAAACAAAATCGAGCCCAACCCAAAATAGGACTACAGTGTATATATATACGCGAGAGATAGGGGTTTTCCTTGACAAACCCTAAGCTCTTATCCTGACAACCCCTTCCCCGACCTTGCCAACACCCTGCGCACCCTCCCAGCCACTGTACATCGCCGCAGCAGCGCCGGAGAGCCGCCGGAGGCCGCGTGCGCGGCAGTACCACAAAGAAACGGCAGCAACCGCACAGCCACGGGGGCCCCTTCGCGACGGTATTCCCGCATCCTCGCTCCATGATTTCTCGAGCCAATTTCTCTGGTATGTCGACAACGTAACCCTCTCTGATTCCTTTCAAATAGGTTAATTTAGATCGTAGTATATGCGTCGTAAGTCGAGCCCAAAGTTGGTGAAAAACTTGTTTAAAATTGAACATCTTCGCTGTCCAAACGCCCATGTTGGAAGGCCGATTCTGGTCAAACCAATGACCAACTTAGAATTCTAATTGAATAATTAATTAGACAACATAAAGGACTCCAAAACCCTTCTTTTCGTTTTTGTGTTCATGCAATGTGTGTCGAATAAACAGTCCCCAAAGGTTAGGAAAAACCTGTTTTTAAAACTACCTATTTTCAATAAAACTTCTCGATACGACGTGCGTCCCGCCAAACCGGAAGCCGTGGTCGCGAACCGAAAGTATCGAAAGGTGTGTATCGACTTCGTGGATGTGTGGGCTTTAACAAAATTCAAATTGGTTGCGTGTGCGCGACAAATTTGATGCGTATCCGTCGAAATTTATCGTATCGGCCTTTTCTAAATTCTCCAATTACTTTGTGCACGTTCGTCAAATTGAGACAAAACTTGTGCCAACAGGATGGTATCATTTTTCTGGTCCTATATGCCAAGCTTAGTCTGATTATGAGACAGTTGGTCAGATCACCGTTTTGTAGGCCCTACGATCCGACTCAACGGGTGATTTCGTCCACGGCCCACCAAATTCCAAAATTGGAAATACCATTGGATTTTTATCATCAAAATAAATTCGTAGACATATAGTTTGATAATTTTAGAGACCATTGACTCTGGCATGCTTTTCGGTGGAAAGCGGGTCCAACGGCGGACACTATTTTGACCCAAAATTACCGTTTTGTCTCTGTGTCCAGAATTGAACTTAAGGACAGGCAATTCTAGCTAATTTGACTAATCTGGAAATGTTGGTAACATCTATTACAGCTTCTGGAGGCAGTTGTGAGACTTGGACTTTCTGACTTATTGATTGACGATATATTGTTGGTTCTCCGTGCAACCCTCAGGCAAGTATACCTTGCCAAATCGTACAGTACCTTTTATATCTATGTTCTTTACTTCCTTAGTGTTCTTTATCCCATTATATTCATGATTATTTTATCTTGAGTTGTGGTTACTTACCTTATTTCAGTTCTACTTATCCTGCTAGCGTACATTTACATTCTTGATCTAGTGTGTGTTATATTGCCTTCGTGATCACTCTGGTTTTGTGATAGAGTTGTCTAGTCCTACACTACTGACTCTCATGATTTGATTTGACTTGACCTGAAATGACTTGAGTAGGACTTGACTTTGACATTCTTGATATACTTATCTTGATATACATCTAGCGGTTACTTACCTTGTTTCAGTACTAGTTATCCTGTAATTAGATTTTTGAGATTTTTTTTAAATTTCTTTGGATTTAATATTGTTTTCTTACGAAAACCTAATTTCGATTGAATAAGTTGATTAATATGAATTTTGAGTGTTAATGGATTTCCTCCGTTTGAAAAATTATTTTTGATACTATTTTTGAAGTTCTAATGATTTGATTTATTTTAGGAATTTTTTTAATGGAGTGCATAAAGAAATTGTTTTGCTTTAATAAAACAAATTTCATAGCTAAATTCTATTCCTATATAGATATATATATATATATATATATATATATATATATATATATATATATATATATATATATATTTGATTTCATAATGATATTCTTATTTATATATGTCTAATTGATATTCTTATATTGATAATAATTTGTATCATATTTTTATTTGGTAATTTATAATAGTGACCAGGTTCATTGTTGACTAAGAAGGTATTTCATATTTTTAAAAGAAAAATTCAAATTTAGGTTACTACTTTTTTCGTAATCTTTAATTATTATTTATCCTGACTAATTATATTAAATCAGTTTTACTATAATTTCTTGCATGATTGGAAGGTTTCCTCTATATTCCATTTCTGATTTCTGGTTTCTAATGTAAGGAACAGTCGGTCCTGCTAACTCCTCAAAAACAACTTTTGTTTATAATTACTAATTAGCTCAGTTAATATAACTTAGTTATTAATCATGTAATTGGTGGGAGATAACCAAATCAGTTAGAAGGAAGTTGTTAACTCTTTTGATTAGTTAAGCTAATAACTGTAATTAGTTAGAAATAACTAATTCTGTTGGAAATCTGTTACTAAACCTATTCTCCAACCCCAGATCTATATTTATTTACAGTAGTGCCATTGTCCTATCTCCCAGATCTGTTGCTATTTACCAGCCTGCCACTCAATATTTTATTATATATACTGTACACGTTTTCCCAAATTTTTGATCACTGTCACATCATCACTGACATATCATCACTCTCTCTACTTTCTCTCTCTACACTCTTTCTCTCTCCTCTCTCTGGTAGAGAACCCCGGTCGACCACTACCATCCCCGGTCGAGCACCGCCACCATCGCCGGAGTCCAGCGTTCGCCATCTCTAGCACCCCAAGCTCGGTGCTGCACAACAGGATCTCTCCGTGTGACTAGGATGACGCCGTAGACTCGACTGCAGCGCTAGAGAAGCTCAACCTCTCCGGCCATCTCGATCTCGCCACCGAGATTCCTACTACCACCACCACGTGCATCTCTTCGAGCTTGGGGAAGTCCACCGAACCATCAAGAACTCCTTCGGCAATTGGTCGATCGCCAAAACAGTCTTGACTTGCCGGAGACGTCTTCCTCCGCCTCGTCACAGCACCGGAGTTCGATCTAGAACCGCCTCGACCAGGCAATCATCTCCGCATTGTCGCTTCCTCGAGACGAAGCCGTCGAGTCGCTGACGCCACCACCGCCTCTCTGGAGCTCCGTCTCTCCGAGGAGTCATCGCCGACCAGCCGGATCTACTCGCCGCCGTGGATCGACGTCCCCGTCGCCTAGGTGAGCTTCCTCATCGATCTTTCGACCCCCTTCTTCTTGTTTCTCTCAGATTAGGGTTTGGTTTTTGTGGCTTGGAAGTTTTTGGTTGTGGCTGGGTAATGAATATGCTAGGGTTAGGATTTCGAGCTAGGCTGGATGGAGAGTAAAGGTGGAGAAGATGATAATTAAGGTTTCGGATTGGGAATAGTTGGGAGGAAGAAGACGAAGATGAAGAAGCGGAGTGGGAATTGTGGTGTTCGGCTGGAAATGAAGAAGAGAAAGGGGGTCTTCAGTGCTTTTAGGAATTTAGAATAATGAAAGAGTGGAGAGTGAGGACTCTGTTATGAGTCTTCGCTTATTTTTTTGAAATGAGTGTCAGAATTATTATGATGCCAGACTCGTTACTTCGGATTCCGAGGAGTCGCTTGTAACCCTTCGAGAATTGAAGGGTCAAGCCAACGTGGCTTCTTCCTGAAGGGAGGTTGCTATTTTAACCTCTAGAGTTTAGTTTTAGTTCAAATCCTAATGATTTGAGTTACGGACTTCAAGTCAGTAGCTATTACAAATTTTAACCTGTTTTGTTTATTAGTGGTCTGTATATATAATGGGCTGGCTTGGGCTGAGGCTTCAGGGTGCTGAAATTAATTAGTTTAGCACAGTATCAGTGGGATTAGGTTGGGCTGAGCCATGTGCTGGGTTGTAGGAGGCCCATTTAATGAAATGTCTTTTTAGTAGGTGTGGAGTAGAAATGTGGACTGGTTTTAGTTGGAAACTAACCGAGTCATTTAGGCCAGTTTTGGCAGTCATTGTGGAGTAGACTAGTTCAATTTATATGGTATTTTTCTATTGATTACTCTAGTACCTCCATTATTAGAAATGATTATTAGAAAACCATTTTTTAGTTAAATCTTTAATCATCATTAATAATATTTCTAATAAGATTTTAAATAAATAATTATTTCTATTCTAGTAAAATGTTTTTTTATATTTCTAAACATTTATTTCATATATGTTCTCTAAAATATTGTTAGCACATTTTTTTTTGTATTAAAAATAAACTATTTTCCTAGGACTTTACTTACATACTAGTATTTGAGCAATTGATATATAAAGTGTTTTCTAGACATAAATGATTTTCTTACAATATATAGTTAAATTTCACTAATACCTATTTTGATCAAGTTATATATTTATATTTCCAAAATATTGGTAAACTAGTATTTGGTTTAGTTATCAATAAATTAGTTAAATAATATCATTAATATATTTAAACCCTAATAACTTGTACCAAAAATAACAGGTGAACATCTATGCATTACTACTCACGTGCTTCCAAAGCGAGGCAAGTACACCGACTTGATCTTGTACTTTGTATTTCTGTCTCACATTCATGTGCCATGTTCTCATATCGGACACAAGATACACAAGATTGTCTTGTACCTTGTTTATTGCATTGTGAGTTATTGTTATTGCGGCGATTGGGGAAAATATTAACTTTTGTGTGACCACACCCAACATAGGTATTGTGGATAGCCTAATCGTACACCTCACGTACGATTAAGCCGTACCTTATAGAAGTGATTGATTGTGGATTGTGGTCCTTAGCCGGTCACACATTAGGTTAATATTTCGAAGGTCACACTTGCATTGATTGTCGTGTTCATTGTCTTGTTCATTGATAGTTGTGTTCATTGTCTTTGCATATTGATTGTCGTGTTCATTGCCTGCATTTTTGTATTTCATTTCTGGTACCATAATTTTATTTTTAGTTCTCGTACTCTAGTTTTACCTTGTATTCTGTATTACAGATTCATTGTATATTGTTCTTGTCGGGATTGTACTTTGCTCTTTTCCTGACAGGATACGTTGCAGGTAGGGGTGTGCATCGATCGGTGGTCGACCTATTTGGTCACAATCGAAGTCAAACCGAAGTTAATTGGTTTGAAATTAATCATAGCCGAACCAAACCAACCAATTGGTCGGTTCGGTTTTGAAACCGACCGACTTGGTTCGGTTTGGATCGGTTCGGCTGATCGGTTTTGATCATACAAAAAATTTTGAGTATATAAAAGTGTTTCACAAAGTAAATTCACACAAAAAATAAATTCTAACCATATTTTGTTTGGAAGATGTTTGTATGAGATTCCAAAATGGACAATAATCTTCTAAGTAGATCACTTGCATAATGAATTTCTTCCACAAATCCAAAATGATTCTCGAAAATAAACTATAATCCTAATAGATCTATGAATTGAAGATGGAAAATAAACAAACAATGAGATGGATAGGTTGGACCGGATATAAACCTAACTTTAGGTTGTTACTAACTAGGTTCGTTTGGTTCGGTTTAAGCAGTTTTTGGAATGACCAAACCGTGAACCGAACCAAATCGATCGGTTTTTTAAATGGTCAAGTCGAACCAATCCGACCAGACCATCGGTTCGGTTAAAAATCGACCGATTCGGTTTGATTCGGTTCGATTTGGTCGATTTGGTTCAAATATGCACGCCCCTAGTTGCAGGTGCTTGAGGCCATATGGAGCATGATGGTATCACTGGAATTGCAAGATTAGTTTATTATTTAGATTTCATTTCTGGAGATTGTATTTTTATGATTTCATTATTGTATATTTTATTTTATCGAATTTGTTTCCGGATGATTTTGTATAGTTTGATTGATGGGTATTGGTGATCTTTCTGGGACGTTTATAGATTCTGTGATTGTTTACACTTCATTGTGCTTGGAGTTTTCCTTATTATTGTACAGCTTACTTCGTCGTGTCTATCGACGAAGGCTGGACGTGTCCGACTCGTGTTCGATTATTCGGAAGCGGGTCGTGGCACCTAGTCTTGTACAAGCTTCTATTTTTCTCTAGCTTGTTCATGATAAATGTGTTATTGGGGATCCACTATAACATATTATCTATTCTAGAATCAGTATATTATGGTCAGATCAGCCTTACTGCACTTGATTTGTTAATGTTACCGATGTTTAGTGGATTGAGATATAGTTGGTCTAGTATAACCAGACAGCTTATACGTATTCGAGCTGGACCGGAGTCCTCTCGATGCGTAGCTGGCATGTATACGTATCCTAATCCTATACGTATTTTGGGACTGGGGTGTTACATGTTTTTGTGGTAGCCCACGCAGGTTAAGTTAGCCGTTTCGGTTACGTTATTGTACCGAGCGGGCCTGCAAATAATACTAAACCCTTAGGAATCTCAATCCACTCTGCCTTGACCATTCTTTTAGAAATTTCTCTACCGCCCTTGAACTTCGTATTTACTCTCGATTACTCTTCCTTGCTTTCTCGTATCATTGCTTTTTGTCCCTTCCTATTTCGGAGCGATGAATAATCATGGTATATAGGATTTATTAGAAATTCTTTAGTATTAATGTAAGTTTGTTTGCTTATTGTATTGCGATTGCTTGATAGATAAGGGAGATTAGAGATGCCATATGCCCTAGGGCATCATGTATTTGATGAGGTAGTTTGACCAAAGGTGGGTAGACGCTCTAGAAATAGCTAAATGATCATACTATGTTATGCCCATTATGGCAGTCGCTTGATCAAGAATAGAGTGGTAGTTTTAGTGTAGAGAATGACCCTCTAAAAGAATAACCTAAACATAGGCTAACCCAACATATTTACCATTATGCCTTATCAGTTGTAAAGTTAGGATTAGACAGATTGGTAGGTATCACTTAGATAGATTAGGTGAAATGAGACTTATATCATTGTGATAATAATATAGTTAGAGGACAAGCCTTCAATATGATTATTACAAGATCGTCGGTACCAAGAAGAGCGACTAGAGATAACCATCTATAGTTGTATAATATAGATGATGCAAAACCAAATTGTTTAGGATTGATTACTTGAGTTATTACGAGACACCGTAGTGACCTAGCGTATCCCTTGAACTATTCCTAGTTACTCTAACATGGTTCTTCTTTAGTGAGCCTTACTTTAATTTCGAGGACAAAATTCTTTTAAGGTGGATAGATTGTGAGGACCCTGATTTTTGGTAACTATTTTTTTATTTATTTTACATAGTTTTATATTTATTAAATTATATTTTAGCATTAATTTTGATATAGATTTACTTCTCCGTAGCTTTGATTTTTTGAGCACAAGAAATAACAATCTTTCGAAACAACCTTTATGAGTTTTGAAGTAGACGAGTCCACCTTCAATTTGGTATATCATGCCCCATCCAAACTTGTCCCTTAGCATTCTTTTGACTTCGCGAAACTTCGAGTCAAATTTAGGACATTTGATTATTTACCGTAATTCTAGACATAACTTCCAACGGGAGTTCGGAACTCGACATAGATCAAAACCATTTTACCAAATATATGTTTTTTTACCCATTTTGAGCCTACGGCACACATGCCAAGGGTGTGGCACTCAATCGAGTTTCTATGTGCTATTTAATTGCGAATGGCACAAGAGACTCATTAGTTGACTTTTCGAGTTCGACTTGACTAGAAAATATATTTGGACCCTAACCTAGCCAACCCCATTTATAGAGCCATGATAGGTTGCCATGGCTTAGTATAATTATTTTGGGATGTTATACATCCAAATAGATTTATATACAATTTTGTATATATATGATTATATTTATAATAGCCTAATATTTTATATAGATATGGCCTTAGTCATGGTTAAGTTCTAAGATGCATAGTGACTAGGAATTTTGGCACGACTAGGGTAGTAGTGTGCTTTGACTAGTGTTTTGGTCATGGTAGGGAAGGTCGAGCTATATGTGTGTCCCAACTAGGAAAACCAGGCCAAGTTGCGACCTAACCCCTATAGATGATTTAAATATTTTTTAAATAGATTATTGACTTTTAGACGACCCGGTTTGTACCAAACCAGTCCGGACTTGACCAGAACCGAGCCCAAGCCCATGTAGACATGTAGTGAGACCAAAACGGCCATGTTGACATAATTTAGGTAGATGCAAATATTTTGTATTTATTTTTAGGAATTGATAAATATTTTCTAAATATTTGATACACGTACAATATAGGTAGTATTAATATTAGATGGCATTTTATAATATTTGTACCATTTTCTGGAGCCAAATAAAGAGTGTGTATGATATGTTCACCAAAAACGACTATTGCGTTATTTTAAATTGTTATTAGGATTATTAATGTTATTGTTGTTGTTATTAAATAAAATATTTATTATCATTGGTTATTTTTATTGTTAAAAGAATTTATCTATATGTACACATATTTCTATGAATAGGCCATACCCTAGGAATCGATAATATCGAGATTTTATTTAGATTTTGGAGTGCAATATATATATATATATATATATATATATATATATATATATATATATATATATATATATATATATATATATATATATATATATATATATTCTTGGACAACAACTACCACAACAGCAACCTCCCTTGGCTTTGCATCGGCGACTTTAACGCCATCACTTGCAGGGAAGAGAAGATCGAAGGCCGCCCTTCCCCTCTCTCCGCCATGTAAGACTTTAACAACTTCATCTTCAACTCTCACTTCACCTCTCTTCCGTTCATCGGCAACGCATTCACCTGGTGCAACATGCAGGAAGGCGACCGTCGGCAATTCTTCTGCCTCGATCGGGCATTAGCGAACGCCCACTAGCTTAATTCGGGGACAACCTCCAAGCCCTCTCACCTTAATGCCACCGAATCCGATCATGCCCCATGCTAGTTGGAATCACTAGCACTTCCAACCACTCCAGAAAGAGCTTCCGATTCCTGGAATTTTGGAACAAGCATCCCCAATTCTTAGGGGTCATCACGGAAGCGTGGAACAGCGCGGACTCTATAGATCCCCTTAATCGCGTGGCCACTAAGCTTCAGGCCACGAAAAAATCTCTAACTGCTTGGAGCAAGCAAGCTTACGGAGATATCTTTAAGTCATTCACGAGGCAGAGGACGACGTGACTCGCACCGAAGCGAGATACATGACCGACTGGTCGCCCGATTCTAGGAAGGCGCTGAATCTCACCAAAGCCATCCTTAAATTCAGGCTTAAGATAGAGATCGATTTTTGGAAACAGAAAGCGAGGACCAAATGGGACAGCGAGGGGGACAACAACTCGAGTTTCTTTCATGCGTGCGTGAACGGGTGCAGACAAAAACTTACTCTTCATCAGATTATCGCAGACAACGGCACCAGCATCACCGACCAAAAGGGTATCCAAGAGGAGTCCGCGAAGTTCTACTCCAGAATGTTTTCCAAGGAGACGGTTCTTAAAGACAACACCTTCCTGGATGGGGTCCCCCACCTTATTAGCGATACTGACAACTCCCGGCTTGAACAACCCCCATCGGAGGAAGAAGTGAAAGAAGCAGT
The DNA here is from genome assembly GCA_029216955.1 of Iris pallida. Classification (NCBI taxonomy): domain Eukaryota; kingdom Viridiplantae; phylum Streptophyta; class Magnoliopsida; order Asparagales; family Iridaceae; genus Iris; species Iris pallida. The sequence continues at coordinate 1,898,485 of JANAVB010006400.1, forward strand.
CTGGGCCCTCGACGAGCACAGTGCCCCAGGGCCAGACGGATTTTCGGGGGTTTTTTTCGCACTTGCTGGGATATCATCAAGGTTGACATCCACAATGCGGCCTCCGCCTTCCTCCAGGGAGCTACCTATCCCAGAGCAATCTCGAGCACCAACCTTATCCTTATCCCAAAGAAAGACAACCCAGAGACATTCTGCGACTTTCGCCCAATCAGTCTCTGTACATTCACCAACAAAATCATATCCAAGATCATCACGTCCCGCATGGCTAGCCTTGTCCCCAAGATCATATCGGAGGAGCAGAGTGGCTTTGTTCGAGGGAGAAACATCCAAGATAACATAATGCTAGCTAAAGAGTTAGTCACCTGCATGAAGTTTCCAGCAAGAGGAGGCAACATTGCTATCAAATTGGATATGGAGAAAGCCTACAACAGGCTAGATTGACAATTTATGATCTGGGTCTTCAGAGCTTTCAGCTTCTCCAAAACTTGGACCAATGTTGTATGGAGATTGATCAGCAACTCGTGGTTCTCCACGGTTATCAACGGCCAAGCAGACGGATTCTTCAAATCCACTCGCGGGGTCAGACAGGGGATCCACTATCCTCCACCATCTTCATCATTACGGCAGATGTGTTGAGCAGAAACCTTAATAAGATGGCGAGCGCCCCTAACTTTCAGTACTACCATACAGTTAGCGGCTGCCCGATCATCACCCACCTGGCCTTCACTGACGATATCCTTATATTCTCATCGAGAGACGCAGGATCAATGGAAGTCGTCCACAATACGCTCCAAAAATATGAAAGGTGCTCCGGGCACAAGATCAATCCGGATAAAAGTGTTATCTACACCCACCATAACATCAAGAGAGAGCAAGCGGCTAGCATATCTACCACCATATCTTTCCCTATCAAGCACCCTCCATTTCTCTACCTCGGGTTCCCCCTCGTGTACGGCAAATCAAACGCCGGAATCTTCGAGAGCCTGACCAATCGCATCAGGAAGAAGCTTGAGGGCTGGCACAACGCCACTCTATCCACAGGAGGCAAGATTATACTCATCAATCACGTCCTCACTTCAATTCCCATCTACACCCTGGCAGCGTGCTCCCCCTCCGAAGAAAGTCCTATCCCACATCGAGAGCATCTTCAGTAATTTTCTATGGGGACACTGTGGCGGCCATGAAAAGCACCATTGGGCGAGCTGGGACACCATATCTCTTCCCACCGGGATGGGTGGGAGGTCTGGGTTTCACCAAACTTTCCCACATTGTTAATGCTTTCTCGATGAAATTGGGGTGGACGCTCCGCACCAGCAAGAACTTATGGTCCAGGTTCATGAAGGCCAGACACTACAAGCACATCCACCCGTCCAAGGCCATCGCTAACAGCAGATCATCCGTGGCCTGGCGTCGCATTTTTATCGGACGGTCTCTCGTCGAACTTGCGATTCGCCTTAAGGTGGGCAGAGGCGAAGCTTCGTCGTTCTTGGAGCGCTGGATTGGCAAATTCTTGCTTTTTTATACTGCGGCTGCTCCTAGGAACAACACTATCAAGGACCTTTGGGACCCTCCTAATAACACCTGGAACTGGACCGTAGTCAGGTCATGGGCTGGGCCCGAAGCGGCCGACCACATCCGTCGGAGCGGCTTGAGGATAGGATCGAACGCAGATGAGATCGTGTGGTCGCCCGATGGGGCCGGCACATTCTCGGTTAAGTCTGCCAGAAGCGTTATCATGGGTAACGCCCCTCCGTCCCCTACCATTGCCTCCTTCTGGCAGACGTGCATCCCAAAGAAGTGGTCTTTCCTCATATGGAGAGCCCTTCGCAATATCCTCCCCACCAACGACAATCTCAACACAATCGAATTCAGCCTCGCATCGGCGTGCACATGCTGCTCTGATCGACAATCGAAAACAGCCAACCACATCCTCAGCCAGGGGGACCTCCCGGTCAAGGTCTGGAGAGCTCTTTTCCAGCGATGCAGAATGCCTTATGGAGGCGACAACTTTTACCACCTCATGGCCACCTAGGCTGCGACGTCCCATGGCCACCAGATCGTGGCTGTGGCTATCACGTGGGTCATCTGGAAAAATCGAAACAAGGCGAGATACGAAGGCCACCAGTACAGCGCTGACCAACTGATTTGGGAGACCATCCGTCAATGCCACAAACGGAGACCCCTCTGTAGGCATGGACAGACGGCTTTCTGGAACTCCCTCATATCCTAGGCTTAGCCGTTTTGTTTCTTGCTTACCTCTTATTTTGTCAGTATACGTGTACAGGCATCGGCATTTTGCGCCTCATGGTATACTCGTAAAGGTTCGGCCTTCTTCAATAAAATGGCTGCTTGGTTAATATATATATATATATATATATATATATATATATATATATATATATATATATATATATATATATATAAGTTGAAAGCATATATATATGATTGATGGCTCTTTCTCCCTGGTGTTCCCTCCCACCATGGAGACCCTAGGGTCTCCATTGTCCCCTCAGCTCTCCCCCTGTCCAACCTCCGATGGTGGCTCCTTGGCCGGCCGACTTGCTGGCCCTGGTCGACCAACTTCCCCCGCCTCCTCTCCCCTCCCAGCTGTTCCGACCCTGCCTCCTTCATCCTCTCCTCCCCTTTGTCTCTTCCTTCCAGGCGTCCCGCTCCCCCGTATCACCTGCTCGGGAGTTCAGGCTTTCCTTTACCGGCGTCCCGATGGACCCCTATCCAGGGTGCTGCCGTCGACGGAGTAGGGAGCTCCCCGGATCTCAGCGGGCGGCCTGCGCTCCCCCCTGGTTTTCAAAATCCTGCCTTTTCCTTTATCCCATCAGGGTGGGACCCCCTCTGCGGTGCAGGTGTGGAGTCCCACCTACCACGCTCACTCGGATTGGACGCTTGCGGCCCAGCCTCCGAGGCAGACCCCTCATATTTGCTTTTCAACGCGCAGTACGCGGCCATGCTCCCATATCTTTATGCTGGGTCCCACCCTTCCAACGCCTTTCTAGCGCACTATGCTGCACATCGTTCCAATCCCTTTGGATCAGTTGTCTCTCGAGCACCCCCCACTAACTTTTCCTCAGCTCACGTAGCCCCCACCGGTGCGTAATATTCCCCCAATCCCCCAGCATTCTATTCCCCCACTTCCCTTTACGCTGGTCTAGCGGGCCCCGCGCCCCCTACTCAGCATACCAATCACCCTCACCCCTCGCGTACTTCTCCCCTACATCCCTTTATGCTGGTCTAGCGGGCCCCATGCCCCCTACTCAGCGTACCAATCTCCCTCCCTCTCAGCGTTCTCAGGCGGGACCTCCCCTAACCCGCTGCTTTATGCCCCCCAATCCGCGTCCAATGGACCCCCTCCCCATTCTCTCCCCTCACTCCTCTCAGGCCACCGCCCTCCCCTTCTCCCCTGTCCTTTCCTCTGCCGGCCTCCCAGCCGCCTCCACCCCTTCAGCCCCAGCGTCTTCTGCGCCGCTGCCCACCGTTCCTCTAGCCCCCGGCGTTCTCCTTCACGAGTCCTCGGGAGTTCTTCCGCCCTCGTGCGTTGCTGGTCCAGGGGACCCTCTAGTAGCTGTTCGCGACGATGGCGTCCCCCTACCCCCTCCTTCTCTGGCCGCGGCTGCCCCTCCGGTGGCACTTTCAATCGCTCGGGGTATTGCCGCACCCACACCCTCCTCCTCCGGTAGCCCCCTTTTGGCTGTCCCGTTGTCTCCCCCCCCCGTCCCGAGTCGAGCCCCTCCTTATTGCTGCCTCCACCCTCCGAGGGAGCGACCCAGATCCCTTCCTCGTCAGATCCTCCCCAGCGGTCCTTCGTCACAGCTCTACGCCCGGACTTGGCCTCCCCGAAGGGTCTCATACTCCATGATGTCAGCCTGCCGGATATTGTATTCCTTTAGGAGTCCTCTGTTCCCATGATCCCCTTTTTCGACTTGGAATTAACCTCTCTGTCATCCTCTTTCCCCCACACTTTTGTTCTTAAGTTTTCGACCGGATGCCCCAAACTCTCCAGGGTGCAGAAAACGATAGCCAGCTGGAGTCTATCGGCTGAATACCAGGTATCCCCCCTCGACTCCAGGCATATCCTCCTCCATCTTTCCTCCGACACCGATCACAGGATGGTGTGGTCCAAAGGCACGTGCAGGATCGCTCCCACTCGATGAAGATCATCAAATGGTTTCAAGGGTTTTCCACCAAAGAAGACTCTGCAAGAGTTACTGCTTGGGTGACTCTGCCTAATCTACCCTTCATATGTTTCGTCCCAGCGGCACTTAGGCGCATTGCCAACTCCTTCGGCACATATGTGGCTACGGCCCCCGAGACCGGCAACCTAACCAAGGCCCACTATGCCAAAATTTGCGTGGAACTCGACCTCTCTGTTGAACCACCCAATTTCATCACTATAGAACTGGGCAACCGGTCCCACACCCAACAAGTCCTCTACGATAATCACATTTTATTCTGCAATCATTGCCACTTAAGGGGTCACCTCACGAAGCACTGCCATCGCCTTCACCCAGAACTCAAGAAGAAAACTACCCAGAGAGACAATAATCCAGCTGAAGGGAGGACACCCACGTCACCAATTATGTCGCGTCTAAACTCGCACACTCGATTCGGATCCAGTGACGGCAAGACTGACCGAAGCGAGCATCCTTGCAAAACTCTGATCAAAGTTCTGGCCCCCTGCAACACCCGAGATCTTACCCTCTCCAACCCTTTTGATGTCCTAGAGTCGGAAGAAGCGGAGCCAAGTGAGCCTAGCCTCCCATCGGCCGTTCTAGGTCTCACCGAGACAACACACAACCACCCGAACACGGAGATTGACGAGGAGATCACCGACACCATCTGTGTTGACCAACAACGCCCCAACGTCGAACCCGTTGAAGAAGTCCTTGCTATACTCGGGCCAGACCAAGTGCGGAGAGGACTTCAGGTTCAAGCTGCGGGTTTCCCACTCCAGCAAACTATTCTGCTGATCAGGAGCGCCAGCGACTCCCTGGTCATCCCTTCTGAAGATCCCATCTTGGAATCCATCGAGGAACTGGTAATTATTCCCACGGACCCACCAGAGCAATCCTCAAGCGACTCTCTAACCACGTCTACGGCGGAGGCGTCACTCCCGCACGGGGACAATGACACCTCGTCACGGACAGAAGCATCAACCTCTAGCGGGGACAAGGCCAACAAAGCAACTGTCGATAACAATACCATCCAAACCAGATCCGCCACCAGGCGGAACAAAAAACCCTCCCTCAACTTCATTAATGGTTAACATCCTATCGTGGAACGTCCGCGGACTGGCAAACAAACCCACATTAAGGAGAATTTTCGGCCTACGAGAAATCCACAAGATCGACATCCTCATTATTATCGAACCCAAAATCCCTTCCAAAAGATTAAAATCTATCCAGTTACAGCTTGGCCTCCCCACGGCCATAGCTGGGAGAAACGACATTTGGATCCTCGGCACGATGGAGGTCAAAATCGGGGTCATTCAGGACTCCCAGCAAGCGCTTACTTGCTGGTGGGAACACCCCTCGCTCTCTAGGCGTACTATCCTTTCTGCAGTCCATGACAGCTGCGATATTGCCGAGCGGAAACATCTATGGAACGACCTCATAAACATCCACCTCCACTATATCAACTCCCCTTGGCTGTGCATCGGGGACTTCAACGCGATCACCTGCAGAGAAAAGAAAATCGGAGGACGACCTCCTCCCATTTCAGCCATGCAAGACTTAAATAATTTTATCTTCAATGCTCATCTCACCACCCTTCAGTTCACCGGCAGCGCCTTCACCTGATGCAACATGCAGGAAGGCGAACAGCGACAATACTCTCGATTGGACAGAGCCCTCACGAACGATCAATGGCACGATATGGGGGTCACCACCAATCTGTCCCACCTCAACTCCACCAAATCTGACCACGCCCCCTACTGGTTGAAATAAAAAACTACACCAATCCTTCCAAAAAGAACTTCCAATTCCTAGATTTTTGGACTGATCATCCCCAATTTCTGGGCATCGTCGCGGACGCTTGAAATCGGGAAGATTCCCCCAATCCCTTGGGGCGGGTGAGCAACAAGCTCCGAGCGACGAGAAAAGCCCTATCCCATTGGAGCAAACTCGTCTACGGGGACATTTTCCAAGCCGTACGGGCCTCGGAGGACGATGTCACCAGCGTCGAAACCCATTTTGCGTCGAATCGGTCTGCGACGGCCAGGACAGCCCTGAAACTCACCAAGGCCATGCTCAAATTCAGACTTAAAGTGGAAATCGACTTCTGGAAGCAGAAGGCGAGATTGAAATGGGACAGCGAGGAGGATAGAAACTCAAAAAAATTTCATGCCTGCGTCAACGGTCGCAGACAGAAGTTAGCCATCCACCGTACGGCAGACGGCAACGGGAACATCATTACTGACCTTAAAAGCATCCAAGCGGCCGCGACGGAGTTCTACTCCAAACTATTCACCAAAGAGACCGTCCACATAGACAGACCCTTCTTAGACCAAATCTCCAGACTCCTTAATGACAATGATAATATCCAGCTGGAGCGTCTTCCTACGGTCCAGGAGGTGAAAGACGCGGTGTGGGCCTTGAACGAGCACAGTGCCCCCGGTCCGGATGGTTTCACTGGTATCTTCTTTCGCAAATGCTGGGACATTATCAAGCAAGACATCACTGACGCGGCTATCGCCTTCTTCGAGGGAGCTACATACCCCAAAGCCATATCCAGCGCCAACCTTATCCTCATCCCGAAAAAAGACAACCCGGAGTTCTTTCGGGATTATCTCCCCATTAGTCTTTGCAATTTCACCAACAAAATCATCTCCAAAATTATCGCTTCCAGGATGGCGGGGATCTTACCTAAGATAATCTCTGAGGAGCAAAGTGGCTTTGTGCAAGGGAGAAACATCTAGGACAATATTATGCTGGCCCAAGAGTTAATCACCTGTTTGAAGTTCCCAGCAAGAGGGGGCAACGTTGCCGTCAAGATAGACATGTAAAAAGCCTACGACAGACTGGATTGGCAATTTATGATCTGGGTCTTCAGAGCATTCGGATTTTTGAAAGTTTGGACCAACACAGCGTGGAGATCCATCATCAACTCGTGGTTCTCCACGGTTATCAACGGCCAGGCCGGTGGAATCTTCAAATCCAGCCGAGACGTTAGACAGGGCGACCTCCTATCCTCCACAGTCTTTATCATTGCCGCGGACGCCCTGAGTAGAAACCTCAACAATATGGTCTGTACTCCAAATTTTCAACACTATCACACGTCCAGTGGCTGTCCAACCATCACCCACCTGGCTTTCGTGGACGACTTACTCATTTTTTCATCTGGGGACGTCGGAGCGGTGGAAGTGGTCCACAACACTCTGCAGAGGTACTCCAGATGTTCGGGTCAGAAGATCAATCCTTCCAAGAGCATTATCTACGCCCATCATAACATCAAAAGAGAGCATGCTACCAATCTCTCCCAACTAACATCATTCTCAGTCGCCCAACCCACGTTCAACTGCCTCGGTTGCCCTCTGGTGTATGGAAAATCTAATACTCGTATCTTTGAGAACCTGACAGCTAGAATTAGGAAAAAACTCGAAGGGTGGCATAATGCCACTTTGTCCCCGGGAGGCAAGATGATCCTTATCAATCACGTGCTCACTTCCATCCCCATCCACACTCTGACTGCGTGCTCCCCGCCCAAGAAGGTTCTTGATTCGATCGAACAGATCTTCTGTAACTTCTTCTGGGGGCACTGGAACGACCAAGACAAGCACCACTGGGCTAGCTGGGAATCCATGGCTCGTCCTCCCGAGGTCGGAGGTCTGGGATTTACCAAGCTAACCCACATCGTCAATTCTTTCTCTATGAAATTATGGTAGAAACTTCGCACGAGCAAGAACTTATGGACCAGATTTATGAAGGCTAGGTACTTCAAACACATTCACCCATCTCTGGCCATATCCAACTGCAGATCCTCGGCGGCTTGGCGTCGTATCCTCGTCGGGCGCGACCTCGCCGAGTCCGCTATGAGACTAATCTTGGGCGTCGGCGAGTCGGACCCATTCCTGAAGCGATGGACAGGGGACAGCTTCATCCCTAGTCTTTTGGAGACCCCGAGAAATAGCAGAATCAGAGACTTGTGGAACTACTCTACTAACGACTGAAACTGGTATAAAATTCGGGATTGGGCTGGTAATGAAGCGGTGGACTGCATCTGCCAGATCGGTATTACTATTGGCAGTGAGGATGACGCGCTTAGATGGACGCTCGAAGCTTTCGGGGCATTCTCGATGAGGTCTGCGAGGACTGCTATCTTCGGGACTGGTCAGCCGCATCACCCTATTGTGCACTATTGGCAGACCTGTATCTCCAAGAAGTGGTCTATCCTCATATGGAGAGCCATTAATAAGAGACTGCCCACCGACGAGATCCTTAACACCATTGGGATTAGTCTTGCGTCTGCCTGCAATTGCTGCCCAGATCGTCAGATGGAGACCATTGACCATATCTTTTGTCAAGGGACCCTGCCAGACCATTCTTGGAGGACCCTCAATCAGCTCTACAATATTGAGCCGGGTGGTGGACGCTTCCACGATCTGGCGGCCGCCTGGGGTTCTTTCTCCCACGGCCACCAGATCGTCGCAGCGGCTGCTACGTGGGTGTTATAGAAAAATTGCAACAAGGCGAGATACGAGGGCCGCCAATACTCGGCCGATCAGCTCATCCGGGAAGTCTTCCGTCAGTACCGTAAACGGAGCACCCAATGCTCCCACATTACGACTTCTTTCTGGTCCCCTACCCTCCCTTAATTCTTCTTGCTTGACCGTCCCTCTTCGTTCCGTTTTGGTGGTCTACTTGTACAGGCTTTGTCATTTTGTGTCTTGTATACTTGGCCAGTCTTCTGCTTTTTGAGCCTTTTTAATAAATGGAGGGGTTATATATATATATATATATATATATATATATATATATATATATATATATATATGTAAGTTGAAAGGAAAAAAAAGGAAAAAAAAACCCAACCACCATCTCACGAGATTTTGGAAAAATCTCGTGAGATGGATTTTCTCAAACAAAACTGCCCAAAATCTCGTGAGATGGATTTTCTTAAACAAAACCGAGCCTAACCCAAAATAGGACTACAATGTATATATATACGCGAGAGAGAGGGGGGGTTTTCCTCGACAAACCCTAAGCTCTAATCCTGGCAACCCCTTCCCCGACCTTGCCAACACCCTTTGCACCCCCAGCCATCGTGCGCCACCACAGCAGCGCCAGAGAGCCGCTAGAGGCCGCGTGTGCGCGGCAGTACCACAAAGAAACGACAGCAGCCGCACAGCCACGGGGCCCCTTTGCGATGGTATTATCGTCTCCTCGCTCCACGATTTTTCGAGCCAATTTATCTGGTATATCGACAACGTAACCCTCTCTGATTCCTTTCAAATAGGTTAATTTAGATCGTAGTATATGCGTCGTAAGTCGATCCCAAAGTTGGTGAAAAACTTGTCCAAAATTGAATATCTTAGCAGTCCAAACGCCCATGTTAGAAGGCCGATTCTGGTCAAACCAATGACCAACTTAGAATTCTAATTGAACAATTAATTAGACAATATAAAGGACTCCAAAACCCTTCTTTTCGTTTATGTTTTCATGCAATGTGTGTCGAATAAACAGTCCCCAAAGATTAGGAAAAATATATTTTTAAAACTACCTATTTTCAATAAAACTTCTCGATACGACGTGCGTTCCGCCAAACCTGGCGCCGTTGTCGCAAACCGAAAGCATCAAAAGGTGTGTATCGGCTTCATGGATGTGTGGGCTTTGACGAAATTCAAATTGGTTGCGTGTGTGCGACGAATTTGATGCGTATCCGTCGAAATTCACCGTATCGGCCTTTTCAAAATCTCTAATTACTTTGTGCACATTCGTCAAATCGAGACGAAACTTGTGCCAGTAGGACCATATCATTTTTTTGGTCCTGTATGCCAAGTTTGGTCCGATTCTGAGATAGTTGATCGGATCACCGTTTTGCGGGCCCCACGATCCGACTCAACGGGCAATTTTGTGCACGGCCCACCAGAATCCAAAATTGGACATACCATTGGGTTTGTATCATAAAAAAATTCATAGACATATAGTTTGATGACTTTAGAGACCATTGACTCTGGCACGCTTTTCAGTGCAGAGTGGGTCCAACGACGGATACCATTTTGACCCAAAATTACCGTTTTGCTCCTATGTCCAGAATTGGACTTAAGGACAAGCAATCCCAGATAATTTGACTAATCTGGAAATATTGGTAACATCTATTACAGCTTCTGGAGGCAGTTGTGAGACTTGGACTTTCTGACTTGTTGATCGACGATATATTGTTGGTTCTCCGTGCAACCCTCAAGCAAGTATACTTTGCCAAATCGTACAGTACCTTTTATATGCATGTTCTTTACTTCCTTAGTGTTCTTTATCCCATCATATTTATGATTATTTTATCTTGAGTTATGGTTACTTACCTTGTTTCAGTTCTATTTATCCTGTTAGCATACATTTACATTCTTGATATACATCTAGTGTGTGTTATATTGCCTTCGTGATCACTCGGGTTTTGTGATAGACTCGTCTAGTCCTATACTAATGACTCTCATGATTTGATTTGACTTGACCTGACATGACTTGAGTAGGACTTGACTTTGATATTCTATAGATTGTGAGTGCTTACCTTGACTACGATCTATAGAATTATTTTACTAGGAATGGCTACCGTCTCGATTGGAGTGCTTACCTTGACTGCGATTGAGACACTATAGATTGGAAGTGCTTGCCTTGACTACAGTCTATATATTTGACCTATTAGCCACGACTAGTATGGCATGCCAGTGTTTTAGGAGCTTTGTGTCTTAGATCTTGGTTATTCCGACTTGGTTGGTTCCTTTCATTATTTCTTACTTTCTTGCATACTTGTAATGTTACTTTTTGGCTTGTATATTATGTATATTGTTATTCCTCTGAGGACCTGGTGATCTCTTCAGGTATTAGATGAAGGTATGGTACACTAATGGACGATGATTGCTACACCAAGACTGCAGGTATATTTAGTTGATGTTTTATCTTTCTCTTTCGTAATTAGATTTTGTCCTATATTTGATTCTTGCTGCATTATAGCCTAGTCTTGTACAAGCTTCTATTTTTCTCTAGCTTGTACATGATAAATGGGGATCCACTCTAACATATTTATCTATTCTAGAATCAGTATATTATGGTCTGATCAGCCTTACTGCACTTGATTCATTATTGTTACCGATATTTAGTGGATTGAGATATAGTTGGTCTAGTATAACCAGACATCTTATAAGTATTTGAGCTGGACTGGAGTCCTCTCGATGTGTAGCTGGCATGTATACGTATCCTAGTCCTATACGTATTTTGGGACTGGGGCATTACAGTACTCATGGAAGACCTTGTTCATGAGATTCATGAACACTGCTGGAGCATTTGTAAGACCAAAGGGCATGACCAAGAACTCATATTGTCCATATTTGATGTTGAATGTCGTCTTTGGAATGTCTTCTTTCCTTACTTTGACCTGATGATATTCAGACCTGAGATCAATTTTCGAGAAGACCTTTGCTCCACTCAACTGGTCGAAGAGATCGTCAATCCTGGGCAGAGGATACTTGTTCTTGATGGTGATGTTGTTCAACGCCCGATAGTCGATGCACATCCGGACCGTTCCATCTTTTTTGGGTATAAATAATACTGGTGCCCCCAAGGGTGAAGCTCTACTTCTGATGAATCCCTGGGCATTGAGCTCGTTGATCTGATCCTTCATCTCCTTGGTCTTCTTAGGGTTGACTATGTAGCATCATTGTGAGATAGGGGAAGAGCCAGGTACTAGGTCGATAGTGAACTCTATGTCACGATCAGGGGATAATCTTGGAAGATTGTCGGGGAAGACATCTAGAAATTCTTCTATCAGGGGATGAGGAGGACATGTATCTTCTGTGATGAAGGTGTAGGAGACACACCCCATGCTCTCTAGTGCTCGAACCACCTCAAACTTGGGTCCTCCAGGTGGACTAAAAATGATACAACTCGATGACAGTCTATCAGGGCGTGTTGCTTGCTCAGTCAGTCCATTCCCAAGACTACATCGTAGTTAGGGAGAGGCATTACTAAAAGGAGTGCTAGAAAAGTACGACCTGAGATAGTGATAGGGCAGGTACAAGTGTGTCTGATTGGGATAGGTCTATCTTCGGTCATTATACTATAAATTATCTTACTACATCGTACATTTATGTGATATGCAGTAATAAAGTTCGATGATATGAAACTATGTGAAGCTCTATAATCAAATAAAGCTAAAACTGGGAGCGAATGTAATAGGGTAGCACCTGCAATGAGATCTTCTGTCTCTGGCTTCGGTTCTGGCTCCTCAACAGCCAAGACAAAAGTTTGCCCTACTATGTGTTGGTTGTAGTACTGTTGCTGGATAGGTAGTGGACTTCTCTGTTGTCCAGCTCCGGTCCTATTGAATGTCGTAGGACAGTCCTTAACCTGATGAGTGGCAGACCCACAAGCAAGGCAATATCCTAACTTCTTCCTAGTGTGATCGAGCCTCTTGTAGTAGGTACAGTTGGGCGCCTTCGGTTGATTGTACTGGGGTGCCTGTTGGGTGCTGCTGTCTGCTGCGATTGCTGGGGATAAGATGGTCTGCTGTTGTTGGGCCTCTTGAAGTTGCCCTGATGGTTGTTGCTGGATCCTGGATGCTCCCTCTTGGGTCGGGCAGGCGAATTGGCCTCAACAATCCGTGCCAAAACTTCTTAGCATGCTCCACTAGGTCTTCAACCAGGCGAGGCACAAATCTGCCGAGTTGGTTGAACTCAGCTGCATATTCCTCTATAGTACGGTCTTCCTGCTTCATATCATGAAACTGCCTTCCCATAGCTTCTAGGGAAGCTTCCGAAATTAAACTGCTTCTTGAAGGAACGCCAGGAGGTTCCTCCAGTCTGGAATATGGGATCATTCATATACCAAATATTGGCCAGGTCCATGAGCTGTAGAGCTACCGCCTCTACATAAGGTCGGCAGGGAGTCGAGTGACGCTGAGAAGTCACTCTATATCATCTAGCCACTCATCTGCATAGATGAGGCCCTCTGTTCCTTTAAAAGGGCACGGGTCTAACTTCTTAAAGTTTTCGATGTTTCCAACCTTTTCATGGAAAATAGGCTGCTAGCTAGACTTAAATTCCTCCAATGAAACATAAAATTTAACAAAACATCCTTATTTTACCTTGGCAGGCCTCTAATCTGACTGTGCTAAGTCTAGTGCTGCCATAGCCACATTATGGGCATTCTTCTTGCCCTCCCTCATAATTGCGGTCTGCTCGCGATTAGCTTCAGCTTGAGCCCTCTGGGCCTCAAGAACTCCTCGTAGCAGGCCTACGAGTTCGGCGTGGTCCACTAGCACCGGTAGGGAAGCTGGAGGAATCACATCCGCAGGTGTTGGTGTGGTCTTCGGAGAAATCAGGGCTGATGTATTCATTGTGGAAGTACAAGCAGCGCGAGGTGCAATATTATGGCGATCAGTGAGCTGCAACCGGGGAAGGATCAGATTGGGCCTGAGTAGGTGTGTTCTTAGAGGATGAAACCTCTTCGACACCAGGCCCAGAGCGACTTGTCTTCCCTTTTGCCATCCTCGGAAATGTTTAGGTACAACCATAAGCAAGGTAACCTACAAAACTATAAGCAAGCAAAAATAGATATTATAAATAGATAAATTCGATCCTATGTTGTGACGGGTTGAAATAATCTAAGTGTTCTAATTTGTTTCTAGAGTCTATTTTCCTAAAGTCATACTTAGACCTAAGTCAGATTGCAGGACTGCATGTTTGTCTAGACTAAGTTGACTAGACCAATTTGCGGAGTTGGACCTGTATAGACCACCACTGAAAATCTGTCACGACCCGATCCAATATACTGGGTCCAGTCGAATCATGTCCAGCCTGCACCGATGTGAGACGGTGACAGTAAGCTATATCAAGCAGTAGTAACACAAGCAGATAATTCTAAAATGTGAGAATAAAAAACATTTATTTGAACTTTGAAATTAAAACTAAATGTCTAGATAAAACAAACACACAAGCAAGTAAAACATTTAGTTATTACAACTAGAAAATAGGAAAGCTAATCAACGGGCACAACTAGAAATCCTGGGCTCCCTAGTCAGGTTCGGCTACCTCTTCAGAACTCGAATCGGGTCCATAGTAGGAAGTAAAGGCAAGCTCCTCGTCTTCGTAATCACCTAAAATATTGGTCTTCAGTCAGGAGGGGAGCAAGAACATATATTCATATCCAGCATTCTAAATAATAATAAATAATGAAAGGGCAGTTTAAAAGTGTTATTATATTTTTCTAAATAATAATAAAGAAAACAACAGGGCAATAAAATCTCAAGAGCTACAATAATGCAATCTACAATAATTTAATAGTGAGCATATAGCAGATCTGTGACCGGCTGGTAGATTCAATGTTTATACTAACATTTTGGCCAAATTTTAGTATACAATATGACTCAACCCCCTATGAAATAGGGGTTAGCACGAGAGAGGCAATAATAGTAACATGGCTTTGGTCACAGTTGCTATACTACTCTCCCAATTTTCGAGTCAATGAGTCAATCAAGCAATCAACTTGGGGTTTGAGAGGGACCCCGTGAATCAGTGTCGATACAATATACATAGTCAACTGAATGCAATGCATTTAATTATTAATTAAAACGTGAACATGAATAGTATGATACTTGCTTTGGTGTTTCCGGTGCTGTAAGTGACGATAGAAAAAAAAAATTAGGCTAAGTCCCGGAACTGAACCCTACATTAGCGAAACATGACTTAGTTGCCAAGCTAAGGTTGCTACAATTCTAGTTAATAACTTATTATTGATATGATAAACGTCTAGGCTCTAAATTACCGATAATTACAATAACGTTTAATTATAAAGTATTTTAGAGAGCTCTAAGTGAGTAATATAAGAACAATACGGTTTTAGTAATAAAATAGTAAATATATTATTTCTTTGAATAAAGTTATCAATACTCTAATTAATAACAAATTCGTGACAACACAGTAGATATTTTGATTATGAAGATAATTTATGTAAAAAATACTCTTTTACTAAGTTTTAGCAAAATATACATAATTAGCTACTACTAAATAAACAAACTTTTAAATAATTAATAATTATTTAGTAAATTGAAAATTACTATTTTAATTAAAATTGATAAATAATAAATAGATTTTTATTTTATAGGTAGAACTTGTACAAATATTCTTTTCGGCAATGAAATCTATTTTGACAATTAAATAACATTTTATCTACGTAAAACCATAATATATTTATTAAGTCGAGAATAACATGATTAGAACTATGACCATTTACTAATATAACGTGAAATTTGTTGGCCCAATGATTGTATCATGTTTTTGAATATGGTTAATATGTTAAGTTTAGCATTTCATTATCACTAATCTTCATACTATCACTATAGCATTTCTACTTATACTTATATCTTTGGTGATATGTGTCCATTGGTTTACATCTTAGTGATATGAGCTTATCTATCTTAAATTTAATTGGGTTGCCAAAATCAAAACTATGTTTTTGATTGTGGTCATTCAATTAAGTTTAATCATTCTGATATCACTAACATTTATGCCATCACCTTAGCACTTATACTTAAACTTTGCATAGTCCTAATGTGCTTTAATTTATCATCCTTGCTACTATGGATATTGCTTTGTTCGTCTAACATGTACATGCAGAAAAGCAATAAGCAAGATCAACGTGGACATATGCAATGAAGAAATCATGGTGGGCCAAAGACGACGGATCCCACAAGATTTCTCTGAACCACCCGACGACATCTCTGGAGCCACGCACCGGGGGTTCCGCTGCCCGGTCAGCGGACGGGGGTCGAGGGGGCAGCGCCCCTCGTCGGGGGTTCGGGGGCGAAGCCCCCGAAAGGTATTCAGTTTTCGCAAACTGGATATCTTTGGACAGCTGCCGCCAAGGGAAAAAGCCAGCAACTATCAAAGGAAGAAGCCAAGCCATGCCATCATCATTTCAAGACTCTGAAGAAGCCTGCACCTGCTATAGTATATCTGGAGTCTGTAATTAGTCTTAGGAATTATTGTAAACACAAGAAATGGATGGCAAAATCGAAAGCTAGGGTAGATAATAACCCAGGACAATCTTCGGAATCCTGGCGGATAATCCGGCGGATCTCCGCGAAAATCCGACGGAAGATCCGAATGGTCTCACAGAATACCTTCTGTGAGTGTTCGGATTATCCGGCGGAAAACTGCGGAATTCCGACGGATTTTCCGCCATTTGACCGTTTGCATTCCAACGGTTGGATTCTACGAATGATTGATCCCAACGACTCTTTTTATAGCCGTTGGACTATACAGGCGGATGATCCGACGGATTTTCGCGGAAATCCGGCGGATGATCCGTCAGCCTGTGAAAGTTGCATTATTGCACTTTCCTTTGCTTTGGTTATAAATAGCCTTGAACCCCTTCATTCAAGGTTGATGCTTTGAGCCTAAAAATTTCCAAACCACCAAAGCTTATCCACATATAACTCTACAAAGTCTTCATTTGCCATCTACAAATTGTGTTAGAGTTATTGAGTTGAAAAGTGAGATCTTCATCCTATTGTATAAGGAGATCAAAACCTATTGTGAAAGGTTGAAGTTGGAGAGTCTTCGTATCCAAACTCTCGGTTGAAGTTGGGGAGTCTTCGTATCCAAACTCTCGGTTGAAGTCGGAGAGCCCTTCGGATTAAAGCTCTTGTGTAAGAAGTTGGCGAGTTCTTCGGATCCAAACTCGTGTGTAACTATTTGCTCAAATAGTGGATTAAAGCCGGAGAGAGTTCCGGGACTGGACTGCCTCTTAGGAGGATACCAGGATATATCGGGTGTCGGTATTGTGTTTGCTTCTTCTCTTGCACTTATATTTTTAAATTGCAAATTTGCTTGTGCTAAGTGCTTGATTAGTTAGCTTGACCCTATTCACCCCCCTCTAGGGTTCCTACAAAATTATTACATAAATTAGCTATAGTATTTTTAATAGATATTTTTAAATATAAAGAAAAACCATTTAATAGTTATAATACTACGAGAATCATTAATAATACCTAATATTTTAGAAACATATTTAAGGTAGTAATTAAATATCGTCTAAAACCTTATTTTAATGAGACTAAAGCTAATTAAATCTTTTAGCGACTTTATTACAAAAAATATTTTGTATTAATAATTAATGAGAAATATTTTAATTATGCGAGTAATTAAATGAGTTATTAAGGAATGATAACTAACGTTATTTCCTAAAAAAAAAAAATCATTTTTGCCTATAACTTAATAATAAACTAATTACAATTTTTTTTATTAATAAGACTAATTATTTATTATGAATAATTATAAAACTAATCCGACGATTATAATGGTATCGATATTACTATTTAGCAATAATAATCTACCATTATGCATCCATGGATTTAATTAATTCTAATAACAGTCATGAGCTTAATTATGAAACTAATTATTTTGGAATTTACAAAGCTTCATTCTGCCAATTTTGGTCGGGCAGAAAATTAGTTTTTCTCCTAATCTCTATTCTAAAAAAGAGCAGAACCTCTGGCAAAAAGTTTACCGAAAGGTTGGAGAAGGAGAACCGAGGGGAGACCTCGGACTCGGGTCGCACGACGACGGAACGTGGATACATGAGCGCGGGGAACACGGAACGACGCACGCACGCGGGGAGGCCGCGCGGGACGGCTAGCGGGAAGCGCTGGCGCGCACGGGGCGGCGGACGGGGGATGGCGTGCCAGCGGGCGGGCGCTAGTGCGCCGGCGTGGAAGTCGTGCGGGACGCGGGAGAATGGCAGCGCACTGGCGGGCGGCGGGTGCTCGCGCGCGGGACGGGCACGCTACGACGGGCTGGTGGCGCCGAGGGCCACGCGGGGGGGGGGGGGGGTCAGCTTGTCTGTGCGAGGGTCGGCCGGTCGGCGAGGGGGTCGACTGGTCGACGCGGGACTGGTCAGTCAGCGCGGGTGACGGTCGACGGTGATCGAACGCGACGGAAGCGCCTCAATTGAGGTGTCGGACCGTCCGGGGTGTCTCATGGAGCACCGGGGTGCAATCGAAAATGGAAGGGATGGAATGTGAGAGGAGATAGGGTGGGTTTGTGAAGTTTTGAAGCTTCTGTGAGTTTGTGAGGAAGAGAATTGGTTTTTGATGAATATTACATGAAGAAGGAAGAGGGTTACGTGGGGGGTGTTTCGGCGGTGGAAGTGGATCGTGAGAGACCGGGTAGTGGGTTGGAATAAGTCTAATGGGTTTGGGTTGGGAACGGGTTAGCGGGTTTCACTCATGGGCTTAAGTTGTAGGCTAATAAAAAGATTTTTGATGAAGGGCTAGCTAAGATTCTCAATAAAAGCTAAAAGTAATAATATTAATAATAATAACAATACACATTAGTCTATATAAAATTCATTTATTAATGAAAATCAAATTCATGGTTTTACAATATGTCACTATAAAACTTGGGTCAAGTGACTGATGTTCCAATACAGACTGTATACAAAAGTCCTACAATTTTATTTAGGACTAATTAGCATTTAGATCTTGAATTTTATATCAGTTTAGAGTTTAAGTCTTGATATTTTCAATTAAAATATTTTAACCCTTAAATTTTATTTTTGGTTATCTTTTTCTATTGCATTCTTATTTTAAGAATGTGTTGACTGCTGCTTTGTACTTGTATAAGGCTAATTATAAGGGCACAGCCTTTTTTGATCGGGACTGTCCAAGTGACAGTTTTCCATTATTTACAGGTTTGCCACTGAAAAAATTACTCAGGGCTATCCAAGTGGTAGGTATAAAAGATAAGTGTTATAATTTTTGTTTTCTTCCTCACTCTCCATTCTTCACAAGAAGAAGAAGAAGAACAAGAAGAAAAAAAAAGAACAACAAGAACAAGAACATCAATTTTTGCAAACCTAGTTTATTTTAATTTTTTGCTCTCTTCTAATTTTTCAGATCTTTTTTTTCAAACCCTACTTTATTTTTCTTCTTCCTGTTTGGGCATTATGGATGAAACCCTAGTTGTAGAAGAAATTGGGTTATCATATCTATCAAATCTATTAGTCTATTAACCAATTTTTCTTTATTAATAGAAGAATTATGCATGAAATCCTAGTTGTAGAAGAAAACTATGGAAGAAATCCTAGTTGTAGAATAATTGGGTTCATATCAGGACTGTCACAATTTCTTACAGTCCTAGAAGTATTGAGGACTGCCAGAAATTGTGGCAGTCTTGAAATAGACTCGATGTACAACATGACTGCCACAATTGCTGGCAGTCCAAGAAGTAATGAGGACTGTCATGAATTATGACAGTCTTGAAATAGACTTGATGTACAACATGACTGCCACAATTGCTGGCAGTCCTAGAAGTAATGAGGACTGCCAGAAATTGTGGCAGTCCTGAAAGGGACATGCTCCACAACAGGACTGCCACAATTTCTGGCAGTCCTAGACATATTGAGGACTGCCAGAAATTGAGGCAGTCCTGAAAGATACTTGCTGTACAGCAAGTTCCTTTCAGGACTGCCACAATTTCTGGCAGTCCTAAAGTCGACATTCTCGAATGAAAAAACATGTTAGGGTTTATTTCAATCTTGATAATAGAGTGAAATATGAATTTTAGGATTTATTTTCATGCATTCTTTGTGAGGAAGGAAGTATTTAACCTTTATTTTCATATATTTTAGGGTTTATTTAATTTTTTGTGTGCCATCGAAATTGGAAAAGAGAAGGAAACGAGGGTTTTGATGGAGATGGTGATGATGGAAATTGTGGAGAAGAAGAAGATGATGATGATGAGAAAAAAAACTAGGGTTTTGATGAAGATGTGAGAATAGAAATGGTGGAGAAGAAGAAGATGGATAGAAGAAGAAGAAGAAAGCTAGGGTTTGTGAATAGAGAGAGTGAAAATTTGAAATGAGAGTGTTTTTTTCGGGTTTGGGGGACTGTGGGGTTTGGACAGCCTCCTGAATAAAATTTTTTGATAGTCCGAGTAAATTTTCTCAAAACCTGGCTAGCTCTAATTCTGGCTAGTCCCGATCAAAAAAAACCTGTGTCCTTATAATTAGCCTCATATAATGGAAAAAAAAAGCGTCCAAACTTTTTAAGTGAACACGTCAGAATATAAACTCTAGGATGATATAAAATCCATAGTCTAAACACTAATTATTTTTGGTTCTCTTTTTACTGGACTTGTAAGCAAAAACACCCATAAAATAAAAAAAACCGAGTCAAATCAAATCCACAATCAAAGCAAAGCATGGTTAATATACCTTTTTTGAAATGTAAAGCCATGTCAAACTTTCTGATATTAACTAAAATAAGCGTCCAAGACCACCATACCATAATTAGCACCACTTAACTAAAATAAGCCACGATCCCAATCGCCCCATCTCAACGGCTAAGACATTTCTAACAAAATTTCAATTTTCTTTTAATTTATCATTTTCTTCCCTGTTGGGATCTGGAAACCGCCTCCCCCCATTAGAAGACTCGGTCACTTCTTAAACAAACTCTCTCCCTCATCTTCAAAAATGTCCTTTTCAAGAAATCTGACGATTGTTATATAGATCTAATTCTTGTCAAAAGAATTTGTAGGTGACAATCAAATTACCACATTATGTCTATATATATCCATAGATAGATTGTTATATTTTTATGCAATTAATATTCTTTGATTGCTGTTGCTGCTGTTGTTAGGGTTTGATTGGATCGATGTCGTCGTTGAGCTCGCCGTGCGCGGCGTGCAAGTTCCTGCGGCGCAAGTGCACGCAGGGGTGCGTGTTCGCGCCCTACTTCCCCGCGGACCAGCCGCAGCGGTTCGCCAACGTGCACCGCGTTTTCGGGGCCAGCAACGTTGCGAAGCTGCTCAACGAGCTCAGCCCCGTGCAGCGGGAGGACGCGGTGAACTCGCTCGCTTATGAGGCCAACATGCGCCTCAGTGATCCCGTCTACGGCTGCGTCGGCTACATATTCATCCTGCAGCACAAGCTCAGGCAGGTGCAGCACGATCTCGAGGCCGCCAGGAAGGAGCTGGCCACGTACGTTGGCCCCGCTGCCGCTGCCGTCTCGCTCGGGCACCATAGTATGTTCCCGCCGCCTCCGTTCTACCACCAGCTGCAGCAGCCTCAGCACTGCAACTACCTTGCGCCCGTGCATGCGCCCGGCGTGCAGATGGGGCTGGGTCTGTCTGTGGCGCCGGCGCAGATGCTGCTCACGAACCATCCGCAGCATCAGCAGCAACAGCTGCAGGCGGTGGCAGCAAGGGAGCAGGAGATGATGAGGAGCTTCGAACAGGATTTATTGAGGTTCGGTGGAGACGCAAACGGAGACGGCTCGGGTTCGGGACTGGAATTGGTCTCGCCGCCGCAGTCGTACGATAGCAATCCATTTCAGGTGGTCCAACAGCAGCAGCTTCAGATTCAGTACCTGGAGCAGGAGCACGAGCAGCATCCGCAGAGGGCGGGGAGCGAGGACGGGAGGAGCCATGTCGGTGGTGGCAGCACACTGTCGTGAAAGTTTTCTGTATGGACTACATTCTTCTTCTTCATTACATTGACAGAACTATGCAGTGGTACGAATTCTCTCCGTCTCTCTTTACTCTTTACTGCTCTTTGTGTTTGTCTAGGTTGGCTCGGGATCAACACACGCTCATATCCCAGCAGCACTAGAATTAATTGTGCCTTAGTTAAATAATTATATGTGATTATTGAACCTAGATCTTCTATAGTAAATGTAGAAAAATTAATGCTTTCTGAATTTACACAAAAAAAAAAAAAAAAAAAAAAAACTCACACATTAATCAATCAAACATACACATAAAATGCAAAATACATAATTTATGAGAACTACATAATGTTTGTTAACCATTTTATCCAAGTATCCTAGAATTTTCTTCTGGTTAGTGAATGATATATATGAGACTTCCATGTATCAAAATAAACCCCCAAGAAACTTCAAATGATAGATAATCAAGTTGGCCTCTATTAATTTCAAAGTGAGAAATGATGGGTCAACTGAACCAAATGAAGAACTAGCAACAGTTCAGTCATGTTTTATCCAGTGAGAATTTTGTTGCAAAGAATTAGCCAATAAACCACTGATTTTAAGCCGAGGGTGGGTAGGGCTAGATAAAACTGTAGAGATGGGGAAACATTATTTAGGTGAACCTACATTTTGAAATAAAATAAAGATTTGACACCAAAGATACCATTGTTTGGAAGGGAAGAAAATGAGCTATCTATATGATTTTGATTTAAAGAGAGATCATTTATGTCTATAAGTGTTCTTTTCCTTTGTGCACTCTTCATTAAGTCCTGTGGGCAACTAAACCCAAGGATTTTGCAAGAATTCAAAGAGAGGAATGGCAAGGAACAATAAGGTTATTGGAGACATTATTAGAAGGAATATATGTATAGTAGTTAACATTGTTTACCTTCCCACTAAGATTATTTGCAAGAAAACCTTGATAATAGACCAACCAAATCTTGTTTTTTGTTATAGTTTAGACAATTTAAATGGAAATAGATAATGCCAGGGAATTTCTTCAGTTTGCAGTGTAGAATTTCCACTAGTGATTATTAAAATAATTTACAAATTTTTTTTGATAGTAAAGGAAAAGCCAATGATTCCTTAAACCAGGTACGTACTTCTCCGTGAACTCTACACAGCTGCAAACTAGAAAGATGTAAGGAGTATGAGAATGCCCCTATTATTTGACATACATGCTCAGGGATTTAATATGGTTTTGATGTGGTGAAAAATAGAAATTAGGCTAAAATTTAAGAGAAACAGTTTGATGCATCTCCAACTTTATAACTCCATGAGCAACAATTGTTTAAACCAAAGTCACAAAGTGCCGGCTTCCTAAAATTTAGTCCTACCTTGACCAATAGGTGGGGTTTGCAAGTGGAATTGCAAACTTGGAGTAGCACCCTATCATTTCTCAAAAAGTAATGGGAGGAAATGATAGCATGATTAAGATAACTAAATCAATTAATTCATTTGGGACCATATCCCCTAGGTTGTAGGCAGGGACGGTCCAGAGGGTTGGGTTGTCATATCTTGGAGCTAATTTTGGTTGTCCCTTGACCCTTATTATCAGCTGGTCCTAGTGGTCATCCGTGACTCTGATCTTTGCTGGGATCATGCTGAGCGGGGGGGGGAGGGTTATGGAGGGGGGTTTGCACTAGCAGAGGGGGGTTGCCCATGCCCCAAGGCTTGTCCGACTTACCCCAGGACCGGCTCTGGTTGTAGGAGAAACGATAAGAAAATCCCTACTCTAGAGTTAAAAACCTTATTGAAGTCTAATTTAAGTATCATTAATCAGACTGGGTCTCAGAAACATTCAAATATTAGCATTTGGGTTCTAAACATGTCCAACTTAGGGTTTGGATTATGAGATGATGGTTGACTCGTGTTGGCCATCCAAAAACTATTAATAAATATTTTAGGATTATCTAGATCGGGTACCCGAAACATTCTTGTCATTCTTGAGTTATGATTCAATTTATTTATTTACAGATTTTGGATGATCAACACGGGTCAACCATCATCTTAGAACCAAAACCCCTAAGTTGGACATCTTTAGGACAAAAACGCTAATTTTTAATATTTTTGGTATCTAAAGTCTAATTAACCCTTATTTAAACATAAGATACATTCCACAAATTAGCAAATTGATGACCCACTACGGATTTTGAACTAAGAAATATGTATATAAGTTAGAAGTTAAAAGAGAGCATACTGAGAAATTGCAATTAAAGTCTTCGTAATAGGGGCATCGACCCTAGAACAACTACGTAACCCTTAATCCAAAATTTATTAGGTAAAATTTCAGAGAAAAGTTTGAGTGCACCATTAAGAAGGCTAACAGGCTTGTAGCCGTTAACATTATTTAGTTGTCATCATTCTTTTTGGATTAGGCAAACAAATATATACTTCAACATCCGAAGAGCGCAGAGGTTATTAATTTTCACAAAAGAGCACTTAAATTTATCAATACTAGAATTAGTGTATATACAAAGACTCGCAGTTTTCTTTCAGTAGAGGGGAATTACGAAGAAATTCGTAGAAGTTACAAAGAACCCTTTGAATAGGTTTCTTCTCTTTGCAGAACACTTGCTACCACGACAGGAGGGACATCTAGATTCAGCAAACAATGTCTAGCTCATAAAATTTTATTATCAATTTATGTTTTCATTTCTGAAATATGACAAACGTTTTCTTCTAATATGTTACTTCAACGTTATATGGAGGATTGCTCTTACAGGCACTTGAACAAAAGGAAAAGGTACAAGGAATAGAAGGCAGAAGCTGAGCAAGGAAAGCGCAGATGTAGCAAACATAATCTCGTCTCTCGCACTAGAAAGTTTTGCATCATTTTGTGTTTCTGTTTTTTTTTTTTCTTTTCTGCAAAGCTTTATATATTGGTGACATTCATTCTCTCAATTTTGTGATTTCACTTTTCTTTAACCTGGGAGAGTAAAGTTGTGTTTTGTATAGAGGAAACTCATATCAATTATACTTGACATTGTCTATCAGTTTTCACATATGGAAAAGCTAACCTTTGCTATCATATTTTGGTCTCCTTCTTTAAGTTTTTCTATCCGAAATGATATTTTGCCTGCAGGCGTGATTGCAGACCCACGTGGCCAAATCCCATTGGCTCCCCTATTTGTTTGGACCACCCACCGAATATCCTGCCAATAGAATTTGGTCACGTGGGCTATACATAAATATTCGGTTGTGGCGCCAATTTGAATCATTTTTTTTCCATTCAGCTCAGTAAATTATATATCGCAGCTTGACTTTAATAATTGCACTGTTAGGTTGTACTGAGATTTATATAAGAAAGGTTTTCTTGAGGAGTGCAAGCTCTTTCTCTTCTATTCTCTTCCTTCACATGGATTTATAGTCAAGACTGCCAATAAATTACATAGCAACTGAAATATATGTACTCTTTGGTGTTCCGATCACATGGATTTGTTTGTGACAGGTAGGAAGGTCTTGGTTATTAATTTAGCTTAGTGATTACTGAAATCTATGCTATGCGCATAACTAGACTTATTATGCTTTAATGCTCGACTGTTGGGACGTAGAACTCTACTTGCTTCGATCTTTTCGTCTCATGTGGGATCGTCCATATTTTAATCCAAAACCAAGCTTATGGTACGCGTGCAAATGGCAAGTTGATTATTTACAAAGAATTGAGTAATTAACAAAATATTTTAGTTGAAGACTTAAACTAGCTAGGGTTTGAAAGGTTTAGTATATTGCAAGGTGGTCGCTATATAATTTATGGTGATATTACAGTATCAATAAGGTTTGAGAATGCCAGCTTAATTCCTTTTATTTGTATAATGTGAGAAGTTTTATGCTTTAAAGTCAAGAAAAGGGGCTAATAGCTTGCTTGCTTAGATTGGAGAATTAGCAAGGAGTTGTTGGGATGTTGGCATGTTGCTTCTCTAGTATTAAAATGGATCCACGAGATTCTTCAATCATTGAGCAACAAATATTGAGTTATATTTACACTCTAATCTTTTACAGAAAATTTCATTCAGGGCAAATTTTTTTCTCTATTTATGCAAAAGATTAAACTTTTCTAAAATTTACACAAAACAGAATGGAACGCCATTAGCAGTGTCGTCCGGAAACAATCATATTTGTGAAACGGTCGAATTTCTAACCGTTGGAGAGTGAACCTATATATAAATGATAGATGTGAGAGACTTTCATTCCTTCAAACTTTCTATTCTTCTTCACAATCTCTCTATTTAGAAGCTCTCCATTCTCAAATTCTCCAGGCAAGAAGGAAGCTCTACATTTCTTTCTCTATGGATCAAAGTCTAAGAATATTGTGCTCACATTGAGATGTAGTAAATGAGCTATCCTACGAATGAGATTTTACCCAAATTCTTATCACCGGTCGTAGTATTACATTAGATAGTTTACACAGTCTAATCGATTATTGAAAGTTTTTCTATTCGATATGAATTTATATTAAAACACGTTTATGTCCCATTGTTCATTATTAGATTATGAACAAGCATACAATTTTGTTCTTGATCACTGATGGCGCCAAAGCCTAAAAAGTTTGGGCGTCATTGTTGGTGGCGCCAAACCCAATTTTTTTTAAAATTGGATGCTGATGCTTATGGAGCCAAAAAATGAAATTAATGTTGGACGCCAAGCCTAAAAAAATTGTCGACGCCATTGCTGATAGAGAAAAACTTAAAAAAGAAATTGGGGCATCATCACTGATGGCGCTAAACCCAAAATTGTTTTTGGACTCCATTAAAAATGGCGTACCATTCTATTTTGTGTAAATTTCAGAAATGATTCTCCCTTCTGCGTAAATATAGCAAAATTTCTCCCTTTGAATGAATTTTTTTTGAATCATTTAATTAATGTTCTTATATTAGTGAAAAGTCAATTAATCATAATTTCATTTTAGTCTTTTATTTAGGTGTGTTTTTAGTTAGCGAGAAAATGGGAAAAAGGAAAAAGAAATGAAAGGTTAATTTGCTTTTTTGTTTAGAAAAGGTGACATCATTGGCATTGTCAACACTGGCACCGCCTTCCCCATGAGTGTCGGCATCGACATCCTGTAGTGGTGAACATGTGGAATCTTGTTGGAAATGCGTGTGATCTGTCACGTCCCAATTTGACAAACTGTTCGTCCTCGCATCGATTATGTCGAATCGATCATCCTTGCAAGGACGTGATGCCGTACGAGTCAGGAGTTGCACTCGTACAAGGCAGAACATTACATTTGATACATTCATTTGAAACACCAAGTTAAAATTTCACAAATCGTAGAGAATTGAACATGTAACCACCATTTTTCTAAAAATAGGATAATTTTGAACTTTTGTGAATTGATCATTAAACAATATGATTTAAATCATGTTAATGTTTTATTGGTGAATTTATATTATTTTAATACCATTTAAATTGATGTATTGTGATTCTGCTCTTTTGCTAGTGTAACCTTAGTGCTATTTAGCCCAGAGACTAACCATGACCATGGAGGCCTAACCATGTGAATAGATTAGTTAATTACCACTTTTTAGGCTAAGGGTATTTTGGTCATTTGTGACATTTGAATTATTTTCGATTATAGTTAATTAATAATGTGCTAATTGAAATATTAGGCCTTAACCTAGAATTGTCCTAATCTAGATATTGATCATGAGCCTAGATATTTCATTGGTAGCTTCCAACGAAATGACAAGATTAGGAATATCTAGATATTGTAGGAATTGAGATATTTTAGCTTGAAACCCTAGTTTACCTTGGGCCTTTACTAGAAAGGCTTGAATTATGCATGTAGAGGGCTTTAATTTCCATGAACTACTACCCTAACCGTAGGAACCCTAGTTGGCCGGCCAAGAGGCACCCCTTGCCCTATATAAGCATCATGATACACCCCTTGCCTCTTTTCATTACACCCTTCAAACCCTAATTTGTGTTCTTCCCCAAATTAACTTCCTTTATCCAAATCAACTCCAAATTGAGCCTAATCAATTGCAACACACTCCCCTAGTATAGAGGAAGTCTCTAGAAGCTAGCTAGCAAGGATTGGGAGCAATTTGACCATTGGAGCTTGGTGGAGATTTAGATCTAGAAGGTTTCATTGAGATTCTAATTCTCAATAGGTAATGGCCTATAAACCTATTAATATTCTGATTTCTCTCCATAGTTGCATTTATTTAGGGTCCCTCTAGCCCTAGGCCAAGTTTTGTAAGAAATTGAATTCATTTGGTATGCGTATCGGAGGAGTATCGGAGAATTATTCAATGTGTTCGATAAAATACCACATAGAAATGTTTGTTAATAATTGTCGAAACTAATTACATGATTTTGTAGCTAATGTAATGTAGATTACTTATCTATGTTACTGAGTTGATTTTAGACATGATCTGTGTCAGTATTTGGACACAGGGATACGTGCATGAGGCTTCATGCAGTATCCTGCTACCCGAGAGTCTTTTTTCAGTGGACACGACACTTGGACACTTGAAACTTGGCCAGTAGGTGGGGGCAATGTCTGACAGCATGCCCCCAAAGTTGTAAGAGATTTGGTTTTGTATTTAGGGAGTTCTCGAGTCTGCACTGTTTTGTTCTGACACACGAACACGCAAATTTGGGCTCTCATACGGGCTAGGGTATACGATATTGTTTAACACTTGAACACGATACAGTGACACCAACACATACCCCTAGACCTAGGCTACCTACTGACACGACCATGAGACACGTGGTTGGACATGTTGTGTCCTAGAGCACTTGACACATGTGCACGAGGCAGTATTCTTCCCAGTTTTGACACCAGTTCCTGACACTTGTGTTTCGACACAATTTCGACACATTTTGGACATGAATCTTAGATACACTTGTACATACCCCCCTCCCTATTTGTGGGTCTAATGTTGCATTTTTGTTTAGGGTTTTCGAATGAACATGTTATGTCTGATACTTGGGTTCAGTTTTTCTGATACCTGAGTTTCAGTTTAGGTTGATACGTTTAGGTTTGTTTCAGTTGGGTTTGATCATTAGGTCAGATATCTGGGTTTGGTTATGTGAGATCATACCTATGTATGTATGTATGTATGTATGTATATATATATATATATATATATATATATATATATATATATATATATATATATATATATATATATATATATATATATATATATATATATATATGATATTGAGTTTAGGATGGGGGTTTATAGTTTATTAGATTTATTGTTTGTATATTAATTATGAGTTGAGGTATTGTAGGTTCAGTTTAGATTGTGTTCCATTCACACTCACACACACTAGTTTGGACACTTGACACAGGTTGGCTTGACACACATTGACATGACACATTAGATTGAACACTAACCTTTATTCTGGCCACCCTTTCCTTAATTGAATGCTTCACAATTGGTATATTCTGTCCATTATTTTGATGTATCTGACCCTGTCAAGATTAAGCCCTGTTCTTAATACTTAGCAAATTGCTTTATAGGTTCAGACCTTAACCCCCTTGTTTGGCACCAGTTTCCAGGGTGGAGAGGGACTCAAGCTTTTGGTTGTATTGTTTAAGTCAAGTCCCCTTTTATGTTAATAGTGTTTAATTACAGCCTTGACCACACACATCTCTGTATCCCTTGTATACTATGAGTTCAGTCCACTACTTTGGAGAGGATTCATGGGTTTGGGGGCTTGGCTTCGAGTGTCCTGCTCACTGTGTGAGAGCAGTCCATTCCTGGATAGCTGGGCCATCATATAGAATGATGTCCTGTTTTCCTCTATTGCTCAATCCATTTTGGTTTGTTAAATCCTATTGTTAGTCATCTGTTCATCTAGGTTTCTATTCACAACATGTAGATGTTCTGTCCCCATGTCCCTGTTGGTTCTGTCCTAACTTGTATCTTCAATTCCTGGCTTAGTGCCCAGTCCTAGTATACCAGTATTTAGTCACCTTCTATAGATGTTCAGACCCTTTTTGAAATCACTCCATCCCTCGAGCTAGATTTACTTGGGTCCTTGAACTAATGCTCAATATAGATACTTTCACTATCAATATCCCTTCCACTCATACTTCAGAGTACCATTCACACTTCCTGTTAGTTTCAGACTTGGCATTAGTCTCTGTTTAGATAGGTCTCTATCAAATCTCATTGTTTAGATGTGCAGGTAATGACCTGTACTGGGTAACTCTTAGTCATGTTGTTTTAGTCACCATTTATAGGAGTTATCTCATGTTCAAATATTAGATATATATAGATATAGTGTTATATACCTTTGTGTCAGTTGTGATTGTTTGAGTGTTGACTAAATATATAGATATTTATATATATATGGTATTTGACAAAGGTATGAGTTATATCTTAATATAGTTTGAGATAGCCTATACTTGTGTTAGTTGACCTAGAATGAACCCAAATAGGCCTAATTGAGCTTGTTGACTAGAGTTTGACCAAACCCTAGATAGTTGACCAAGTTACCTTACAGATTGACCTAGTTTGACTAGAATATTGACTAGAGTTGACCAAGAGTTGACTTTGACCTAGAATGGCCTAGAATCATGTTGATTGCATTGTAAATTTTGATTATCATCTAATTTGAACTCTTTATAACCTGTGTTGCTTTAAATACAACTTTGTGACTCCAGTTTGGACATCTATACATATCAGTTGTCCAGGTTATCAGAAGAGTACATTATCTGATCATTTTCATTCATGATAGTATCTATATTATTACTTTAGACTACTTTACTTTATGATGTCATGTTGTTATCACGGATGGGTACTATATGGATCTTTTCATGAGATGTTATCTCCCTTAACAGGTGCATCGGGTACTTCATGTCTTGTGCTATTCCTGTACATCCTATACTCCTTGTTCTCGTGTTATTCATGTACTCACGTGTGCTCTCATGTACTCTCATGTTCACATGTGCTTCGTATATGACCAAAAAATCGTATACGTAACGTAAATTGAATGGATCCTTATGTATTAATTGGGGTAGGGGTGAGTAGAAGTGGTTATGTGATCTATCCCATCCTGTGCAACCCTGTTACTATGTGTGCTACTCGGTTACTTTTCATGTGCTACCCAAGCCAACTACATAACCATCTTGTGTCTAAATCACTTATAGTTCACTTATAGTTCTTATTTTCTATAAAACGGTTTCATGTACTCAGATTTGTCTATTTTAGTTGTTCATGTACATCCTTCTTTACTGTATTTCATGCACTTCATGTTCTTCATGTACATTTATTTATAGTTCATGTATTTTATTCTACTGCTTCTATATTTTCTTCCATGTTTTGGATCTGTTTTGGAGATATGTGCTCGTTCCTGTCCTGATTGGACCTGTTGAAAAAATATTACAGATAACTTGGAGGACCTTAGCACTACTTTATGGAGCTGACATAGACGACACTTGTGACTTGGACCCTCAGGAGGATCCAGCATGCACTGAGGAGACTACCCTAGTTCCTAGACTAGGCTGCTAGGGTTTTATCTTACTTATTGTGTTGTCTTGAGTTTGTATCTTTCAGATATTATGTACTAGTGTTGATAACACTTATACTTATTTCATTTCTGGTTGTATCTCATTCTGTGGATTTTATATCTATCTTATCGTGCCATTTATCTACATCTAGTTTATGTGATTGAGTTGTATCTTCTGAGATTGTCCTCCGTTTGGATAGTATATTATATTGTATGGTTGTGACCTAGAACATCGTTCTACTACTGACATTGCGGTGTAGGCTGGACGTACCCACGTACTCGTACCCCTAAACCGGGTGCGGGTCGTGACACGTTTTTAGTGGTAGCCCATGCGGGTCAAGATTCGCATTAGTACGAAGTCGTGGTAGTACGACGATTAGTTGTACTGCTGTGCACCTGCGGTAAGGGATAAGGGATAGGTTTTGAAATAAGATGATACTCAATCACAGCTAGGACTACTTGAGAGATTCTTGGGAAGACCCTTGAGAATCTCATTATAAACTATCTCAAAATTCGATTTCAACAGTTACTGCCTACCTTTCTTGTTCGTCGTTGAATTTGATTCTTGGTGTTCATTGTTGATTTAATTTTTCCACCAAGATAAATCTTATGGACTGGGTTGCCTTAGTTAGGGAATCTAGAGTCTTTTACAGCCATACTAGCAGGCATGGCGAAGATATATAGTCTGATTTTGGATGTATTTCTCGGGTGTAAAAATTTAAGGTTTTTGCAGCCAAGCATGCGACAATACAAAAATTTTAAATACCATGATTATAGAGGTATGTACCTTAGTTGCGGAATCTATGGTTTATCGTATCCTTGCTTACTAGTATGACGAGGATTCTGAGTATCATGATTTTGGACAAACGCATATGATTATCAGATTGTATCTTGAGAAGGTTCTTAAACATATCATCTCTATATCTTATTTCAGTTATTATAAAAAATTATTTTTCTATCATTAATTAACTTAGGAGTAGGGATAATTTTAGTTATTTAGTCTAATCTCTTGTAGAACTTCTTTTAGATATAATTCCTTCATAATACAATGATTTGATGACTTGTGATAGGCCTTTATCTTAGAGATGATAGTATAGCTCTGAGTTTAGAATTGTAACCCTTGTAGCCAGTTCTCTGTTGATTACAAATTACCAATTTTCACATAGGATGATATGCTACCTTATAGCCTTGATAATTTATTGTTTTTCTTATCTTTTCCAGTATGACACCCATGACCCGAGCCTGTCCCCTGAGCATAGCTGCAGTTTCAGATATGACTGAGAGCGTGTTTCCGCCTCCTATTGCTCAGGAGGCAGTGACCCCTCCGACTGACTAGAAGGATAGTAGGATGTATATATTGATGGTTAGAACAGTAATATTTCGTAGGTGTACTTTAGAAATAAAAAGGAGATTCGAGGTCGGTTTGCTTTTGGTGAACGTGAATAATTTTATGGTATTGATTCTCGAGATATTTCACTTAAGGTTATGATGCTAAATTTAGAAATTTAGAAATGAAGAAGAAAATTTAAATGTAATGTGATGATGATACAAAATTAAATAATATGATGGTAAGAGGATGACTAGGAACAGAGTGAACACAAGGATTTTGAGATAAAAAAATTAATTAAAGATTTTTTGGAGGTTTTAAAATTTTAAGAAGGATAATATTTGAAGGTATACGTGAAGGAAATATGAAGGTTTATTTTTTTTAATGGAGAATAAGTTTCTGCATGAGATAGTAATATTAGCTTCGAATAATTTCGAAGATAGTGATTTGAACAAGTTCGAGGATTTCATAAACTTTAATTTAGAGATTTTGGAACCAAGTTAGGATAAGGTGTAGGAATTTAAATTTTGGGATGATTAAGTTGATAGAGAAGAATAAAATCAAAAAAAGAAGAAGAAGGAAGAAGAGTTTTAATAAGAGCATGATTCATGAGAAATGCCTTGGGGATTAAGGTCCCACCTCCAGGAGAGGGTTCCAGCCACCAGACCTAGTTAGAGGTGAGTTTTTGACCTATACCTTAGCCTGTCTTCGAAGATTGCTGCACCCTACCATTTCTTGTATGTTTTGATATCTTCTGACTGCTTTTGATCTAGTATGACTAGTATAGCTAGATGAGACCCCAGACTGATATTACCTGCCATGACCTTGTATGTTATTTTTCCAATTGCATGATTTATAATTTTTCTTAAGACCATGATTGTTGTGGACATGACCTTAAGAGGAGTACGAC